>CM053601.1:17176950-17202273 GCA_028646575.1 Pseudocheirus occidentalis
TCTCATTTAGGGAGTAGAGGAAAATTTGGATAGTAAAGGTAGTAATTGTTCTTTAAAGGCTTCATTGAATTCTCTCCTGTAACACCATTTGGACCAGGACATTTTTTTTCTTTGATATTTCTTTTACAGCTTATTCAATTTCTTATTTGGAGATTTCCATTAAAATCTTCATTTGGTGTTCTGTTAATCTGATTTTTTAAAAAATTTTTGTAGATAACCCTCAATTACTTTTCAATCACTAGTTTTTTTCTTGGCGTAAGAGGATATGATAAGTGATAAGATCACAGATTTAGAGGTAAAAGGGACCTGAGAGGTCAATAAATTCAGCCTTTCATTTTATAAATGAGGAAACGGGCCCACAGAGTCCAAGTTACTTGTCCATGGTCATGCAATCTAGTCATTGCCTAAGATGGCCAGCCTCTTGTATCAAAGCCTAGTGATGTCCTCTGTGTTGGACAGAGTACTGCTGTGGCAAACCAATCCCTATTCCTCCCCTACTCCCATGCCAGAGCCTCAATACTACCTTATAGCATGCTTCAGGTCCTGCTATTGCCTTGTTCTGAGACCTACTTCTGCTCTTTTTGAAGGTTTACTATTTGAGAATAGGAAGGAGGAACACGCTACTTAGAATGGGAGGTGGAAAGGTGGGGAAAGCAGAACTAATTATAAAGAGATAGTCTATGCAATTTATGAGTTATATATTAAAGATTATTTGAGCTGTAGACGTTTCTTTTTATTGACTTGTGTGGAGGAAAAAAAGATATGGGATCCCAAAGTTTCTAGGCTGTAGGAAAATAAATTGCTTCTTTTGCTTTTGGGCTGACTG
Source organism: Pseudocheirus occidentalis (assembly GCA_028646575.1). NCBI lineage: Eukaryota > Metazoa > Chordata > Mammalia > Diprotodontia > Pseudocheiridae > Pseudocheirus > Pseudocheirus occidentalis. The sequence continues at coordinate 17,177,777 of CM053601.1, forward strand.
GGCTGACATTTGACCCTGACCTGAGCAGAGTACTGCGCTGTCCATGTGTGTTGAGAAGACTCGTGGCCATCTGTCCTTCAGACATTAGAGGACTCCTGGGCCCTACTGACCCTATTTGCTTCATCTTGTGCTTTTATCTTTGATTGTGCCTTTCTCAAGAGACCAGAGCTTGGCTAGAACTAGATTAACAGGAAATGTTCTGTTCCAAGGTTGACTTGGTACAATGTTTAAGGATTAAAGTGATTTAACAACAACAACATCAGTAACAATGGGCATTTCTATAATGCATTAAGGTTTGTAAAGCACTTACAAATATCCCATTTTTATCCTTACAGCAACTCTGGGAGATAGGTACTATCAATAGCCTACTTTTACAGAAGAGGAAACTGAGTCACAGAGCTCAAGTGGCTTGCCCAAAGTCACTCAACTAGTAATTGTCTGTGGCTGGATTTGAACCAAGGACTCTAAGTCCAAAACTCTGATTTGCAAAAACACAACAAAAGTAGCCAGCAGCTGATAAATCAGAGCAATATAGAGCAAAGGTTCTTAAACATTTATGTTCCTTGGACCCCTTTGACAGTCTGGCAAAACTCTATGGTACCATTTCCAGATTTTCATTTTTGGAGACTGTGTCTCCTTATCTTACCCAGGCTGGAAGTGAAGCAGCCACATATGGGTCCCATCCCACTGTAGGTCAGTATGTGGAAGCTTTGATCTCCTCTGTTTCTGATATGGCCAGACTTGTTCCTCCATAGGCAGCCTGGTGACTTCCTGCTCGCGTGGGCTTACTGTGGACACCTGGTCAGCTTGACCTTTAATGAAGCTTAGAACTCCCAAGGTCAAGTAACCCACCAGCCTCATCCTCACTGGTAGTAGAAGTTTCAGGCTATTGCCACCAGATCCAACCAATAATAATGTTTTAAAAGTTGTAGAGTTCTAGAGGAAACCAGTTATAGCAAAAGTTATACAAATATTTAAAAAGATAAGTGAGTTTGTGGATCTCGGGTTAAGAGCCTTGATGCAGGCATACGTGCCACACAGTGAGAGAAACAAATAGAAAGGGTGTTGTATGTAGAAAACCAATTTTCAGGACATCGTGTTTCCTTTGCTTGAGTTTTTTAGTGTCTCAAGGACATTGTCGATTTGATAATGCAAAAAATTGGTGCCTATGCATGTCATTGTGCATATTCCAATTCTGTGACATTTGAAAAGAATAGGAAGAATTTTGTTTCTTAGAATCACTCTCGTCTCTTTCTTACTTACAAGTCATACACCTCCTACCCCACTCCTTTTGTAGAGGTGGGAAGTGCATGGTGCACTATGTTGTCCATATTCTCAGATTTGTATCGATCAGTTTTGCTGACTTTTTTTTTTCTCTTTGTAAGATCTAACTTTCCTGAGATGGATTGCTGATTTTATTGACTTGGTGGGGAGTTAATCACTGCTGAACAAATAGCACAAGTGCTTATGATTTATTATTATTTTTTTTGCCTTTTAATTTAGTCAGCCCCTCCTGTGATCCTGCTGCACCCATACTCTGAATGATTGGTTTTTAATTCAGAACTTATGTTTCTTTGCAGGATGACACTGTTTGGAAGCCTGATTCATGCCAGGATTGTCGTTGCCATGGTGACATTGTCGTCTGCAGGCCTGTTGTTTGCAAAAACCCTCAGTGTGACTTTGAGAAGGTAAGATAGGCACTTTATATCTAAAATACTATCTGAATCATCAGTACGTTTGATTGGATTTTTCTGGGGTTTGGACCAGGCCCTGGACCGTTTCGTACTGCATTGTGTGGGGATGTTGTACTACAATGTTAGTATTTACATTTCTTTTGAATATATTTGAATATATATTTATATTTCTTTTGAATTCTAGTCCTTACATGATTTAGTGATTTTTGAGGCAGCTTGAACCCACAGTGGCTTTTGCAGTAGTAGGCAACTGTCCCTGGCCATTGCTTGTTTTATTAAGAATTAACAAAGTACCTTTCCCAGTCATGGGAATGACACCCTGTCAAAACTGAACAGCCACTTGGAATATTACTATAGTCTCTGGTAAGCAATTAAAGATGATTACTACCTAAGCTGATTCTGCTCTTTAATCCAATATGTTTTAAAGAGTTTAATATCAGTCAACTGGATTCCTAAGATTTATATGTTGACTCTTTTTTTTCTGTCTTTGTACCATTTCCTCAGGACTTTTTCTCACCTCTCACTTATAGGTTTGCTAGTACTGGTAGCTTCTAGAGCAGTGATTCTCAACCTTCCTAATGCTGTGACCTTTTAATACAGTTCCTCATGTTGTGGTGACCCTCAACCATAAAATTATTTTTGTTGCTACTTCATAACTGTAATTTTACTACTGTTATGAATCATAATGTAAATATCTGATATGCAGGATGTATTTTCATTGTTACAAATTGAATATAACCCACAGGTTGAGAACCAGTGCTCTAGGGGTATAATTCTCTAGGTAGTTACTGGTACATGAGCCTCCACTAGTGTGCTTCTCATTAAGGGTCAACTAATAGCCATGATTAATTTGCACCATTGAAATTTACTGTTGTGGTCTAGTAACAAATATTAGCTACGTATTCTTCCCATAAACCTGAGTGGCTTTCTCTTTGAGATACATGCAATATCTGCAGACTTAAGAATATAGTAGTTATGATAGATGTATAGAATACATGTAGAGTAAAAGTAATTCTAAATTCCTGGTGCTGTAGAACTTGGAATTTCTTTGACTTTCTGTAGAGTTCTCAGAAAACTCCAGTGAGTGCTATGTCTCAGCTGGACAGATTTCACATTGGGTTCAAGGTTCTGCTCTGCTCTATAGTCACCTGTATCCTATTCTGCCAGTGGTCTTGGTGTTCAGATTTGCCTTCTCCATGGAATATTTGCTTGTCTGTGTCTGTTTGGTGTATGAGTCTCTGTTCCCTTAAATGAGTCTTGAACTCCAAGAGTTTTGAATGAGATGTATCCCTTTAGGCAAGTAAGTACTAAACACAGTGGCCAGTCAGGGTAAGGGTGTGCAGAGAAATTTCCTCTAAGAACCCTGAAGGGTTCCCTTCTACAAAGTGGTCTTAGCCCTGGAACTGATAGCTTGGAACTCTCTGGGCCATAGTTATCTAAAACCCTGTAAAAGTCCACTGAAGTGGTCCCCCTTGATTCCATAAAAGAAAGATGTTTACATTTTATAGAGGAGTGACCAGAATTTTACAGAGAGCCTTAACGTCTTGTCACTACATGAAAACTTTTACCATCTTTCCGTAAATATTGTGATTATATCAACTAAGTTGGAGGACAAATCAAATCTCACCCTCCTCATATTTCGAAGGCTTATTCTTCCTATGCTTCTTTTGCTGATATTGCACGTAACTCAGCAACTAGAACTTTGATGAAGCACCAGATAAGATGTATCTCCATGAAGTACAAGATTTTTTCCCAGATCTCTTATTGGAATGAAAATGAGGACTGGCCTTTTTTTTTCTTTTTGGAGGGCAATTGGTGTTAAATGACTTGCCCAAAGTCACATGGCTAATAAGTGTGTCAAGTGTCTGAGGTCGGATTTGAACTCAGGTCCTCCTGACTCCAGGGCCGTTGCTCTAGAGGACTGGCTTTCTAAACATCTTTAGGGAGCTTCTCAGTTTGGGCATTACCAATATTGTTTTGATATTGTCAGGCTGAGTGGAAATATGTCAGTGGCATCATCATTTTTCATAAAACTTCCATTTGTTCTAATTTTATGCAAATTATCATAACCCCCATTTCCGTACTCCAGGCCTCTACATGTCAATATTGAAAGAATATATTTTTTAATAACCTTTTTCTTCTTTTCCTTCAGAATTTATTTTTTATCTTTTTCTTTTTTAATGTAAAAGTATATCAAACTTTTGATTTTGAATATCTCAAGCTTCTTGTTTTTCAGAAACTACTTTTATTTCACAAATATAATTCTTTCCTATACTGTGGTTTCAATTGCTTAATAACAACTTTAACGAGAATCCCAGTTAATACAGCAGTATGAAAGGTTCTCAGCATATCCCTCTTCTATGGTGAATACCTACTAATGATGAAGAAGAATGCAAACTTAAATTCCAAAGTCATGTAGATGTCCTACTATGGAGCTTTGCTTCACAAAAAAATGGCACCACTCAATTGGACCTTAGAAATGTTTGCTTTAGGACTTAAGGCCTCTTTTGGGAGATGGTGCAAAGAACTGATGAGGAGGCGGAGGGGAAGAAGACCAGAGATACCCTGGTTGATGAACCTACGGCATGTGTCAACTCTGGGGAATTGAAATCCTCCTGACAAGCTATTGCACAGTGAAATCGACAGACAATCAAAATGTGAGGAGGGGTCTGGGAATGCCCCAAGAAACCAGACTGCAAAGTTTCATAGCTACAGAGCAGTATAGGCTACACAGTACCCTTTGCTTCTTGGTACCCTGTGTGGGATTAGTGATGGTATGGTATACTAACCAATTTCACAGCTTTCACTTTTGACCTTTTCTCAATGTGAAAGTGTCTTCAAGGGACTGCCATCTTTTGGCATGTCCCCCTCACTTCTTAGCAGGCATCTCTTCTTACAGTGCTTTATTAGCCCTCTGTGCAGGCATCTACAGAAGAGTGAAGTTGGTTCATTGAAGCAAAGGCAGGTTGGCTTGGTAACATGTAATTCATGTATGCTGTAGGCAGGCAGTTTAGTAAAAGTTGTAGACTCTCCGCTGTATCTAGTATCTGCTCATAATCTACCTCTTTGAGTATTATGTATGGCTTTTATTCCTTCTTAATGATCACCCATCACTTTGGTATCATTGTGGCCTTCAGAATAGGGGATCTAAAATCATATTAGTCTTCCTTGGCCACGTGTGCTGGAATTCATAGTTGGCTAGTGTTACTAACTGGTTGTTGCAAGTCTGGGAATTGGTCAGGCTATGTCAGTGGATTATTGTTGGCCCATATTGGCAACTTCACCCTGTACACTTTGTCTTTTAATTTCTCAGTAACTGCCCATTTCAAAACAAAGAATGTCAGTGGGGTATTGGGTCTTGTTGGTGATCAAACCTCTCAGTCACATTTAGCTGGTTTCTAGCAATCATCATTCTCTTGGTACAAGATGATTCTCAAACCTTCTAAGCTGGCATTTGTTTGTATATAGGACAAAGGGTTTGTTTTGATCTTTGTAGACCAGCACAGGTGCATGTGTGAGGCAAATGGCCAAGTCTCTCCCTCCACGTGTCTCCAAAGTGTTTTTTTGGTTTTAAGACAGCTTTGCATTTCTTGCCCTTTCTGCTTCTGTTCCTTTTCCATTATCCATGCTTGAATGAGGACATTTTATGGTTTAGCAATAGTGGCATAACTTCTAACAAATTTTCAATAATCACCAAATCTTAGAAAAGTCCTTAAATGTTAAAGAACACATGGTTGGTTCTTACACTCCTTCGAGATACTATGGCACCCACCTATTTAACAGAGGCTCTACAGAAGAGGCACTAGAGAACTGGAAGTTTTGGACCACTGTCGTTTAGCCAATTCAGTCATTTCTTCAGTGTTAACCCCCCCCATCCCCACCCCAAAGCCTTGGAGGAGGCTCTCAAACTGATGAAATCTTTCTGGGCAGATCAAAGCAGTCTTCTCCTTGTCTTCCACTGTCATAGTAATCTGAAGATAATCCCTATGTAATACTGAGAACCATTGGCTGCCTACCAGACAATCTAGGGCAGTGGTTCTCAACCTTCCTACTGCCGCAACCCTTTTATACAGTTCCTCATGTTGTGGGTGACCCTCAACCATAAAATTATTTTCATTGCTGCTTCATAACTGTCATTTTGCTACTGTTATGAATCTACCTGACATGCAGGATGTATTTTCATTGTTACAAGTTGAACATAACCCACAGATTGAGAACTGCTGAGCTAGGGCATCTTGAGGTCTGGGCATGATATATTGGTTCAGAGTCCAATAATCAATACTAGTGGTATCAAACTCAATTGGAAATGGGGGACCATTGAACCATATATAAGTATCACTATGGACTGCATATGGACTTAGAAAGCCACATGTTAACATTATCTATATTTCTATTGTATATTTATTTTTGTTAAATATCCCCCAGTTATGTTTTAATCTGCTCTGGACAGTACTGGGAGTGTTGTCCTTCATGCAGCCCATGAATATGTGTTTGACAGCCCTGGCCTACACATATTCATTGTTCCATTCTTCTTCAGAATTACTACCATGGGTAGTAATATGGAATATTGGACTATCTGATGATGCCATCAGCCAACAGCTTCCTGAAATGGTCTCTGAGGCCATCCATTGCAAGGATTGTTTCTGGAGTGATCCAGAATTACAAGCTGGGCCTTGTGAGCTACTCCTTAGGAATTCCCTACTCATACAGTGAGAGCATACTTGTTCCCTGGCTGAGTTTCTGCCTCGACCACTTTTTCTGTATCTGGGGAATCCCCAAAGTTAGATATTCTCAGGATCCATTTCAGAAGTTGAGGAACAGTGTTCTTATGCTATTGCCTGTCATTCCTTCACTCTGTTCTCCTACATGCCTCTGTACAGGCCACACGGATAGTCAAAGTGTGCAAGTATTGAGCTCTTACAAAATCCTACTAATATATTGAATAAAGTGGAATTAGAGCTGACCTTGTACTGACATTGGGATCTGGCACCCTAGAGTTAAGAGTATACAATACCTTGTCCTGTTACCTTTACTGGGAGAATTGGGATGTTTTTGTGACCACTGGTCACCATATTGTCTAAGTTTCTTCTGTAGATTCTATACCAGTGGAGCTGTTCCTTTTCTTAATTTCTGTGAGTTATAGATGAGTAGATGATTCTGAGGTACATAAGGTTTCATGTCTCTGAGAGAGAACCTCTTGTAAGGTCTTTTCTATTAGTTCATATGTTTTCACATTCTCTTTTCAGTTATTTCATATTTATCTATCTGTATAAATGTGTGTATACACATGTGATGGCCGTTAACATTTATATGTGCCAGACAAGAGCCAGACTCATGTTTCCACAGTTCAACAATAATGCCCATGTCTAATCAATATTCAGAGGGTAGTTAACTACTGACTAAATAACTCCTAACAATAGATATTTAATGAGAATCACCAGCAGTAATAGTAGCAGCAAGTATCAGTAATATATTAATTTTCAGCAGGTTTTTTAACAATGTGAACACAAAGGCAAATAATTATAACAATAATGCCATTCTTTTCGCACATTGACAGGTAACATTATACAACAGTCACTGTTTACTTTGGCATCATCAAATAATAAACATTAATATGCAGATGCAACAAAGATGTGCAATACATTCAGCCTTCCTAGATTGTTAATTTTTGTAAAGCTACCGTATGCAACTGTGAAATATATTTATTCCTTTCTGTTTCCATAAATCACCAGAGATCTAGCATATCCAACTTTTCTATAACTCTATTCAGGCTCTTAACTTTTCTTGTTAATCTTTTGGTCAGATTTGTCTGGGTTTGAGAAGGGTACATTGATATCTCCGCCTGTTTTAGTGCCAACTTCATCTAAATTAATTTTTCCTTTAAATATTTAGATGCCATGCTATTAGATGCATACATATAAAATATTGACATTAATCTATGGTGCCTTTGAACATAATGTAGTTTTATAGTTTATTTCTTTTAAATCAAATCTCCTTTAACTTTTGCTTTATCTGAAGTCATCTTTGCTACCCATTGGAGATATGGAGCTAGATTTGGCTAAGAATTGATTGACAATGAGCTGAGTAAAGATTAGCAGTTGAGAATGACACTGATGTCACAGTCCTGCATGGATGAAAAGAGATGGTATTCTCAGTAGAAAAAGGTAGTTCAGAGTAGGAGTGAGGTGGTTTTTTTGGTGATGGTGGTAGGGATGATAATGTTGTGTAGCTTTGAACTTCTTGAGATTGAGCTGTTGATGGGGTATTATAGTTTGATGTGTTCATTAGGCATTTAGTGTTAGGGTATTAGAGCTCCTCAGTGACTAGGGATGGATATGTAGACCTGAAAGCCATTAGCAAAGAGGTAATAATTAAACTCTGAGGAGCTATTGAGGCACAAGGAGAGGGAGTGGAGATAGAGTAGAAGAAAGTCCAGGACAGAGCCTTGAGGAGTGTCAGTTGTTAGAAGGTGTGATGTGGATAATGATTCAGGAAAGAGGATTGAGGAATGGTCAGCCAAGCAGGATAATAACCAATGAAGGAGAGAAATTCTTTTCTAGTACCATCTAGAGTTTTTCATTGGGAAAATAGTCTTCTTTGGTAACTTTTTTTTATCTTAAAAGGATTATTTCCTTTTTATCCCTTCACCAGGATAACTCTAAATTTAGTTCCCTCTGGATGATCTGTATATCTTGTGTACTTGGTAAAATAATTTGGGCAAAATTTTAGTGCCAGTTTTCATCACCTAACTTCGTGGTGAGGTGATGCACATAATCATATACTTGTAGAAGTCTCCTATGAACATAGCACTATTTTAAGAACAGTGACTATTCTTTCTTTTTTAAATTTTATGTTCCAGTAGAAAAGAATTTATTTTTTCTCCTGTAGAAAAATAATGTAAGGGGCAGCTAGGTAGTGCAGTGGAGAGAATACTGGCCCTGGAGTCAAGAAGACCAGAGTTCAAATCCAGCCTTAGACACTTACTAACTGTGTGACCCTGGGCAAGTTGCTTAGCCTGGATTGTCTCCCAAAAGGAAGAAAGAAAGATAATGTAGAACCTTGTAGCAAATAAATATAATCAAACAGAGTGCATTTCTACAGTATCCGTGTCCAAAGAAGTATGACTCATTCTGTACCTTAAATCCATCACTTACCTGTGGAGGTGGGTAACATAGTTCATCATTAGTCATCTTGAATTATTGTAAGCTGTCACACTGATCAGAATTTTCAAGTCATTGACAGTTGTTTGCCTTTATATTATTGTTATTCTTGTATAAATTGTTCTACTGGTCCTGCTCACTTTACTCTGTATCTGTTCATATAAGCCTTCCCAGATTTCTCTGAACTCATCCAAACCATTTGGGCTACGGAATGTAGGAATGCTACTGTTCCATTAGAATTCAGCGCAGCATTTTCAAAGAAATACCCCTCCCCCAAAGTAGCAAAATTATTTTTAAAATTAAATTTATACTCCTGATAATTGCTTTCTCTTTTGGCTTTTGCCTAGGCATGCAAGAAACTCCTGGTTCAGACAGAGCCTTGTGACAGCATTGGTTTTTTCCTGCATCCTGTTTCCCCTTTTGCCTGGGTATATAAATGAGGATGAGGCAAGCCATTTAATCTTAAAAGACAGATTTGTTTTCTTTGCCCTTTATGTCCCACAAGCATCAGAATGGATGCTTATAAATGATGACTGGAAAGGCAGGTTAATATGAAATGCAATAGACCAGCAATATTGTCCTTAGAGTTTATGTGTTTTTAAGGGAGGAACCTAATGAGGCAGTCTATTTTTTTTTTCTGTAGGGGTAACTCACCTCAGAAAGGAAAGATTCATTTCATTACTTGGTGAAATTCTTACAAGATTGAGAGCATACTCCTTGACACAAGGTTCAATGAAGAAGAATTCTGCCTCCTTATTTTTAAATTTAAAAAATTTAATGAACTGTTTTTAAAAATACTTAGGGAGAAGTGCTTCGAATTGCTGCCAACCAGTGCTGCCCGGAGTGTGTGTTGAGAACCAAAGGATTGTGCCACCACGAAGGGAAGACCCATGGGGTAAGTGCTGTCCAGCAGATGGGTTGATATAGTTCAGCACATAAAGAGGGATAGATGTTCACACAGAGTTCATGAAGGTATCATGGAATAAGTAAAAAAAAAAGTGCTAGACTTATTTTGAGGAAATTTAGGTTCAAATTCCACTTCAGTTACTTATGAACTGGGCAGCGATGACCAGATCCATGAATTTCTCTGAACGTCACTTTTCTCATCTGTGGAATGGGGGAATATTATAATAACTGTGCTTGCCTCCTCAGATTGTCAGCAGAAAGCATTATATAAATGTGAATTATAGCATGTTGATGAGGGTAACTTTCTTCCTTGTCTTAAGTTAGAGTATCTGTTAAGAACTTGCATTTCTGGGCTGGGTTTTCAGGTTTCTTGAGAAAAGTCTTTTTTGTTTATTTTATTCACTTTCTCTATCAGTGCCTGCAAGTTGAATGATCTTTTTGGCTAGCAAGTGGTTTGGGATTGTCAAATGGGGAAGAGGCAGTGATATTTGAGGTTGTTTGGATGTTGTCCCAGGGTTTTTTCTAATCTTTTCTTCTTTTATAGATACAATTTTAGAAATGTGAAAAATGAAAGAAGGACTTTTTAAAGAGCTTACAATAAAAATCACATATAGACGGTATGGCTCCTTCACTACCAGGCGTAGGCCCCGAGCAGGTCAGAAGCACAAAGGCTGCACATATGCCAAAGACTGCATATTAGCACTTTTTATAGTTGTAAAAAACTAGAAAGGAATCGACCGTCAGGGGTGGAATGGTTGTACTATGGTCATGAATGTAATGGAATATAACAGAACCGTAAGAGGTAAAGAACATGAGGAATTCAGAGACAAAGAGGAAGACTTATATGAACTAATGAAGAATGATTTAAATAGAATCAGGAAAACAAAAGTAAATATAGGTTATAAAAAACAAAAACAAAACTTCGTCGATGTCTCCAAATCATGATACCAAACGACCAACCATTGTTCTCTTCACCCTGAGCTTGGACACTGTTTTAGACTCTGCTAGATGAGCTCTTGCCTTATATTACCTGGATTCAGGTTGCCATCTTTGAACCTTTTCTGAGCCTGTAAGCATATCATTCCCCCCCTTCCCCGCCCCAATCCCTTCTTAGCTCTCCTGTGAGTGTTGATTTCACCAATTGAATGTAAGTTCCTTGAGGGCAGGGACTATCTTGCTTGCATTTGTATTTCTATGGTGCCTGGAACATAGTAAGTATTTTATAAATGCATCTAATGAAATAAATTTATCTATTATATCTATTATTTTATATATAATGAAATAGAAATATCTAATGAAGTAGGGTGTGGTCTACCCTCCCTCCCTTCTTTGGAGAGTTGGGGGCCTATGAGTATGGTGGTGGGGGTTGTTGTTGAATAGTTCAGTTGTGTCCAATCTTGCAGACTTTGTGGGATTTTCTTGACAAAGATACTGGAGTGGTGCGTGTGTGTGTGTGTGTATTAGTATGCATATACACACACACACATATTTGACAAACACACACACACATACACTTACATATTTAACAAAGATACTGGAGTGGTGTATACATTTCCTTCTCTAGTGTGTCCCCATTCTACAAATGAGGTAAACAGGGGTTAAGTGACTTGCCCAGGTTCACACAGCTAGCAGATGTCTGAGACTGGATTTGAAGTTAGATCTTGCTGACTCTAGACCTGGTGCTTTGGGTGTGGACCATTGTGCATATTGTCAGACTTGGTTGATGTGTTGGTTGCTTTTGCCAAATTGCTTTTCCCCCCTCTTTTAAATTTTCTATTATGAGAGTTGGTTTTTTGGGTAGGGAGTGTGTTTAGAAATAGAGGGAATGTAAAAATAAAATATATCTATACATAGTAATATAGGAAATAATATGGATTCATCATTTTCTTGCAAAGTTGGCCCTACCTACAGCTAAAAGCAGGCATGGTAGCGTAATAATTGAAATTCAGTGTGGCACAGAAAGCCTCTTATTTGAGTTAATTCCTTACTTTCTGATTATGACAAAGGTGAGGGCATAGACTAGTGACTTTGCTACGTCTGCCCCAGGCTACTCTTTAACCTGAGACAGAGCAGTTATATTATACATTTACCCAAGGGACCAAGTTGAAGCCTTGGTGTTTGATGACAGCCACTGCTTTGTCAGTGTTCCAGATGCCAGTTTTTCATACCTGTAGAGGGTGCTACTAGAGGAAAACTCTGTGGCATGCAGTTGCTGGGAATTTGGTGATTCCGTGATGCTGTATATTGCATGTACCATATAGTCCATGTTACATGTAGGCATGTAGATCTGCAACATCATGGAAATGTATGATGTGAATAGAGTGGGGAAAAGAACTCATGGGAAGAATGGCGCTATTTGATGATCATTGGAGTATGGGTTCAAGTGTAATGGGGGTAGTGGTGCATTCCCAGACAACTGAGGATGGTGTCACCCCTGTGGACGATGTCGGGGACCCGCTTTTGGGAGACTGGAGAACTGGCAGGTATTGGTATTACTGGTCTAATTATGCACAATGGTTGAGTGTAGCTCCCCCAACCCCACTGACAGTGTAGCTGGAACCATATGGGTTTTTAGCCCAGCCTGATTGAGCATATTGGGGATTTTTGGGTTGCTTTTGCATCTCTGGTCTTGCTCTTTTCCCTGCACCTATAATGGAAAAGCATAAATGAAAACATGAAGACCCTAGGCCCATTTCTTGGGGCCACATGACTTCAGTGGTGGCGATGGTCAAATTATCAAATGGTGTGAATTAAGAAGTCCTTCCCCTTCCAGTGGGAATGCAGCAAAAAGTCTTAATGATGCTCAATTAGATAGTGCTAAAGATCCAGACAATTCCATGTACACAGCTAATGGAAGGGAAAAAACCCATTAAAGGCCATTGTAGAATGTCTTCTACTGCACTGAAAAGGGTGGAAGCTTGAATCTTACAAGTATAAACCTAGATTACACGCCCTTCCCACAGGGACTACAGCTCCTGATATTATGTCTTTAAGGCAGAAGACTTTCTTAATTTAACTTATTCTAGAGAAAGATAACACGAGTCTGTGTGAAGTGTAAAGAAAGGATAAAGAGAACATGTTCCTGAGAGACATTGAGTTTTAACCATCAAGGGGGAAGAGTCTGAGGAAACTTGTCTGAGGCTGGATTTGAACTCAGATATTTCCAATTCCAGGCCCAGTGCTCTATCCAATGTGCTACATAGCATCCTCATATCAAAAGAGTGCTGGCTTGAGAGGAGTAAGTTGTTGGACTATCCTGGTACATCCTGGCGATTCTAGGGCTGACATTTTTTTCTCTTTCTCTCTTCCTTTAGATTTTTTTTTCTGGGGCTGGTACTATCCCTTTTTTCATCTTAGATTTGCTCTAGTTTTTGTCAAGTGGCTTAAGTACATGTCTGGGTTTGGTTTCCATCTCACCATGTCACTGACATAACATATTTCTCCTGAATCTTTCCCTTTTTTAGTATATTCAAGAAGCAGATACCGAAATAATGTTCTCTTCTTTCCAAACAGTACTGATTCTCCCTTTACTACCTTTGGCTGCGGTGTTATAAAATGTTTATGGAGTGCTTTCTATGAACAGAACATATTCTAGCATTTTAAGTGTATTCAAATGGTTACCTAAGGTGGGAGGCCTCTCCTAGCAGAGAGATTGTGAGGAATCGGGGAATGGGTATGAAGTGGGTTGGAGTGGTACTTATTAACAAAATTGCGTTGCCATGTCTCTTCAAAGAAGAGATGAACTCATGGGTGAAAACACCCCCTTTTGTGAGAGTTCTCAGAATAAACTACAAAGAAAGAATCATCAAAATAGTGTGGTGCCATTTAAAAAATAAAGAGGTCAGTCTCAATAGAGTAGAACAGGCTTGTTACTTATCATCCAGAAACAAACCAACTATCCTAGTGTTTAATAAATGCAAATACTGCGGGTAATGACTCACTATTCCAAAGAAAATTCTGTGAAATATACAATTTCATATCATAAACAAATTGAAGGATCTAGAAAGGCATTTCCTTTCATGTGTATGGCTTGGGGTAGTGGTGGTTTATCACTAAAAAAAGAGAGAGAGGATTACAGAAGATAAATGGACAATCTTGACAGTATAAAATTGAACAGTTTTTGTATGATTAAAACCAATGCAGTTGAAATAGGAGGGAAACAGATAACTGGGGAAAATTCAAAATGTACAAAGAATTGATTCAATTTTATAAGACTAAGAGCCATTCCCTGAGAGAGGAATGGTCAAAGGACATGAACAGGCTATTCTCAAAGGAAGACATCCAGACTATCTATACTCATATGAAAACATTCTCCGGATCACTAATAATTAGAGAAATGCAGATTAAAGCAAATTTTTCAGTTGGCAAACTGAAAAAAAGGGAAATGTCAAACTTTGGAGGGACCAGGGGAAAACAGGTGCATTAATGTATTGTTGGTAGAACTGTGAATTGATTGGTCCAGCTGTTCTGGGACACAATTTGAAGGTATGCCCCTGAAGTTACTAAACTGTGCATACCTTTTGACCCAGTAATACCCCTATAAGGGCTAGCTATCCCCCAAAGAGACTTTTTTTTAGAAGGAAATGGACAAATATATTTATAACATCTCCATTTTTGTGGTGGCAAAGAACTAGAAATTAAAGGGATGCCCACTGATTGGGAATAAGTTATGTTATATCAATGTAACAGAATGCTATTTTGCTACAAAAAATGACAAAAAAGAACAAAAAATCCCAGAGAAACCTTGTATGAACTGATGAAGAGTGAACAGAACCAGGTGAATAATTTATATGAAGGCAATAACACTGTTACTGTTCGTAAAGACAGACAACTTTGAAAGGTGTGAGATCTTTGGGCTCGATACAGGAACCCACCGTGATTCCAGAAGACTGAACATGAGTCATCTGACCCCCTGAAGAGAGGTGATAGACTCAAGGTGCAGAATGAGACATGCATTTTTGACTATCGCCATAGTGGGAAATACCCTGCATATTTGTTATAAAGGTTTTCTTTTTCTTTTAAACTGGGGAAGGAGAAAATAAACATTTTTTATTTGGAAAAAAAGAAAAGAAAATGCTGCATTGCTTCATGTAAAATTTCACCTAAATTTTTTATGAGGACCACAGTTGCTCCCAGAATAGGCATTGTCAAGTCAAGACAAGTCCTTCCTTGCATGAGCACCTTCTACAAGTCAGGTGGACACTTGAACTACTTGGCTGGCTCCCAGGCCACTTGAAAGTCTCTGATGTTCTTGATTGGGGAGATTGTTTCATACCTGACTGACCCCCAGCTATCCCTCCAAATTAACTTTTGGACAGGTGCCCAGTGTGAGATAGGGAGGAAATGGTGCACCATTGCCAAGCAGGTGATGGAGACAAGCCCCAGAGTGTTTGTTTAAAGAACCTTGGCATACTTTACTCTGCTCCCTGTGTACACATATTCTTGTGAAGGCAGGGCCACAAGGGCCATTAATCCTCTTTTTCTCAGTGCTAATTTAATCCTAGCACCAGATAATATCACATCTGAGAAGACAGCTCTGAAAGTTTTGCCTGAAGAGAAAATGACAGGTGGTGATAGCCTCATCTGCTAGAATGTAGGAATTTGGGTGTGGTCTGTTCCCATCTGCCTGCCTGGAAGTTTAAAAGGCAATTGGATTTATGTGTGTGAGGGCAGAAATGAATTCTGTGGGCTTTCCTATGTACTCAGCACTTTTAGTTCCTCGTTAGGATTCTTGATGTATAACTTAAGGGAATTATACAAAGCAAAGTTATTTTTCCTAACACCAGTAAGTGAGACAAATACTTCTATCGTTCCTTCCGATGTATGCTGAGAGCCAGCTCAGTTCAGGTGTTCTCTATAGAGATGAACATTCCTTAGCCATGGTTGCTTTTATCCAGTGAAAGTTCCATTTTTTCGGGAATGTGAATGGATTCAAGATGGCACCCAAAATAGCTTGTGTTCCCTGCTCTGTTATTTGCTAATTCTTTACTCATCCTCCACCCACATCTACCTCTGTGGTACTAACTTTCACAAAGGATAAGGCCCTTTTTTCCTTATGAAGCACTGAAAAATTAAAAATAACACCTTGCATATACAGTTTCCCCTGAATTCGGAATATGGTGCTTAATAAATTGTATTAGTTCTCAGAACACCACTGTGAGGGGGCTAGTATGATCCTCTGAAGGGCAGGAGTTCTACTCTTTGCATCAAGGTCACATGCATGGTTAATATCAGTACCTGTGGGGATCCAGGCTTAGTGACCTCCTCTGTGCAGGCTCCCAAGCACCTTCTTTGCCATAATTCTGACATTAAACAGTACCTTTCCTCTGTGTAATGCACTCATTTCCTATAATTCTGAGGCTTATCATGTAGGGAGAACACTGTTTAGACTTCTGTCTCTTGAGTTTGCTTGTGATTGACAGTTAATTGCCAGCGATTTGCCATTGTAATTAATTTTTATGATCTCTTTGGATGAAAGTTGGTATGAATTACAAATGGTTTACAAATGACTATAATTCCTTCTTACAAAAAAACTTTAGCCCTTACTTTAATGAAGTGACATGCCAGGATATTTGGAAGCAGGAGTCTTAAGTTTTGGGGAATCACTAGAGCAACATGCCTCACCTGAGGTCATGAATTTGTCCTTTAAAAACATAATTTGAGACCGAACACCAACATAGGGCCAGTTAAGGACATAAAACCTTATATGGTACACAATGGCTCTGGGACCCTGGATAAGTCATTTCTTTAGCCTCTCTGTGCTCTCAGTAACTCAAAAGCTAAAAGTTGCAAAGAAGGTACCATCTTACACTGGTAGACGGAATTTCCTCCCCCTAAGGTTCCCTATATCAAAGCAATCAAAGGTCTGATTCCTAACCCTTTTCCTGTGAACATGGAAAATTGAATTGGAAAAAGGAAGAGGTGATGAGATGGGTTCCCGAATGCCCCCTTCCTCCCTGCTTACCCTATCCATAGGTTGTTATTATTTTTACCGTTTTCAAGTTGTGTTGTATTTATCTCTTAAAATATTTCATTCCTGACCCCCATCCCCAGCCACCTCTCATCCACGTAGAATATAACTCCTTGTAGGAAAGGGCTTTGTTTTTGTTTTGTCTTTGAATCCCTATTGCTAGGGCACGGTCTATTCTGTTTAGCAGCCTCTTAAAACAATGCTTACTGAATGAAATTGAGTTTTCATTTCTAAGACAGGCTAACTAGTATAAATCAATTACTACTATGATGACACCAAAAGGCATAGAAAAGGCATAGAAGCCAGCAGACACTTGGCCTTCTTGCCAAGTGGAGAGACGGATGGTAGCCAAGGGCAAAAGCCATTTAGAATATAAATTCCCATGTAAAAGCTTTACCATCATTCTTACGAGGCACTTGAAATACAGTTTGCAGACAAGGGTGCCATGATAGGTGCCATGTTAATGACTGTGAGCTTCAAATTCCTACTGATCCAGGGGTATTGACCTTGTTGAACATACCATTCCACCTCTGGACTTGAAGCATTTTCTTGGACTGTCCAATATGCTTGAAATTCTCTTCCTCCTCCTCTTCTTCTTCCTTTTAGATTTCTTCAAATCTTAGCTAACTCTCAGCTTTTTCTGGTCCTTCTTAATCTTAGTGCCTTCCTTTTGAGATGACCTCCAATGTATCCTGCCTGCACCTTGTACATATATAGTTGTTTACCTTCTGTCTGCTCCATTATGCTGCAATATCTTTGACAGCAGAGACTGTCTTTTGCCTTTCTTTGTAACTGCTGTGTTTAGCACAGTGCCTGGCTCTTGATAAATGCTAGTCGACTGCCTGAGAGTATTTTTCTGTTGATTCTATGTTGCTGCATATTACGGAATACTGCAGGCTCAGAAAAATCCGCATTGCTGATCCCCCACAGGGCACAAAGGAGACACAAAATGGGTATCAGTGGACTTTAGCATATTAACAAATAATAATCACATATAAACTTGATTATAAAAGATGGTATCAGATGGTATGTGGTTGGGGAAAGACTTGAAGAGGGGGAAGATGAGAGGAAGGGACAAGTAGGGTTATGGTTTCCTTGCAAATGTGAGAAAAGAAAGAAGCCAAGAAGGAATAACAGAAAAGGAAGGACAACTTTGAAAGTTATTGATTCATTTTGTTATATACTTAAAAGGAAGAGCAAGCAGCACGTGATAGAGATTTGTAGTTTTATGCACAATCTTTTGTTTGGAAAAGCATATTTTATTTTCTTTTTTTTTTAATCAAAGAAAAAACACTGAACCATCAAAACAAAAGACCAGAAAAGCCCATATGAGTGGGGTTACTGCCAGGCAACCTCTCTGTCCCCATTGATATGTATGGAGGGTCTTGTGACCTAGAAATAGTCATTGGTCCCTGTCCATCCTGGCAGTCATTTTTTGGTTGACTGGGCATGCCTCTGTCCACCAATCGCAGGGCACCCATGGTGATTTGCTGACATTACTGTAGGTCTACCCAGTGAACATTTTCTGATTGGATGAATTTATCACTTTTTACCTAGTGACATCCTGATTGTCTTTACGGCCGAATGCCCTGACTTAAAGCTGGGATTTTGGTGTAAGGTATTAAAATTCTTATTGCTAAATGCTGAGTAGAGCAAGTTATGGGGCCATCCCTGCCCTGTGCCGCAGGTTATTTTTATTGTGGTGAGTTTTCAGATTTGGGTTTATTTAAGAACTGTGGCTTTTTATTAGATTTTCAAAATACTGTTTAAAATTCAAGAATTTCCTTTGTATCTGTATATGACCAGAAAATGTCATTCCCTGGGGAATATCTTTCATTAAAACTATCTATTATGAAATTCCTCTTTCAACCATTTTCCAAATTCTAAAGTTTATTTATAGCAGAAATCATTCTGCTAGGAGAGAAGCTGCCATTGGAACTTGTGTCTAGTCTTGCTGATTTATAATAAACTAAATTATTATAGATTTAAAAAGAAAAGCAAGTTGTCTATGATAGCGATCCATAGTTTCACTTTCAATCTTCTCATTCTGCAATGTGTATGGAAAAGGTTATTTTATTTTTTATTGAGTTATAATAAAAAGTGTATAATATAATAAAATATGTTATAATGAAAAAGAGAATAATATAATAAAAAGAGAACCCACATGTTAAAGAAAAACAAAGAAAAGCACATGTAGTACAGCTTAAAAGAAGGATGGGGGGCAGCTAGGTGGTGCAGTGAATAGAGCACCAGCCCTGGAGTCAGGAGGACCTGAGTTCAAATGTGACCTCAGACACTTAACACTTACTAACTGTGTGACCTTGGGCAAGTCACTTAACCCCAATTGCCTTCCCTTCCCCCCTCCAAAAAAAGAAAAAAAAAAGCAGGATATGATTTAGTCAAGTAGCACCTACTGTGTGCTGGGCACTGTCTTTAGAGTTAGGAATACAAATGTAAACTTTCTACTGGGAAAAAAGAATCTTGAAAAAGGCAAAAGAATGGAGAATGGAAAAAGAAGTAGAAGAAAGAGGGAAAGGAAAAGGGGGTGCCCATGTTTGGGCATGGTTGAGAAAGGCTGAAGAATCTGGAGGGCAGCCTACAGAGAGATGAAGACACAGCTGGTCTAGGTGGCCCCTGGAGAGGAAGCAGCCAATTGGAGGAAGAAGTCACTGGGAGGGAAGGTTTTTTTCCTGTGGTGAAGATGTTTATGTGGCATGGTAGAGAAAGTCCATAGAGTCAGGAGTCCAACCTGGAGATCTGTTAGGAGGCATGAACACACACAGTTTGCTGAGTGGAATGGGAGATAATTGGGATTAAAAACCATAACCACGATAATTATTATAAAAGTTAAAATATAAGGACATAGAGAAATGCTGAAATTGAATTGCTAGAGATTAATTTAATGATTATTCATTAGGTACTTATTGTTCTGTGTGCTCTGTTGTATGGAGGTGGGGGAAATGCTCCACATCTCAGCATTCCCTCTGCCCAGGAGAAGATCTCAATTGAATAAAAGTACTGGGACCTGTACAAAAATAGACATCTGAGTGGATGAGAAGGCAATAGTGACAGCGGGAGTTCTACAGAAAAACATTTGATGTATCAATATGCATCAATGCTTGCTCCTTCCTAATTATGTCCACCCTGTACATATGACCTGGAACCAGTCACAGCAACTTCTAGGACAGGGGGACCTGTGGCCACATGTGACCTTGCAGGTCCTTAAGTGTGTGGCCTTTTGACTGAATCCAAATTGGAAGGCTGCACTGATGGACCTAGAAGGCCACATGTGGCCCGAAGGTTGCAGATTCTCTACCCCTGCTGTAGGAGAAGTGTAGTGAGTGATCCTGGATGTGACCATGGGTCATGTAGGTAGGTAACGAATCCCTAATGGCCTGCCAAGTGTTTGTGGTAAAACTTTTTCAAAAATGTTTTTGTTAAAAATAAAAATAGCAGGTGACTTATGTAGTGGCCTCCTATGGGTGGTAGTTCACCCTTAGTCTCATGTCATAGTGTAAATGCTTTTTTTGACTTAAAGAGCTCTTTAGTTTCTAATCCCCAGCACCATTAGTGAATGACCCTGACATGGTCACTAGGTAAATAAGCCATGATAGCATTCGTCTTCTGGCTCTGTTGGAATGCTCATCATTGGCAGAATAAATTTTGAGGATTTGGTATGACTGGATGCCCGTATGCTTTGGATTGAAAACTCAGTTTTAGGTAAGTGGGTAGACCGAGTTTGCATTTTCCTCATGGCAAGATTTTCAGGAAAGAGACTTCTTTTCTTCAGTCACTTTCAGTCACGTATGACTCCTCGTGACCCCATTTGGGGTTTTCTTGGCAGAGATAGTGGAGTGGTTTGCCATTTCCTTCTCTAGCTCATTTTACAGAGGAAGAAACGGAGGCAAACAGGATTAAGTGACTTGCTCAGGGTCACACATCTAATAAGTGTCTAAGGCTAGATTTAAACTCATGAAGATGAGTCTTCTTGACTCCAGACCTGGCACCTTATTTACTTATTAGCACCTAGCTACTATACCATGACACTCTTACCTGCACGGTCTAACTAGCATTTACATAACATTTTTGGATTTGCAAAGCACTTTATACATATTTATTCATTTGATCTTCAAAACAACCCTGTAAAGTAGGGATTGTTCCCATTTTACAGATAACAGAAACTAAGTTTGGGAGAAGTTATATGACTTGCCCAGGATTGTACTTCTAGTAAATGTCTGAGGCAGGGTTTGAAGTACGAGCCTGGGCAAGTCATATAACTTTTCCCAAACTTAGTTTCTCGATTCCAAGCCCAGTGTAATTGCCCACTATGTCACCTAGCTTTCCTTTGAGCAGACCTGAACAACCTGCAGCCTACAGGCCACCCAAAAGCGCAGGTTGTGCAGGCCTGACCTAGAAGGAAAGGCTGCTGTAAAAGCAGAAACAGAGCTTTATGTCAGAAGAACTCAGTGTTAGAAAAAGACACAGTGCCTTGCATTCGGCAAGTGTTATTAAGTATTAAAATTAATGGTATTGAATAAAAATTAGGAAAAGTAAAAAGAAAGACATTGATAAGCACATTGCTCAGTATAGAGGGAAGAGGTGAATTAATTCTAGTGTCTGTTTTGGGAAGACTTCTCTTTGATTTCTGAAGCCGAATGTTGATTTCTCAAATTCCAACTTAACTTTAAGATTTTCCAAAGGAAGAAATTCACATTGTGCCATTAATTTACACAGGGTGGGGCTCTGGTTGGTTGGTTTACTGAAAAGCTGCAATCTTGGGCTCAGTTGTCTTTCTTTCTTGTTTTCATGCAGCATGGGACAGAGTGGACAACTTCTCAGTGCACAATTTGCTCTTGCAGTCATGGAGAAGTTAGATGTACCCGTAGGCCATGCCCACATCTTTCATGTAGGCCCCAAGAGCTGGAATCCATCCCTGAAAATGCCTGCTGTCCAAAATGTGTGGGCCCCGGCAGTGAGTATCTCTTTGGGGAATATCATTATGGAACATGAGTGGCAGTAATGAACTTTTTCTCTTCTTTTATTGTCTTGCCTTATGATGAGTTTTCCTGACTCTCCAAGTCCTCACTGGAACCAACGTTCAACTAAACATTTCCTTAAGTAATTCTCTTCCGTTATACTGGCTTCCTGAATATTCTTCCTTCATAGATAAGGAGGTCCAAAAGGCAGATCTTCTGAGAAGGCCCTGATGGCCATGGTTGGCCACAAATAAATCACGAGGACAGTTCATAATACAACTCTCTTAACCCTCTCATCTCGAGGTATTACTAGCGCTGGGGATTTTATGTATTTTATGTCACACACCTGGGCTGTAGATGTATTTTGAGAAATAAATCCATTCTCTATACAAATGGCTTTTTAACACTGGTGATTAGTGCCTTGATTACACAAGTTGTGTGAAAATCAACTTCAGGAATATACAAAACACTAGATCTGAAGGATAAGGATCTGGGTTCAAATTTGCTTGGTTGTTTACGCTCTACATGACTTTAAGAAAGTCACCACCTCCCTTGGCTGTGGTTTTCTCATCTACAAAATAAAGGTGTCAGACTAGATGCTGGACTCCAAACGTATGATCTTATGAACCAGGAAGTAATACACAGCCATCCCTTCTACGCTGACATATATGATGTAGTATGTATCTCTTTCATATGCTCTTGCTTTGTCATCTGTTCTATAGAGGAATTAGCTCTACCAAAGTGGGGTATCCCATTGCATAATGTGTAGAATAGGACTCAGGTATACCTTTGGTCCTCCCATTCTCTGTTCCTTTCCTTCTGTGCTGAAATTTTGGGGGTATTCTCCACCCTCATGTTTCATAGACCCTTTAGCCACTCAGGTCTTACTCTTTCTTTTTTTGAAAATAGACCTGATTTTTGAATCTGTACCCATTTCCTTTACCATCCCAGGTCTTAGCCCTTTAGCCTCCTCCTGTGACCCTGGGAAGATACTCAGAAAGTGGTACAAGTACAGTTGTCAGGTGCTATCATTTCCAATCCTTCCCACTTCCCCTTGAAACTGATTGTCAATTAGCTTGGAAAGATGAACTCTGAACTCTTAAAGGAGTAATGCTTCTGGAAACAATGGAGATTTTTGAATTTTATCTTAGTTTTTTCAAATTCTTAGTCCTTTAGAAACTTTTTCCTTGGCTGCATAGGAGAGATTAATATTTTGGGAACATGAAGGGAAGGGAGTCATTAGACAGGCCATTGCTTCAGGGCTACATTATGTGAACTGCAAACATGACAGAGAGAGTAAGGATTGCGTGAACGGGGGAACATGGAGGAGGAGACAGGATCGTGCTTATCCAACATGGCACTTGTGTCCTCTAGAGCCTTGTTCCTTTGATGGCCGTTTGCTTCTGGATGGCGAAGAGTGGCAGCCAAGCCCGTGTTCTAAATGTGTGTGCAGAGACGGGACTCCCCGGTGCTTCACTGCTCAATGTCAGCCGCTGCTCTGTGGCCAGGTAAGTGGGAACCATGGAATGAAGATGACATATTTGGAAAGAGTCGATCTCATTTTAGAATGTTTGTGGGCCATGGAATGACTGGAAAAAAAGATATAAAGATTATTCTTTTTAAATACAACTATACTATTGGTAAAAAAAAAAGACAAATCCCTTTATCTGGGATACCCTTAATAATTTTAACAAATAGGTCTTGTGCTAATTCTTACATTGGGAAACTGGGTCTTAGGAATCATGGAATTTGAGAGGTAGGAGAGACGTTAGAAACAATTTGCCATCTCATTTTACAGATGAGAAAGCAGAGCTAAAAGTGACTTACCAAAGGTCACACACAGTTCATTTGTGGTGGCACCAAATCTTCTCTCTGTCACTCAGAACAATGTGTCTGCTATACACGGCTTGTCTTGTTTGAGTAGATACAGAAACAAGATTGTGGAGATTCAGGAAACTCACAAAGATAATCCCAGGATGTT
Organism: Pseudocheirus occidentalis; assembly: GCA_028646575.1. Taxonomy (NCBI): domain Eukaryota; kingdom Metazoa; phylum Chordata; class Mammalia; order Diprotodontia; family Pseudocheiridae; genus Pseudocheirus; species Pseudocheirus occidentalis. The sequence goes on from CM053601.1 coordinate 17,201,464, forward strand.
GGGGATGTTTTCTAGTTGACCCTGCTTCATTGTAACTCATTGTTTTGTTTTAAGATACATTAATTGTTGAATGATATGTGAAGGCTTGTAAAGTGTGTAACTTTGTAGGTGATTTTATTTACATTCATTTAAACACTGCAGGAAAAAAGAAAGGAATATGCATTTATGTAGTGCCTGCTGTGTGCCAAGCAATGGACCAAACATTTATTTATTTTTTAACAAATATTATCTCATTTAATCCTCACAACAACCCTACATGAGGTGCTGTTATTATTCCTATTTTATGGTCGAGGAAAATGAGGTTAAGTGACTTGCCCAGGGTCATACAACTAATAAATCTTTGAGGCTGGATTTGAATTTAGGTTACCCTGACTTCAGGCCCAGCTCTCTATCCATTGTGCCACGTAACTGCCTATGATGCCTTAAATGCTTGAAATAGTTATCCCTTCCACATCATGGGGGTTGGGGGTTAGGGGTTCAGTGCCCTCCATGGTCTGGAAAATCTGCATAGAACTTTTTGGCTCTCTCTTTGAACCGGAGAAGAAATCTGAATTATTATGATATTTAAAGATAAAATATGTTGATATTGTACAATACTATACATATATTTATGCATTTCTGAGTTTCTAAACTTTCTATGTCATCTCCTGTCTGGTCTTTTCATGTTGTCTGCTGATTCTGCAAAACTCCCCAAGGATTCCCCTTTCCTTTCCTTTCCCTTTCCTTTCCCTTTCCTTTCCCTTTCCTTTCCTTTCCTTTCCTTTCCTTTCCTTTCCTTTCCTTTCCTTTCCTTTCCTTTCCTTTCCTTTC
>CM053601.1:17211046-17339881 GCA_028646575.1 Pseudocheirus occidentalis
GCAGCAAGATCATCATCTTTGGAAATGGAGCCAGCAGCAGTCATAGAGCAGACAGCTGCTGCATATAACTCAAAGCTGCTTTGCTTTGTTGACAGACAAGGGGCCCCCCAAAATGGGCTGAATTCATCAGCGTCATGGGCTGACAGCGAGTGTGTGCATGTGTGGACAGGTGCACTGAGGCTCGTGCATTAGAGAAGAGGAGACAGAGGGGGAGGGTCAGAACAGAACCTCCAACCTAACAACAACTCTGCGAGTTCAGGGTGTGCTCAGGCTGCGATCTTCCTGTACGAACAACCCAGAAAAGGAGTAGTTGTTTTATCCTCATTTCAACAGATGTGACTGAGGCATGGAAACAGGTTAAGTCACTAGAAAACTGTTTATCCCTGAAGGTACCTGATGCTAGTTTTTGCCTTTTGGGTTTTTTTGGAGGTGAGTTGGTTACCATACATTTTCAGTCTTGATTATGGGCATCTGACATTCAAGGTTTTCTACTCAGTAACAGAGGGCAGAACTAGGAACAATGGCCAGAAAGTGCCTGGGCAGACTTTGGGTGGTATTTCCTAACATTCGGAAGGGTCCAAATGTGAAATGGATGGCCTCAGGAGGTAGAGTTTCTGAGAGCCAATGGTCTTCAAGTATAACACCAGGTGACACAATGGATATAGTGCTGGGACTGGAGTCAGGAAGATCCAAATTACTAGCTGTGTGACCATGTGCAAGTCACTTAACCTCTCCTGACTCAATTTTTTCATCAGTAAAATGGGGATAACAGTAGCACCTACCTCTCTCGGGGTTTTCAGAGGGATAAAACGAGATACAATTGTAAAGACTTTGAAAAAAACTTAAAGGATTATATAAATATCAGCTACTATTATTAATCATGAAGAGGCTCAATGACCATGCACTAAGGATACTTTAAAGGGGGATATCTGTCCCAGGTACTGACAAGAACAAATAGCCTTGAAGGTCCCATCCAACTCTGACAGCCTATACATGGTGGATTAAAGAGGAACAAATGTTCTTAGCAAGGACCTGATGCCTGTGGTGCAGTCATTTTCAACTCTCCATGACCTTAGTTGGGGTTTTCTTGGCAAAGATACCAAGGTGGTTTGCCATTTCCTTCTCCAGCTCACTTTACAGATGAGGAAACTGAGGCAACCATTAAGTCATTACACCCCATCTGTCTCAGTTTCCTCATCCATAAAATTGGTGAAATAATACCACCTACCATATACGGGGGTGTTGCAAGGACCAGATGAAATCACATATTAAGGTGCTTTGCAAAATTAAGAGTGCCATATCATGGTTATGGACTGGCTGAGTAACCTTCTGTGGATCCCTTTTATCACTGGATCAAACACACACTCAAGCCTGAACCTTCAGGTCCTTCTAACACGGCTCCAATCTGCCACTACAGCTTTCTTTTGAATTACTCCCATAGGTCAACGGACAGCCATCCCGGCAAAATGGGCTACCCAGTGGCAAAAAACTGGAAATTAAGAGGATGCCCATCCATTGAGGCACGGCTAAACAAGTCGTGGTATATGAATGTAATGGAATACTATTGTGCTATAAGAAATGGGGAGGAGATGGACTTCATATTTACCTGGAGAGGCTTATACTAACTGATGCTAAGTGAGAAGAGCAGAACCAGGAGAAATTTGTACACAATCACAGACACAACATATGTGTGAAGATTAACTTTGATAAACTGGACTCTTCTCAGCAACGCACAGGTATACGACAACTCTACAAGTCTCAAGATGGAAGGAGGTGTCTACATTCAGGGAAAGATCTAGAAAGACCAGAGTTTAAATGGAGACTGAAGCAATCTACATGCTATCGTTCTTTTTCATGTGTGATTCTCTTTTTTCCCATTGTTCATTCCAGTGGTTACAACCCTTCTATACAACCAGACTATTGTACAATGTGAAAGCATTTGCAAATCCTGTGCTTCATTGCACATGGCCATGGGGAGAGGGGAAGAAGGGAAGGGAGAAAAATTGAAACTCAAGGGATTGTGGCACTGAATCTTACAAACTAAAAGTAAATAAACAAGTCAATGAAAAAAATGGGCTACCCAGGTACTCCCCAAAGTTTATATCCCACCTTATACCTTCTTGCATTTATGCAGACTGGTCCCCATGACTGGAATGCTCTCCCTCCAGATTCCCCCAACTGTCAATGTCCATCACTCCCTCCCAATCTAACCTTGAATCTAACCTTGCATTTAATTACTTTAAATATATTTATATATTCATATTCACATATGAATATGTAATTTTATAAGTTCTTGTTATCTCTGCCATTAGACTATCACCTTCTTATGAGTAGGGCTTTTTCTTCTTTATACTTAGATGCTCAGCACATAAGACAGAGCCTGTCATATAGTAGGGGCTTAATAAATCCCTATGGGATGATCGATTCCATGAAGCTCATACTAAGCCCCACCTTGGCCCTCCTCAAATCACCCTGTATCCCCCACAAAAAATGGGAGTTCCAAAACCAGGACTCTTGTTTTTGTCCTTGTGCTCTCAATACCTAAAATAGTGCCTTGCCTAAGCAATATGTGACTAATAAATGTTTGTTGACCTGAAGAGTAGGCAAAATTTTTTTTCTTTTGTACGTGGTCAGAAATTTGTTTTACTGGATGATGCAGATTTGTAACAGGGGGTTTTAGTTTGTCTGGGTCAAGTTATTTTGTCATTTTCATGGGGATTGAGAAAGAGTATTTTTGCTCATTGGAAAAAAAGTTTTTCATGAGATAACAGTTCCTCTCAAGGATCAAACAGAATGACTCTTCTGACTGAAATGATGGTGAAAGCTATGTAGGCATTTGGAAATCTCAAGAGACTGTGATTTTCTATATCAGCAGAAAGGACCTGCTTGCCAGTTTCCCAGTATGCTTTGCTTCATGGGTTGCCATAATTCATGTGGCAGCCTACTGATCATAATAGACCCATCAGCCATCGTGATCTATGATTATATCTTCTATGGTGGATATAGGTTGTTGCAGGACCATTCCTGGAGTCTTTCTAACATTACAGAAATAATCAGAACTTGTATTCAAGAATTCTAGTCTTTTAGTACCTAGAATTTAATGCCCAAGAAAGGGCAGCTAGGTGGCGAACTAGATAAGAGTGCTGGGCCTGGAGTTGGGCAGACTCATCTTCCTGAGTTCAAATCCAGCCTCAAGTACTTACTAGCTGTGTGACCCTGGGCAAGTCACTTAACCCTGTTTGCCTCAGTTTCTTCATCTGTAAAATGAGCTTGAGAAGGAAATGGCAAACCACTCCAGGGTCTGCCAAGAAACTCTAAATGGTGTCATGGAGAGTCAGTCATGATTGAAAATTATCCAACCACAACAACAACCTAGAATCACTTCCAAGTCAAGAAGAGGGATGGAAATAGTAAGAAATATAACATGGATTACAAAATGCTTTGTGGCTTTTCGCATTCCTATACCTCATTTTCCAGTAGGTCTAACATAATTTTGTTACTTCAGACCAAAAGGAGTCAAAACAAAAAAACAAAAAAAGATACTCATAAAATTTTTCCAAATTGTAACTAAAGACTATGTAGCAGGAAATGGCCTGCCTCCTATTTCTACCTTAAGTAATTCAGACATTGGGAAGGCTCCAAGTAGACAAATTTTCAGTTATTTCTTTTTCTCCATCAGTTTACAAACGGTCTTTAAAAACTCCCTCTGCCTCCTTTTCTACCATCAATGTGTCACCATCGCTGTAGAAGTGAGAAGAGGCCACACAGCTTTCAGGGCCATTTTGCATTTTCTTTTGTTTTCTAAGTTACCCTAGCCAAAAGATCCATCACCAAACAGCCAGCCTACAAGGCTGAGCTTTTCGGGCCTGACCTATGCTGTTCCTTGGAAAATGATCAAACTTTGCTGGGACCAGACTCCGAGCCTTTCCAGCCAGCCACCTACCAAGAAACCAGGTCCTATCCAGCATGGGCACTCTGCCATCTGCCTTGGACCTCTCCCTTCTTCTCCCTGCCAGAAATAATGACCTCCTGACCAGGACCTCCAAAGAAGCAGCATTCACACATGCCATAGGAGGACTCCACCTGGGTCTGATTTATGCTGATGTGTGGATAAGTGATAACTAACTATATGTAGCTGGCCCTAAATCATACATCATGTCTGCCTTAAGAAAAAGATGGAAAAAGTCCCTAGACAGCAGTCCCAAAGCCTCCCCTCCCCCACCCCACCCCACCCCATTCATTTGACTCCCCCTATGAATGCCCTTCTTCCTTTTTTGTGTTGTTCACTCATTTCTCAACTTGTTGAGACTCCATTTCGGGTTTTCTTTGTAGAGATACTGGGCTGGTTTACCATTTCCTTCTCCAGCTCATTTTACAGATGAAGAAATTTAGGCTAACAGGGTTAAGTGATTTGCCCACAGTCATATGGCTAGTAATTGTGTGAGGCCAGATTTGAATTTAGAAAGATAAGTCTCCCTGACTCCAGGCCTGGATCTCTATCTACCACATCCATCACCTTGTTGCTCTCTCCTTCCCTTAGAAGTGACCAAGCCAAAAATCATCACCCTAATACTATCTGAGCCGTGACTAAGCCAAAAAAGTTCTAATCCCCCAAATAACACAGGTTTCCCTTAGTTCCAGGCATGAGATCCCAAGTAGGTCCATGAACCCCACCTGCATAATATAAAGAGAGGCTCCCTGGAACCCCATACCACCAGGCTAACTCATCTGACTACCTGAAGAACTACCATCTCTTAAAAATCCTCCCTTCTCCTCCACCTCGGATGGATAAGCCCCCTACTTGCGATCATACCACTGCTCAAACTTCTCTAGTGAGCTATCCTCAATAAAAAGCTGTGATTATTTTTTTTAAACAGCATTGTACTGTTCAATATCTCTCTCACACTGGAACAAGTCCTAAGACAAAAAATAAAAATAACACTCTATTGTATTAGCAAGCCCCCTAGCATACCCAGGATGGCTGCTAGCACAGGTTCTGAGATCTGCTTTTCTAATGGAAAGCAACTCAAAATGCATTGACAGTCTTACTTTAATCAATCAAACATATATCATTTACCTAGTTCAGGGGGAAAAGTCAGCACCCTGAACTTCAGAGAATGCAAACAGAAGTTACAAGAAACAGATCAGCAGATGGGCTTCCAGCTGTCTGACCATCACATCCATACCTAGTTAGTTACCAGAGAGGGAAGCACCAACATCTGGGTTTTCAAAGCCAGGGGGCTCAACGGCTGCCCAGAGTCTCGTATGGCCAAATCACACAACTCTTCTCAAAGTGAGCTCCAAAGCCAAACCTCACATCAGGGTATACATAGCCTTCTCCTGGGTCAGAGAATGTTACAGCTCTCTTTGACCCACTGTCCAATCACAAAGTAATAAGTTGTGGGCATTCTCAAAAAACAAGCCTCCCGCCACAGGTTCCATGTGACCACATTCAGCCTATTAGGGGGCAGAGTATACTTTCAAATCAGGGAATATTCTCAGGGCCACTTAATTCTATCAAAGAGCCTGGGGGCAGAGAAGATCTTCAGATTCCCAAAACCCCCTATTCACTTATCCTTCAGCACACCAGGTATTCTGTTATTTCCCTTGCTAACACACCACTCTGAGAACAATAAATCAAATCAGTCCTACCTTTTCTACTGGAAAAGGGTCTGATAATGGACTGTTCCATTCAATCCCAGCGATTGCTCAGGAAAAAACTCCTCTGTTATCTCAATTAGAATGTAAGTTCCTTGAGGGCAGGAACTATTTCAATTTTTGTACTTGTCTTCCCAGCACCTAGCATGGACTGGGGCACTGTAGGTATTTAAGAAATGACTATTCATCAATTTATTTATTCATTGATTCCAGCAAGGTGGAGCTTGCCAGAACTTGTGTTCAGCTGGCAGAGACCTCTGAATCTAAGGTCAATTCCATGCCATCTTGGCATCCGAGGAATGCAGCTGCCAGTCATTTTATTTCACTTCCCAAAAAAAGATAAGTACTTAGCTCAAAATTTCCATCAATTAAAATGATCTATCACCCTTAACATCCATTCATTTGGGGCTTTGGGGGAGGCAATTGGGGTTAAGTGACTTGCCCAAGGCAGCTAGCGTCTGAGGATGTATTTGAACTCAGAACTCAGGCCAGTGCTCTATCTACTGTCCTGCCTAACTGACCCACCCTTGTCATTAGGAAATTTCTGTCCTTTGTTTGGTGAGCAAAGAGATGACTGTGGTCAATAGCCTTTGGTGCACAATTACCGCGGCTATTTTCAAAACCTTGCATTGTTTGCAATCATGTCTCTTAAAATTTATGTCCTCCCCGAGACCTTGCCTCCAAAAACCTACCCTATCTGTCATTAGATTCTGCCATCATCTCAAATAAATGCTAGGCTGTCTGATCTGGGTCTGTCATTAGCAGAACTATCAATTCATCAACAAGTATTTATTTATTAAGTGCTTACTGTATAAGAGGCAGGCTAAAAAAAGAAAGGGTATTGCAAGATGAAGTGAACGCAAACAAGGGCAAAGAGTCAGAAAAGAGTATTTGTAGAGTCTATTAGGAAACCAGACAACTGTTAGCCAGCTTGCCTATGTCAGGGACCCAATTTGGTGATGGCTTTCAGCTCTGGATCATGGAAGGAAACCTACGTATGAGTTTCAGGGATAACTCCAGGACATTAGGACTATCTGAATGCTCTCAAAAATGGCAGGTCACTGGGATGTCATAAGCTTCCAGGAAAGCCAGCTCTTACAATGGGGCAACTTCAAAGGCAATGGGGTTTTTTTTCCAAGGCAACACCTGAACATAAAATCATAGCATGTCTTGCACAGTGCCCTTGACTCCTGCAACCCACTGATCTCAAAAGATTATCTATTTACATAGCCCTCTTTAAGCATGATTGCCTTCCTAGCAATGAATAGCAGCATGACAAAATGGACAGACAAGCTTGGAAGCCCCAAATTCAAATCCTCCTTGTCTGAAGACTCACACTGATCTGAGAAACCAGAGTGATGAAGCTTATTTCCAAATCTAGTTTTTCTGAACATCCAAGCCAATAGCTGGGATGTTGGACTTAGGAGTCAAGAAGAGATGAGTCAGATCCTGCCTTAGTAATCCTTAGGCAAGTCATGCAACCTCTCTCTGACTCAGTTTCCTAACCCGTGAAATGGGAATCACAATAGCACCTCCTTCACAGGGGTGTGAGGATGTGTTGAGATGGCATATAGAGTGTACTTTGTAAACTTTAAAGGACTATATAAATTATAATTATTCAATATCATCCTATATCAATTCTACAAATCAGGAAACTGAGGTCCTGGAAAAAGCTCTCAAACAGATAGGATTTAAACCCCAGTCACCTGATTCCAGAACCAAAGAGCAAGTACCATACTGCCCCTAAAAACTCTCCCACATAATATGGTCTTTCCCCCCATTCATAAGCATCATACAAAATGGACTTGTGTATTTCATCATCTCTCACTCCTAGGAATGCCTCGAGCCCAAGTCACAAGTGACTTGGGGCATCTTCACCCCAGGGAGAGCAGATCCCACCCCATTCCAAACCAAGAGAAAATAAGATGCCATCTTGATGAGAATAGCATGTCAACTCCGTCTTCAGTCCCCCAGATCCACTCCCGAACTAAGAAAAATACACAGTCCCAGTATTTCCTAACAACACCAGCATTTTTATTGGCCCCACTTCTAGAGAAACTCTGCCAGGAAACTAGTGAAGAAAAGCAGAGATTGAAGATCTCAGAGGAAGACCACTGTGAGTGAGGTCTCTTTGTTAAATTCCAGGTCTGAACTCCAAGCAATTACACTTCTGGTACAAATACTGGCATCACCCACTCCCTGCCAAGTGTGGAGACTTGGCAGCCGAAGAATACAGCTTTCATTTTATATTTCCAGTCCAATTAGCTGACAGTAGCAGTCAATTGGCAGAATGAAAAAAAAAACTTCAGGCCAAACTGAAAGGTTTCTGGGTGGTTTGCAGAGCTGGGCCTTTGTGCAAACAATAATGAGAAGAAAGACGCTAAAAGGAGAATTAAGTGTGCCTCCTACCCCAAAAGAGGCATGGCCTGAATTTAGAATCTAAACTGTACATGAGATACATTGAGAGCTAAAAAAATGAAAATCATCCTCCCCTCCCGGTCCGTTTTACTCACAGTAGGGGAATTAAGGCGTTCTTCCTTCACTATCAGCATGGTCTAGAAAGGTCTTATTAACACTTACATACAATATGGAGACCATAGAAAATGGCTTGTGAGAGCATCTAACCCAGTCCCTGTCCTCTCCTGCAATCAAAGACGTTCACTGAGCAGCCACAGGGATTATGGCCCTAAGTCTGATGCTGGCACAGGGACACTGGGGAAATGTGATAGACAGACAGACAGACAGATGGATATATGAACAGGTAACTATATGGACAGATTAATGGATGGACAGATAGCAAAAATAAAATAATACCAATAGTATTCAATAATTTAATAATAGCAAAAATAAAATAGCAATATTATTTAATAATGTAATGATAGCATAAATGGATATTGATTGAATACAGACTGAAGCATGCTAGTTTCACTTTTTTTCTTTTATTCAAGTCTTCTTGTACAAAATTACTAACATGAAAAGGTTTCACATAATTGCACATGTATAACCTATATCTGATTGCTTACCGTCTCAGAGAGAGAAGAGGGAAAAGGGAGGGATAGAATTTGGAACTCAAAGCTTCAAATTAAAATGTTAAAAATTAACAAATATATAAAGAGGCACTGGTTACTTGGGAAATGAACATGAACACGTACAACAAAATTAGCCTAGTCTAATACAGAGGGGAAGCCAGGGAAGCAACCCCCAGCCCTCTCCCCCTTTTCCCCTCCAAATGAGAATCACTAGGAAGCAGAAATAAGGGAAGAAATCAGTTACCATATGGTTCCACTACTGATCCCAGGGACTTTCTACATCTTTGGATGTAGAAGTACTTTTCTGGCCATCTCTCCCCTAAATGTATTGTCTTCCTGTTTCAGAATGTAAGCTCTTTGAGGGCAAGAACCATCATATTTTTTTGTTTGTATCCCAAGTGCCTGGTACATTTTATACACTTAATAAATGGTTTTTCATTTGTACTATGACCTATAGCCTGAATCCTGGGGTGACTCAATAGTGGATAAATCAATCAAAAAGACTGACAAAGCACTTACTATGTCCAAGGCACAGTGCTAAGCACTAGGGAAACAAAACAAAAACAAAAATAAAACGGCCCTCATCCTCAAGGAATTTATAGATTATTTTATATTAATATATAATAATATATTATTATATTATATAATACATTAATTACATAATAATATAATTGTTAATTATATTATTATTAATGCTCCCTTTAATTATTAATTAAAGGGAAAAGGGAGAGAGGGCTGAGGGTTGCTTCCCTGTCTTCCCCTCTGTATTAGACTAGGCTAATTTTGTTGTACGTGTTCACGTTCATTTCCCAAGTAACCAGTTCCTCTTTATTTATTTGTTAATTTTTTAACATTTTAATTTAAAGCTTTGAGTTCCAAATTCTATCCCTCCCTTTTCCCTCTTCTAGCTGAAACGGTAAGCAATCAGACATAGGTTATACATTATTCTAGTCATATTGCACTTACTACCCATCAGACACTGGGCTGAGCATATACAATTATCATCTCATTTCGGCCTCAAAGCAATTCTGGGAGGTAACGGGTGTTAATTCCATTATACAGATAAAAAAACTGAGGGAAATAGGAGTTAAGTGACTTGCTCAGGATCCAACAGCTGGGAAGCATCTGAGGGCAGATTTAAACTCAGGTCTTCCTGACTCCAAGCCCAGAGCTCTATCCACCTTGCAACCTCATTGCTCTGAGTATAAATTTACGTCTAACGTAGCTGCAACTACATTAACCACATATAAAAATCAGGGTCAATGAGGGCATAACGGTTATGAATTGAGATAAAGAGTAATGCAGAATCAGAGATGACACATACCACACACAAATGGTTACTAAGTTCCAAAAGGGAATGGAAATCATTAGAGCTCCATATCACAGTTTATAGAAGAATGAGCAAATGGGTCTCCTCTTAAACATGGAAGCTCTGTTCCAATGTGACTGTCAACCTAACCTTTATATTAACAGGACCAGAAATAACTCAAACAAGATTTCTCTTTCCTCCCCACCCCAAACCCCACAAGTACATTTTAATTGCTTTTCCCGCCATTTTGTCCCTTTTTTAAAAAAAGATTTATTGCTAACTTTTCTTCTTACATCATGTTCATTTTTGAATGCTCCCTCCTTCCTTCTCCCTCCCATATTTCCCTTATAACAAAGACTTTTTTCAAACAGACATACATTCGATAAAATAAACCAACACCATCCTATCTGACAGTATAAGCCACAATCCGCTACTCCCCCCAGCACCAGCACACCCCTCTAACAAAATGAGGGTGCTACATTTTACCATGAGTGTACAGAGCCAAGGCCGGCGATGACATTCCCACAACAATCCTCTTTATTTTATTGTTCTTCACATTTTCATCATATAGACATTTGCTTTGATTTTTTTCTGGATTTGTTCACAGTATCAGTTCTTTGATATCTTGACATGTTTCTCTGAATTCTTCACATTTCTCATTTCCTAAAATACAATATCTTATTATATTCAAACACTTGTTTACCTGATCTCTAATCAATAGGTATTTCCTCTGTCTTTGCTACAGCAACAAATTCTATGAATACGCTTCTTTTCTGCGTTTGGTCTCCTGACCAGAACACTCTCTGCCCAGTAGCAGGTTTTCTGAGTCAAAGAACATGGACATTCTTGTCATTCTTGTCATTTTGACCCACATAATTCCAAATTATTCACCAGAATGGATAGACCAATTCATTAGCCCACTCCCAGTTTATCGTTGTAACTACCTGTCTTCCTGAAGCCCTTGTAGCACAACCTGTTTCAATTTTCTATCATCTTTACTGACTCAGTGAACAGGACATAGGACCTTGGCTATTTCAAATGGCATTTCTCTTCCTATTCGAGTTGGGAAGCAATCTGTCACATGATACCTTTTAAAAACAAGGTTATAAGCAATTTACTATCTTGCAGACACTGTACATTGAGCTATTTTCATGTGCTAAATCATAAGCAAAGAGAGAATGCATGCAAACCAAATAATTTGTAATATTATTATAAATTAGTTATAATTTATTGCAAATTAATACAAATAAATTGTAATATATGCCACAAAACTATTATATTTTACTATCACATCATTATCATATAAATTCTTACATATTACTTCAACTTCCTGGAAATCAATCCCTGAAGTCATATATATATATATATATATATATATATAATTTCTATATATGTATCTCTACAGGATAAGGATACAGACTGGATTCTTCAGAATGCGGAACTTCAACATGAAGAAATTCCCTCTACCAATACAGGTCAGTGCCTTCTCTGCAACTTAAGAATCTTAAGAGAATTGCTCTGGGAGGCTGAATGACTTATCAAGAGTCAGACAGCCAACATATATAAGAGGCATAACTTGAACTCAGATCTTCCAGGTTTTGAATAACTAAGGCAGGTTGTCACAAGAAATGACACTGTTTCCAGAAGGAATAACCTGACTGTAAGACTGCCAAAAGAAGCTGACAACTGGAGACACTTTTAAAAAGAAAAAAATTCTGTATATAAAGTTCTCCTTTTTCTCCTTAGGATGAATTTTTTAATCCCTGTAGGAATTATTGTCACTTTTATTTGAAATTGTAGCAGAATGAATTCATGAGTAAACTGTGAAGATCTGAGATTTTCACCCAAATCAAATAGAATGGTTATCAAAAAGCAGGCCAGGGTACAGAATTATAAAATAGCAACTTAAAATATCCCCCTAGTAGAGGGGTCTGATGAATTTAGCTTTGTTGTTCTTTTATTGCTTTAGCACTAATACTCTAGAATCAAGACTAATGTTCTATCACTTTGGCCACTTTATAAACGTGGCTAGACCACATAGCCTAATGAAAATGCAATGAAAAATTGCTCTCCTAGAAAATTTTTTCCCATGGTACCAAAATATCCCCAACTCTACACAAAAAGTGTTAGAACACAGAGCATTTCAGAAAAGCTGTCAAGTCCTGCCATGGCTTTTTAAAAATAGAGAGTCAGAGAGAAATACTAAGATATTCAAGAAGGCACTGGGTAGACACTTTGTGGACAAGGATCATACAGGATTAAGCAACGTGAGCAGGTTATGATTCAGACTACTTCAGACCCACAAATACATAAAGGATACGAAAGACCCAAGACTTTCCTGCAAAAACTGAAGAAACTTAAAGAGACTAAATGACTGATAAGCATGAGGACAAGAGCCCTTGACATTTTTTGAATCTTGGATAACTTTGGCAGGCTGGTCAAGCCTATGGACCCCTTTTTAGAATAAGTGTCTTTTGTTTTCTCTCCAGAGATTTTTTTTCTAACTATATAAAACAAAATGCAAAGGATAATCAAGAAAACAAATTACAATGAAATAAAGTTATCAAAGTGTTTTCTTAAGTTGACATTGCCCAGGTTAAGAACTGATGATTATTAAACACATTAGGTATACATTAACCCAGTTATTTATAATGCAATATGAGTGAATGAATCCAATCAATCAATTAATAAACACTTATTAAGTACCTAATATGTTCCAGGAGGCAGCTAGATGGTTCAGTGGATAGAGAATTAGGTCTGGAATCACAAATACCCAAGTTCAAATCTGGTCCCAGATACTTACTAGGTGTGTGACCCTGGGCAAGTCACTTAATCTCTGTTTGCTGTTATCTACTGGAGAGGAAAGTGGCAAACCACTCCAGTATCTTTGCCAAGAAAACCCCATGATAGTATTAACGGACTATGGTCAATGGGGAAACAAAGAATCAGACTTGACTGAACAACAATATCAATGTGGCAGGCACTGGGTTAAGCGCAATTGATACAAAAAGAGGCAAAAGTTAACCTTTGTCCTCAAGGAGCTTACAATCTAATGGGGGAGACATGATGCAAATACAGAGAAAGAGAGACAGACAGAGAGAGAGACAGAGACAGAGAGAGCTATATACAAGATAAATGGGAAATAATTTTAAAATTTAAAATCTGGAATGAAAAAAGCAAGATTCCAGAATTTGAGCATTAATAACTTCCAACTTCTCTCTGGCTTGGCTACTGACCCTTGAGAGAGAGCGCTATATACAGGATAAATAGGAAATGATTTTAAAAGAGAGAAAGCTCTGGAATGAAAAGGGGTTAGGGAATGCTTCCTATAAAGGGACAATTTTAGGTGAGATTTTTAAAAAGCCAAGATTCCAGAATTTAAGCATTAATAACCTCCAATGTCTCTCTGGCTTGGCTACTGATCGTTGGAATGTTTCTGCCTCTGTAACCATAGTCTTCTCACCCTGGAGATTCCTCCACTTCTGCAAGCTCCCACCCTCCTCCCCTAGAGTTTTCTCCACCAATTGGTAAGTTTCTTGCTAGAACCACTAATTTAGGAAGTGGACAGACCATCCAAACTCTCTTCATTTCATTCCTGACCTTCAGACTTTCCCATGATTTTAATAAATATTCAACAGCATCTCCTCCAACATCCATCGTTTCTGTCTACTGATCTGTGACCCTAAAGATGCAATTCTAGCCCCTGGTTCTTGTTCTTGGGCTGAGCTAGAAGTTGGGAAATACAGCAGGCTGGCATCCAACCTGTCAGTGAGATGGGCTTCATTACCTGATCCGAGTCTGAAGAGAGAAGGCACCCAGTTTGGATTCCTGCCTATCATTGAATAGAAAGAATGATTCTCATGAGAGAAAAGAATGGCAACTAATTATTCCCCATAGAAGGATCTTCACCAAACATCCAAGGTTGGCAAAACAAGTCCAGCAAATATCACTTCCTAATAAAATAACGCAGCTCAAGGCAATCATTTGTTGTGGTAAATATAACACCCTTTAGAAAGGGCTGGACAAATTTAACTTCTCACCAAAGTTTTCTACCACCACAAGAGAATAAGGGAAAGATTTTCCACAAGGTCAATTCAACAGGCAATCATGAAGTACCTAGTATACTCTATTCAATTCAACTCAACAGTCACTTATGGGATATCTAGTATATTCAAGGCACCATTAAATACATTCTCTCTCATATAATTAGTGGTCTATTGAATTTCTGATCTTTCTAATTCTATTTTTCAAAAGGAAAAGAATATTACATGCACAGTGTGAAAAATATATTGCTTGTAAGTTAAGTAATGGCGTCCCCACATCAGAGAAGGTGCTGTGCACCTTCAAAGCAGAATTGAAATGGCTCAAAGGAAATGCAGGAAAGTGCAGATTTAGAGAATCCACCACAAAAGTTCACATGGCTACTTGTACCTGACCTGTGGTAGAGCATTCTGAGCTCATATTGGCCTGATCAGCCACAGTCAGACACATTGAAACTTGACTCTAGCATAGTGATGTCATTTTGTTCCTCTTCAAGAACAAAGGATATGAATACAAGAATTATCATGCTCATTATTTTTTGCTTTGTTTTTTAAAAAAAATAAACAAAATGGAGCTCATAAAGGTCAAGAGATTTCCTTAGGGTCACATGGCTAGTAAGAATCAGTCTTGACACAAATTCAAGTCTTTTAGATATGCTGTATCCAGATGCACCATTTTGTTCACAAAACCACATTTCTTCTTTTCACAACAGATAGTAATGAGTCATTTGTTTTTCTAGGTGCTGTTGAGTGTCCATTATACATGTTCATTTGCTGACAATACTCAAGACTGTATGTGATATTCTTTACATACACTCTCAAGGAAATCTTTTCATATTATCCTAACTCATTGGGAACAAGTCACATCCTTTCTAAATAAAAGTTCCTTATTCAGTGGAAAGCCACCAAGGTACACAAAGATGCCTTTTACATGGGGAATACTCAGTATTAAGTGTCATGGACAAAATAGTTTGCTGCATTCTTACCCATACTGCCACAAGCATTGGAGGAAGTTAAATTTCAGTCAAGTAAACTGATGCTATCATCTCAAACATCTGCCAAAAACGAGGCAGTGAGGATCAGGTAGCCAAAATCAGATTCTGAAGAAGGTTGTTTTTATCAAATCACTCCTATGGACACTATAAAACCTGGGGAAACAACTTATAAAAACTGCCTTAATCTGGAACATAACCAGCCATTGAATTCCAAGGAGAAAAGACATTGTAGGAGCAACATCTGCCCCAAATAAGTCAGGTTAGTTTTTCCTTAAAAGGCAATGAAACTATCCATGGCTTCACTGGTGAAAGGGACCATGGCATGTTCCTGTTTCCTGTTTCCAGTTCCTCTTTCTCCAGCACAAGAAGAGTCAGGAGTCCTCAGGCTAGCAAATACAAAGGCAAGGGAGCCATCCTCATCTGAACTGATGCTGTATCTTTGCTAAATATCCCTTCTATGTTAAATAAACTTTTTGTTAAACGTTGAATGGTCTTTGAGTGTCTCCTTACATTCCAATCCAAAGACTGAACAAGTGGATTGGTCTGACTCTTTTTTTTCCCCTTTTTTGGAGAGGGGAAGGAAAGGTTATTGGGGTTAAGTGACTTACTCAAGGTCACACAGGTAGTAAGTGTCAAGTATATGAGGTCACACTTGAACTCAGGTCCTCATGACTTTAGGGCCAGTGCTCTATTCATCATACCACCTAACTGCCCCTTCTTTTAAGTCTGAGGGCAGATAGAGTATAAACGTGATGTCACTCCCCCTTCCACCAATTAACAATCCACCGCCCTTCTTCAAGCACATTTTATTGTTCCAAACCAGTGCATTCAACAAATACTTACTGACCATCTCCCATGAGCAAGGGAGATGAGAGAATGTGGGGCAAACTTGAAAGAAACTGGAAGGAACCGATTCATAACATGGGCTTTTTTTTTAGATTGATGAAAGCTGAACAAACCGAGATTTTCATTTCACATCCCATAGGGAAAAACAAGTGGAGAGAAGGGGTCAAGGAGCTTTCAAAGAGGCAGCTCAATGGAAGACTGAAGAAAGTGCTGTCCTCAAGAAGACCTGTCCTTGAATTCTATCAGCTGTGTGATCTTAGACACAGATGAGGTCCACCACTCTGGGCCTCATCTGTAAAATAAGAGGGATGGATGGCTTGATAGCTTCTAAGGTCCTTCTATCCCCAAATCTAAGATCCTGTGATTCCTCTGCAAAGGCTATTCATTTTAATAACTCCAGGAGGAGAATCTGTATGCTCAGAGCAATCACGTTTCACTGCAGCATTAAGCAAAGTGTTTAATAAATGCATACTAAATGTCCTTAATAACTTGTATCACCCCCAAACTCTTTCATTACAGTTGGAATGTGTGAAAGAGATTTTTAAGAGTTTTATAAATGGGCCAGGAATTTACAAACATCTTACAGAAGGATCTATTTTTTACTGCCCTAAAGCTTTGAAACCAGTGAGTAGGTAGGAGAGGCATTAAGGTGGATACATTGAATAAAGGAAGGAGAAGCTGCCAACCAAGCCAGTGGCTACCAGATGCAATCCCATAATCCCCCCAGTTAGCAATCAACATCAATAAACTCAACAAACTCCAATAACTTTCTGTTACCTCTAAGATCAAGTTTAAACTCTTGTATGTGGCATGTCAAACCCTTCACAACCTACTTCCCCTATCTTACTTCGCTTCACACACTCTGCAATCCTGCCAAACTGGGCCTTCTATACAAGTCCTCACACACAAGATTCCACCTCCTTACACTACATACACCTTTGTACAGGACAGCTGCCATGGCTTCAATGCATTTTCTTCTGGCCTCCAACTCCTTGAATCTTTATTTTTCCTTTGAAGCTCTGTTCAAATTCTATCTCATGCAATACACCTTTCCTGATTCCCTCAGCTCCTACTTTTTTCTCCCGAAAGTGCTTTCTAATTATGTTATATATACTGATATATAATATAATGTATATTGCCTTTCCCATTAAAATGTGAGCTCTTTGGGGACAAGGACTGTTAGCCTTTTTTCTTTGGCTAATGCCTAGCACACAGCAGGCACTTAATGAGTGCTCACTGGTTGAATAAAACATCTAGAGCAGGGGTTCTCAACCTGTGGCTTATGTTCAATTTGCAACAATGAAAATATATGTTGCATATCATATATTTAGATTACGATTTATAACAGTAGCAAAATTACAGTTATGAAGTAGCAACAAAAATAATTTTATGGTTGGGGGTCACCACAACATGAGGAACTGTTTTAAAGGGTCGCGGCATTAGGAAGGCTGAGAACCACTGGTCTAGGGATTCCTGATGTGGACAGATGTGGCCGAGTGAAAACTGAAATGGGTTTAATATTCAAAAGTTAAAAAGGACATAGTCTTCTTATACCACTTTGGTAAACTGTAGTACTTTGCACTTTAACTTCTAAGAAACAGGTTCACAAATGGATTCTCCTTTTCTGTTTTTAAGAAAAGGCTTTTCTGCCATGATCACTATCATGATGCAAAAATATTTTGTTACAGAGTCACAACAGCTGGGAGGAAGGCTTCCAATTAGGGGACTCTGATTCCTTGTGCCCCGATTCACTTAGAATTGTCAAAATGCAATCAGGCTTCAAGGCTAGATATAGTCAAATGAATGGAAGCTTTCAACTGTTCTAAGTGCAAAAAGTGATTGGCCAGGCCAAGGAGGCTTCTGATTTAAACAGAACAAGCACAAAACTTTCTCGTGGACCACTGTAAAAGGGCAGCCAGAACTTTCCAGTATGCTGGTGTTTTTATCAAAATGCCATGGCTGGATGGCAGAGGGTTAGATGAGACAAGTTAATGGCAGCAGACATCAAAAAAGTCACCAGCTCTGGGCTATTCTGTTCTGTCAGTCACTACAAGGAAAAGAAGAGGCATTATTCATTGGTGATAAAGTTGTCATCCTTAATGGCGGCTGAGCTGAAACAACTACTGAAGAATACATACGTTTGACTGTGGCACTACTACTACAGATATGCTCCAAAGAGATCAAGGAAAGAAGGAGATTTTTTGCTTTTCTTTACATCTTCAGGGCTTAGCAAATTACTTGGCACATTTTTGTTACTCACTTTTTTCAGGCATGTCTCACTCTTTGTGACCCCATTTGGGGTTTTCTCGGTAAAGACGCTAATTTGCCATTTTCTTCTCCAACTCATTTTACAAATGAAGAAATTGAGGTAAACAGGGTGAGGTGACTTGCCCAGAGTCATGTAACTACTAAGTACCTCACGCCAGATTCGAACTCAGGTCTTCCTGATCCAGACCCAGTGCTCTATTCACTACATGACCTAGCTATTCTTGGCACATAGATTCACATAATAAATTATTGCTGGTTGTTGGCTGGTAATAAATTTTTATTGACTGCCCAATAAGGCAGTGGCAAAATGAAAACAAGAGAAAGGTCTCCTCACTCCCAGGCCATCCCTCTTTCCATGAAAGCAGAATAATAGGAGACTTTAAATGAAAGGTCAAGGAATTTGGACTGTGTTCTATGGGCAAATCCATGAAAGAGAAACACAAATAAAGAACTCTAAGTAATGAACCTGAAACAGCATTAAAAATCATTCATGCAAGTCTGATCTCCAACAATGATGCTCACGAATGTTTCCAACTTCGAAAGTTCCCCTGAGTTTATGGACAATTAACTTTTAACCTTGGAAAGCCACAGAGTGGGGCTGGTAGAGGAAAATGGATTAAAGAGAGGGAGAAATGGACTCAGAACTCACAAAGGAAGAATGCATTAATAGGTAGTTCTTGGCAATGGTCTACCGGTGGTCCTCAAGGGCAGCCCTTTGTGAAGTCTGGATTCAGGCAAAGGGCCACACTTGAGGACCTAGAGGGCTACCTGGAGGCCCCAGCCTCCCCATTCCTGGTCCCCCATTTTCTATACTTCCTATATTAAATTGGACAATGCTTTTGAAAATCATCTAACATTTAGAAACGTGTTCTTCTAACCAGTCTTACCTGTTCAAAAGAAATGATGGTTCTAACTGCTGTGTATTAGCTATTAATAGCAGATCATTAGGATTATTATAAAGAGATAGTGAAGAAGTACCAGCAGAGCTTCATCAGGAATGGGTTGGGTCAGATTCTGCTTTCTCCAAAGTCACCAATGATCCTTTTTCTGTCTTCATTTTATTTTATTCTTTTTAAGAATAGAGTTTTATTTCTATATTTTGTTTTTACATCACTTAGAGTTTTTCTTTGTGTCCCTTTCTCACCCCCTCCCCAGAGAGCCATCTTTTAAAACAAAGGTTTTTTTTTTAAATAAAAAGAGGAAGAAGAGAAAAATAATTCAGGAAAACCAACCAATATATCCCCAAAAAACTGCTATGTTCAATGCTCCACACCTATGAACTCTCTACCTCTGTAAACGAAGGGGAGGGGACTTTCTTCTCATATCTCTCCTTTGGAACCAAGCTTGTTCTTTATGATTTCACAACATGCACTTCCAACCGAATTGTTGTGCTCTTACAGTCACTGTATATAATCAATGAGCATCTAACTGCCAGGTCTGATGCTCTTTTTCTCCATTCTCAGATTTTATCCTTCGCAGCTTCCCCACTAGTTGTATTTGGCATTGCTAACCACCCTCTCCTTCTAGATGCCCCGTATTCTATGGGGTTTTGTGTCATTCTTACCTTTCCTTCTCTTCCCTCTTTTCTGGTTCATCCATATCTTCCCATTTCTCCCTTCCCAACGTCTCTCACATGGAACTTTTTCTCCCTACTCACACTATTCATTGCCTCTCACACAGATTATTGGAACAGTCTTCCTACTGGCCTTCCTTCCTCTCTTCATTCCAATCCATTCCCCACAGCTGCCAAATTGACGTTCTTTCGATATAATCATATAACTCTCCCACTCAATTAGCTTCTTGGCTCCTGACTGTCTCTAAGATAAAATCCCATCTCCTCTATTAGCTTTCAAAGCTCAAGACCTAGACCCCACCTGTCTCTACCATCTCAGTGGACACTACTTCCCCTCTAACCCTCTGCCATCCAGCCATTCTGGCTTTCTCTCTATTCCTCACACTCCTCCCTACCCATGGCCTTTGAACTGGCCATTTCCTCATACCTGGAATGCAATCACTTCTCATTTCTCCTTCCTTTTAGATGCAGCTGCTCAAGTACCATGATGCCTTTCCTGATCCCCCAACCGCTAGTACCTGCCTTCCCTCCCATCCTCCCAAATTACCTCATTTTTACTACTTTGCAGATAGCTGTTTTTATTAAATGTGTTTATGCTGTATATACTTATACATGTACTGGTTGCTTCCCCATTAGACTATAAGCACCTAGGGCAGGTAGGTGGCACAGTGAATACAGCACCAGCCCTAGAGTCAGGAGAACCTGGGTTCAAATCCAGTCTCAGACATTTAACACAAAAAACTAGCTGTGTGACCTTAGGCAAGTCACCTAAACCCCAATCACTTTACTTTTTACCCTCCCAAAAGAAGCAAAAAAAAAAAAGGATTATAAGCTCCTATAAGTAGAGCTGGCTCATTCTTTGTATTTACATGCCCACAGCATGGCATATAACAGCACTAAATAAATGCTTGCTAATTGGCTGACTACCTTATTTCTTCTTTCAGTAGGGTTATAAACGAGTAGAGGAAAGCTATTGACAATGTTTTCTTTGATTTTAGCATGGCATTGATTAAATACCTCATATCGATCTCATCCAGCAGATGGAAAGATGTAGAGCAGATGATAACACAATTCAATCGATTTGGAGTGGAAAAACATCCAGATTCTTTCAGATGTCATGTAATGGCTCAATGTCAACTTGGCAAAAGGCCTCAAGGGTAGCTCAGATACAGCCCCAGACACTTTACTAGCTGTGTGACTGCAAGCAAGTCACTTAACCTCTCTTCCCTCAGTTTCCCCAATTGTTAAGTGGGGATAATAAAACAGTACCTATCTCCCTGGTAAAGAGCTAAGAGTCTCTTTGTATTCTGCCCTGGTAAGACCAAGTCCCAGTGTTTTCTGTTTTCTGCTGGGCACCAGTTTAAGAAAGACTGATAAGGTAGATAGATGATGAAAAGCCAGGAGTCCAAATCTTATAAGGATTACTTGAAGGTCCTGGGTTTTATTTTGTTTTGAGGGGAGGGGGGAGATTACAGCTTAGTCCCTGCTGCTGCTTGGTAGAGAGATTTAGATTTCTCAAATGCCTCCTAGGAGGCTTAGAAATAGAATGGATTCTCTCATCTGGGAACTTGCACCCAGTATTACACTCTTTCTAACTCCTGCCCAATGAGATCCTGTATGGTCATGTTGCTAACATCTCTGGAGCTAAGGAGATTCTCACATGGATAAGAACTCATCTCATTCTCAGACTGCCCAGTTTTCATTCACTATCTTAACACAAAATTCTCCTAGCATCATGGACCAGTCTTAGCTCAGCTATTAATTCAAACCAATGATTTAGACTCAGGTTTCAGATGCAATGAAATATGGATGAACCCCAAAATTCAATAAAAATAAATGTAATTACACTGAGAGATTTAAAAGTGTACAAGTACTAATTAAAGTAGTTTTTCCTCTCAGACTCAGGCACAGCAGCAAAACTGGGTCAGAAGGATATTGAGAATTCCACCAAACCTCAGAAACACTAACTCCCCATAGGCTGAGTGTTTTAGGGTTTAGGTAATATGGAATGAAGGTTTGCCAAAAGTTTAAGGCCTGGTCTTCTGGATCAGTCAAATCCTCAGAAGATCCTCCTTGCCTCCTTAAAGAGAAAACTGTCCCAGCTAAGTTAAACCAGCTCATATTCCTAGCCCAGCCAACCAGCACACAGCTTCCCCACTAACACAAAGAATGCAAGGACATACAGGGGAGACCACCCTGCAATAAAGGCTCCCCCAAAAGCCACACTTTTCCTCCCATACTAAGACCTTATCTGGTTCTCTCTCCCTCTTTCCAGGATAAGAAGACCACTCTTTAGGCTAACTGTTTTTGAAATCATTTCAAGTTGTCTTCCTATGATGTGAAATAAAGCCATCAAGTTCTACATTTATCCATGACAACCAACTCAAACCCTTTTTGTGCTGCTGACTTCCTTCTGACATTCTTCCCACATTACATTTCAAAGACCAGGAAAGAAGATCACTTACTGATTAACAGCAAAATGAGCCTACCTGGGCATTAGAAACACGTCAGCTGGAATGGAGCTTTTAAAAATCAGATAAAATCCTACTCCCCTTTTAAAAAAAAATATCTCCTTAGTTAATTCCTTAATTCTGACAGTGTGGTGAGAAGTATGTTATGCCCTGGTCTTATTAACCAGAGAAAAGAATGATAAACAGAAGTATGTCCAGAATTATTTTACATATATTTATACCCAGTTATGTCTAATGATGTCCATCTCTGGGGGCAGGGAGAAAGAAAAGAAAAAAAAGAAATGTACATGATAACTTTATTATATATTTTAAAGGAACAGCAGGTTGGACATAATAGATTTGCCATTTCATGGGTAATCATCTTTTTTTATTATAGGTTATGGAAATGCTTGGTTTATTCCATAAATTAAAAATAAAATTAATAAATGTGAAAAAAAAGTTGGATTAGATATCCAGGCAAACATTTCAACAGAGCTGAAAGGCAAGTCTCAATGCCTCACTGGGCCTCTATCCTTATCTATAAAATGAGAATTGGACTTAATGCCCTCAAAGTTTCCTTCTAACTCAAAAGCTCTTCTTCTGTAATCCTGAAACCCACCGCCCCTGAAAAAGGACAAATCAGTCAGGGGGCCTGCTTCATTTGA
Source organism: Pseudocheirus occidentalis (assembly GCA_028646575.1). NCBI lineage: Eukaryota > Metazoa > Chordata > Mammalia > Diprotodontia > Pseudocheiridae > Pseudocheirus > Pseudocheirus occidentalis. The sequence continues at coordinate 17,233,880 of CM053601.1, forward strand.
CCTACACCCCATCTTCACAAGCACATTCTTCCCTCACCCACATAACTCACTTCCTCTGGGAAAAGGTTCTTGCACATCCCTAAGAGACCTGTGCAGCAAAATCCATACGAGGGTTTTCCTGGTCACCATCTTCCGCTGTCTCACTCTTTTTTCCTGATCATTCCTTTATTTCACTCTGGAATTTTTAGATAGTCTTGGAACTGAATTTGAAGTCTACTGTTTGTGTGCCCCTAAGCAAATCATTCCACCTCTGGTCCTCAATTTTCTCACCAGAAGAAAAACTAGAGGGGGCATCAATAAGCTACCTTCAGATTCTAAATTTGACATTCCTCCCCGTCCCAAACACATTAATTTATCAAGTTACTTACCTGGGAGCAAGGCAGTAAGAAAATGGAGCACAAGATAGGTAGTTTTGGATGGGGTAGAGCAGTGGTTCTCAACCTTCCTAATGCCTTGACCCTTTAATAATGGTATGTGGCATATCTGCATGTGGGCGGACCTGCCTAGAGACCGATAGAGGAGCAGTGTCTCGGTTCCTAAGACCATCAGAAATATGTGTTTTCCAGATGGTCTTAGGAGACCCCATTCGACACCAAAGGGGTCATGACCCACAGGTTGAGAACCACTTTGGGTAGAGGGAAAGGTGAAAGAAAGGAAATGGGAGCCTGGAAAGATGGGTTACCCTAAATGTCTCTGCAGGGAGTAGTATGAAATTTGGAAGTATATAGAGGGGAGGACTCATAAGGAAGATACAAAGTAGCAAAGGAATAGGAAACAAACTTTCCCTACTTGGGATTGGTCTCCATGATCTCTTACCAGCCATGCTATATTAAAGCATCCCAGTGACTCCAAACATTCCAGGGAGGCACTTCACAGACACACAGGCTTGAAATATTCCAGGACCAGACCTGCCCTTGCCTGCTTGATTCCTACAACTCCAAAATCTGAAGTTTTTCTAGAAGTGACCTTTAAAACTAAACTTTCCACAATAATTTCAGCTCAGGAGGATCCGCAGCAATAGTTTTTAATCTTCCTGCCAGCCCCCTTCTTCCCCTACGGTGAAAGGCAATAAAGGCCACCATCCTTGCAGGAGAATGAATCCAGAGGGCTGAAAAGAAGCTGCTGTTTCCGCTCAAGGCAGCAATCGCTGGGCGAGTAGCACTGAGCCACTGACAAGACTTACTGTAACCAGTGCATGTGAAATGAAATAAGGGCTTTCTACTCTTCCTTAAGGCTCAGCCGCTGAAACTGTGGGTGTCAGTTTTTATGAACTTACGGTACTAGGTCTCTGCTGAGACAAATACAAGATGGAGCAAGAAAGGCCAAAGAGAAAGAGAAGAGAAAAGAAAAGAAAAACAAGATTTCCATCCATCTCCAGAGTTATATATAGGAAGTTTATAGAAATGGGAACTAAGATAGAAAATAAGTACATGAAAATCAAGCAATTGAGGAAAGGAAGGAAACAAGCATTTATTAAGTGACAACTGTTTGTGTCAGTCATTTTACTAAGCACCTTACAAATATAATCTCATTTATCTTCACAAAAACCCTAAGAGGTAGGTTCTATTATTTTCCCATTTTACAGATGAATATGCCATGGCAAACATAGGTCAAACGATTTGCCCAGAATTGCACAGTTACTAAGTCATCTAAGGTCGATTTTGAGCTGGTCTTCCTGACTCCATGAGCAGCACTCAATCCTCTGAGGCACCCAGATGCCTCTCAGAAACAGCACAGCCTCAATCCTTTCTGAGATTGCACCCTAAGTCATTTTTGCTTCTCAAGGTTAACATGGATATTAAATGTCATACTATTAAAAAAACTTAAAAGATTAGGTACCCTTCTTGGTTTGGATCACAAAGAGCAAAATATAAAATTTTAAATACATGAAACTGAAAGGGTTTTGCATGAATAAAATTAATGAAGCTGAGATAAGAAGGTAATAGTTAATGGATGGAAATCTTTGCATCAAATATCTCTGCTAAGGGTCTGTAAAAGCATGTTATATAGGTATCAAATATATAACACCAAGAGTTATTCATCAATCAATAAGGGCAAAAAGATATGAAAAATAACAACCATACTGAATATTACTACGTCACTAACAATAAAAGAAATGCAAAAAAGTAACATTAGGGTTTCACATCAAATTTGTAAATTGGCAAAGCTATGAAAAAATAGGAAGAGTCAATGTTGGAGAGGTTGTGGAAAGACAGGCACACTAATTAAGCAACATCAGAACCACAAATCTGTGCAACCCTTCCAGAAAATAGTTTAGAAGTGACTAAGGAAGTGATTAAACTGTCTATATCTATGAAACCTAGAAATCCCACTGCTTAAGAAAGACGATGATAAAAAGAAATATCCCATAGACCCCAAAATACTCTTGGCAAAACTACCTGAAATAACAAATAAGTACAGCTATACCTTAGAGATAGTGTAGATTTGGTTCTAAATCACCGCAATAAAGAAAATATCACAGAGCAAGTAACAGGAATTTTTTGGTTTCCCTATACATATAAAAGCTGTGTTTATACTATGCCGTAGACTATCACATGTGCCATAATATTATGTCTAAACAAAAATGTACATGCTTTAATCAAAAATTCTGTATTGTTAGAAAACGCTAACCATCGTCTCAATCTTCAGCGAGTCATAATCTTTTTTTCTAGCGGAAGGTCTTGCCCCAATGTTGATGGCTATTGACTGATCAGGAAGAGGCTGCTGAAGATTGGAGTGTATCAGTTTCTTAAAATAAGAAAACAGCAAAACTTGCCACATTGATTGACTCTTCTTCCAGGAAAGATTTCTCTATAGCATGTGATGCTGTTTTATAACATTTGGAACTTCTTTCAGAACTGGAATCAGTCCTCTGAAAACCTGCTGCTGCTTTATCAACTATGTTTATGTGATATTCTTCAATATTATTGTCTCAGGGAATAGGGAGGTCCAAGGAGAGACAGAGAAGAGGGAACAGCCAGTCGATGAAACAGTCAAAATATACACTATTTATCAATTAAGTTTGCCATCTTATATAGGTATGGTTCATGGTGCCCCAAAACAATTACAATAGTAACATCAAAGACCATTGGTCATATATCATCATAACAGGTAATAATAATGAAAAAAACTGAAGGAGAATTTCCAAAATGTGACAGAGAGACACGATATGAGCACATGCTATTGGAAAAAAAATGCACTGATATATTTGCTTGACACAGGGTTGCCACAAACCTTTAATTTGTTTAAAAAAGAAAAAACCTGCAACATTTGTAAAGTACAATAGAGCAAAGTGAGGTATGCCTGTAAACATACTATGCTACATGAATGTAATGGAATATTACTCTGCTCTAAGAAATGATGAATGTAGAAAAGCATTGGGAAGACTCATAAACTGACTGAAGGTGCAACGCTGAAGAAACGTCTTACATAATAACTTCAACAATGAAACAGAACGAACAATGAAAGAACTAGAACAGAATGTTATGACATTACAAAGACCGAACTTGTCCCCAAAGAGATACGAAAGGGACCCTCTCCCCCATTCTAGAGCACAAGAGAAATAGCTTTTCCAACGTACTGGTTTATTCCATTGAACTGGTTTCTTTTTTCCTCTTTATTATTTATTTTAAAACTTTCTGGGAGGAAGAGATGACAGGGACATATTGGAAATGTAAGGGATGCAGAAACCAAAGAGCTCAATAATTGTTTAAAGGGAGTTTCCTTCAAAACTCAACTCAAGGCCCAACTTACGTGTAAGACTTTTCCCCCAATTTCTAGTGACTTCTTCCCCACCAAAACTATCTCATTTATACATACAGACACACATGGTGGCTCCCCTCAATAAAATATCAGTTCTTTAAAAGCAGGAACAATTTCATTTTTGTCTATATATCTCTACTACCTGACACATAGGCACTTAATAGATGTTTGTTGATTGACTGTTTAAGAAGGGAGATGAGATGAGGTGAGATGAAACTAGGAAGTGAATGAGGAAGGTGATAAAAATTATAACTAAAAGAATGGTGTAAACCTGTGAGATATGTTGCTTGAAAAGTCAACATAACATGAAAGTATAAAAATTGGGCACACTCAAAAAAGCTTTACCTACTTCCAAGAGGCACATAGGATAAAATAAGTCTTTGTTCCTTTTCTGGCTTACCCAGAATCAAATACTCAAAAATAACCTTCTTATTTCACAGATGAAGAAACTGAGGTCCAATGATGTTACATGCCTTGCCCAAAGTCAGATAGCTAGTAAACAACAACAAGATTTGAATCCAAGACCTCTGACTCCAAAGGCAGTGGTCTTCCCACCGAACTATAGTGCCCACCCCACTCCACTGCATGAGTAACATGACTCCTGCTGATATAAATTCTGTAATAACAAAAGAAAAAAATTAAGTGGAAGAATCAGGGAAGAACCAGGCATCCCACATATGGGATAAGCTGGATCAGAATGTGATCAACTGCTTTCACTACAGGTCTTCAAGCAAAAATAGATGCACACAAATCAAGTATGTTTTCAATGGAATTTGAGTTGAGGAAGAAGTTGCAAAGATGTTCTCTGAAGTCCCTCTGAACTCTGAGATGGTGGTATTCTATAAATCGGTGCTCTCTGTGACTGTTGTATCACTCCACTTTGTAGGCAGAGTTGAATATTAGTTAAGTAAGTCACTGGGTCTTGGGCTACTCCCACCCCACTTGTGACTAGCACATCAATCAAACTGTTTTTGAGGTAATCAGGGTTAAGTGACTTACCCAGTGTCACATAGCTAGTAAGTTATCTGAGGCTGAATTTGAACTCAGGTCCTGCTGACTCCAGGACCAGTGAGTGCTCTATCCACTGAGCCACCTAGCTGCCACTATCACTTAAATTTGTTCAGAGGATGCTGAACAATGTTGAAAGGTCAATGCTTTTGTCTTTTTCCATTTTCCACTTCTTTGGCACAAATGGCTTATTTGAAAAAGTCAGGTTTTAGAGACTCCCAAACATCTGAAAATATAAACAGATGGAATCAGGAGTGGGTGGCTTGCTAAACTCAGAGGAGTCGTCAAAGGTTGGGTGCCATCTTAGCAAGAGGACTCCAGCTGTGGGATCCAAGGGATCTGTGCTATTAAATGTTTTTATCAATGACTTGGATAAAGGTATAGATGATATTTTCAACAGATTTGCTTGTGAAACAAAGCTGGGAGGGACTGCTACCATGTCAGGATCTGTGAAGATCTTGCCAGGCTGAATAGAGCACTGGGTGGAATCGAATAAGATGAAATTCAGCAGGAATAAACGCAAAGTCTTTCACTTGCCTATAAAAAGTCAACTTTACAAGTATAAAACAAGGGACAACAGCTGTTCCCCAAAACATTAGAAGGTATTCAGCTCAATATGAGCCAGCAGTGTGATGTGAAAGCCCAAAAAAAGCTAATGAAGTCTCAGATTGCATTAAGAGTAACATGGCTTCCAGGAATAGGGAAGTGATAATCCATTGTCCTTTGTCCTCCTCAGACCGCTTCCAGGATTATGTACAGTTCCAGGCACCACAATTAAAGAGCAACCATTATAAACTGGAAAATGTTCAGGAGGGCCTTGAGTCCATTATACGGATAAGGATGGCTTAAAAAAACTGGCCACCATTGATGAGAAAATACTGAAACAATTTCGAGTACTGATATGATGGAATATTATTTTGCTATAATAAATAATAAAAGCAACAGTTTAAGAGATACCTGAGAAGATTTGCATGAACTGATACAGAAAGAAGTGGACAGAACCAGGATTTCTGTATACTATTTATTCAATAACATTGTATATGTTATTTTATACAATAATCAATCTATACAATAAAATATACATTACAATATACCAAATTATACAGTGTTTTAAATACTAATCAGTTATTTATATAATAACAATAATGTTGTAAAGACAAAAAAAACCTCTGAAAAGCTTAAGAACTCTGATCAAGGCAAAGACCAAGATTCCATGAGACTCCAGAGGAAAGTTGCTGTCCATCTCCTGGTGGTAACGAATGGACAGAGAGTGCTAACTGAGACATAGTTTTGTTTTGAACATGGTTAATGTGAGAAATTTTTTTCATTTTTAATATAATGTTTTTTAATTTTAATTTAATTTTTTCCACGTGAGGATGTTTTGCTTGATTCTGTTACAAGGAGGTTTGTATTCTTGCTTTTTTATGGGGAAGAAGAGAAGGTAGATTTTCATTCACTGAAAAACAATGAAATAAAATTTAATTTTTTCAAGTGGCTACTAATGGCTTGGTTATCTGGAGAAAAGATAGCTGTCTTCAAGCATTTGAAGGGCTGTGTTGTGTACTAGCTATCCAATGTCAGAATGGCTCAACCTAAGGGGTGATGGGTTTCCCCCTCCTTGGAGGTCTTTAAGCCAAGGTTGAACTAAACAATCACTTTCTTGTTGAGTATATTTTAGGCAGGATTCCTTTGGGGCATGGATTGGACTAACTGGCCGCTAAGAGCCCTTCCAACTCTCATATTCTATGATTCTCATCTATCCTCAAATACTTTTTGTATATCTGTGACAGCAGTACAGAAGAAAAGGCAAAGTCTGAATTATTCTCCAGTTTGGGGAGTGTGGCAGTTGGCGGGGCAGGTTTTGATCTCTGCAAGTGTTGCCATCACCCCCCCCCACACACACACACACCCTGGCATTCAGGAAAAGAAAACATTTTAATTGAGCTCATTTAAAGTATTTCATCTCATTTTCAGGCTTTGCTGTGATGAGTAAGATTAGATTATAGGACTTAATGTGCACTGAGAGAAAAGGTCCTTTCATTTGACTCAGGGATCCAGTTTAAAACCTTAATGAGCATGATGGGGGGTTTTCTGCTGATAAATACATATTTGATGAAAAACTCGTCCCCAGTTGGAATTCTGTTACTTCATAAAGGCTTGCCAATTCCCTTAACTAAGTCAGAAGTACTGGTAGGTAGGAAGGGAGGAAGCTGGGTCTCTTTTACCCTCACAGAACAAGGGGATCCCAACAGAAAGAAGTGAAAACAGAAAAGAAGGGGGCCAGGCAAACAGTAAGAAAGCAAGGGGACAGTGTTTTTCCACTGGTCTCCACGTGAGGGCAAGGAAGCAATGAAATAAGATCTACTCTCCCTAGGTGGATCAACTGAGGAGGAAGGATGGGAGGCCATCAACAAAGGAGCAAGAGAGGATGTGGGGAGTAGGGGAGAGAGGGCAGAAAAAGAAAAGAGGATAAGCATTTATTAAGTACCTATTATATGCTAGGCACAGCCCTAAGCAATTTTTACAAATATGATCTCATTTGAGCCTCACAACTCTGAGAGGTAGATACCATCATTATCCCCAAATTGAGAAAACTGGGGCAAATACAGGGGAAGTGACTTGTCCAGGGTCACACCATTAGAAAATGTCTGAGGTTGGATTTGAACTCAGTTCTTAATGACTCCAGACCCAGCGCTCTACCCATTAAACTACCCAGCTGCCTCTGGAGGGTATACCCACATAGATGAAATGACAGCTCTCTCCTAGAACTGACATGTCCCATGTGCTTGAATATGCCTACTATTCGGCAGGTACTAATAATGAAGTGGGAGAGGTAAGAGAAGAGGGAATTATGTACATAGCTCTTCCTTCTCTCCTTTTTTCTCTTCTTCATTAAAGAGACTGGGTAAAAGGCTCATCCAAAGACATTAGGCTGCTCCAAGCAGATCTGGAAAGCCAAAACTCAGGTGGGGAAAGTTCAAGTTCAAAGACTTTCAAGCAAGTGACCAACATTATCCCTTCCCTCTTCTCTGCCTCAATCAATTAAACAATCAGAACATTCATTAAACACCTACTATGTGCAGAGGATTGTACTGGGGATACAAAATGGCTCCGTGGCCAACACATGGCCTCAATAGCGGTTCATTCTAAGTTTGTACCCATTCTTCCTACTGCGGCTGAACGCATTTGTGAGAATATGACCCAGAACTGTGAGGAATAAGTGTAGACCCAACAGAGTACCCAGAGACCTGGAAGTATAAGTAACAGCACTGTTGTATGATGGTCAACTGAGAATGACCTACTCAGCACTACAAGGATCCAAAACAATTCCACAAGATTTATAATGAAAAACACGCTCTACCTGCAGAGAAAGAACTGAAGGAATCTTAATGCTGAGTTTTGGGAATTTTCTCTTTTTCTTCTTTTGTTTTGGGGTATTTTGGTCTGTGTTTTCTTTTGCAATATGGCTAATAAGGAAATGTTTTGAATGATTACACATGCATAATCTATATCAAACTGCTTGCTTTCTCAAGGAATGGGGAGGGAGGAAGGAAGGGAATTTGGAACTCAGAATTTTTAAAACTGCATGTCAAAAATTGTTTTTATACATATAACTGGGAAAATAAAATATAAAAATTTTCACCAAAAAAGGGAAAAGAGAAGAAAAGAGACTAACTGAAGTATTCTTAAATGCATTGAAAAGGACAGAAGCCAGAAAGAAACACAAACAGGATCACTTTAAAGAGTACAGGCTTAAATTATTATATATTTAAAGGAAAAGCAAGTACTTAAGAGAGATTCTCCATTTCATATATAATCTGCTTTTTCTGTCACACTCTGAATATGGAAATACTCATTTAATTTGGTATATATAATTTATAATATATTTAATATATAATTTGGTTCATAATTTAAAAATTAAGTATGTAAACATAGGTTTATGTATGCATATACATATATATTTAAACATGTATATCAGCCTTTCATAATTTGCTTCCATTACTGAAGAGGGTTTTATTCTTTTCCTTCTGAACACCAGACTAAATTTTAAAAGGCACCACAGTCCCAGGAGTTTCAGGATCTCCATAGCACCAAGCCCACTGCACTCTGTCTGAGGAATGGATCTTCTGCAGAAGCCAGGATGGGATTTTATTTAGCAATTGTGAGTAGAAGGATGCCAAAAATTCAGCACAGGAACTTACATGGGCTCTTGAAAACAAACCAAATGGCTTTTAAATCTCCTGGATGATCATGTCTTTCAAAAGACCCTCTTTATTTTAATCTGCCTCATCCTTCCAGTGAGCCTTGATCTTCATCTAGACATGGGAACAGTCATTAGTCACAAGGATTTCAGGGAGCTTCATTCATTTCATCACAGCCCCAATGTTTCTTTACTGTCTCCTACCTCATCAGCCCTCAGTATCAATTCCCCAAACCAGCTTTTATCCAGCTTCTCACCACCTTCTCACAAATAAAAGTAGTCCCATGATGAAATGAAAGCTGGATGAGGTAAGGATTGTAAGAGCCAGAGTCTCCTGATAGATGCAGGGCTGCCCTCAGAGTCAGGAAGATCTGGGATTAAGACCCGCCCATCTCTAGCACATACTAGTTCTGTGACCTTGGCAAAGTCACCTGATTTCACAAAAGTACAACTCTCAAAGGGCATAAACTGCAGAGAAAAACAAAATTGCATCCACAAAGTAAGTTTCCCCCATAGGAGGTCTCTATACCAATAAAATCACAGATCTAAATTATTTTTAATTATGGGCAGCTAGGTGGCACTGCAGTGGATAGAGTACTAGGCTTGGAATCTAGAAGACTCATTTTCATGGGTTCAAATCCAGTCACAGAGACATACTAGCTGTGTGTCCCTAGGCAAATCACTTAACTCTGTTTGTCTCAGCTTCCTCATCCATAAAATGAGTTGAAGAAGGAAATGGAAAACCACTCCAGCATCTTTGCCAAGAAAACCGCAAATGGGGTCACAAAGAGTCAGACACAACTGAACAACAAAAGCAACAATTTTTTAAATGCTAAAATAGGATTTAGATGTGTGATCACTCAAATCACTTTTCCTGCCAAATAATCATTTGGTCTAGAAGTCTTCTGGAAGTGTGGTGGGCAGGGAGAGGTCTCTTTCTCCATTCTTTTTCCTTCCTTCTATTTTTATACAAGTGAATTTAAATTTAAATTTAGATTTAAAAAAGTAAAGAGTCTTGAAGAAGAAAAAAAGGCTGAGGGACAACATGTGGGATGTGGAAAGCAGCATGAGCCATAGGTTAGGTTTTTCCAGAAGAAATTTATTTGGTAACTAATAGGGGAAAAGATCAAATAAAGAAAAATGCTCAATGATAGCACTAAAAGGTTTACTGAGCATAAAAATCCTCCCCTAAGATAACTTCCGTTTGACTTAGATGGCCTCAGCCAAGTCTGAGCAACCCTTCCCACCTTGGACCCAAAGAGGGCCCCCAGGCTTCTTGTCTCCCTGTACTAGCTTCCAAACAGACAAGTCGAATCACATCACCCCCTACTCAGTTAACTCCTTTCCCTTCCTCACCACCTGGCCCCAAACAACATTTCCAGCCTTGTTATACATTAGGATACTCTCCTCTCTCATAAAATACAATCCAGTCAGACTGGTCTTACTTCCTGACAAGCCATTTCTTACCTCCGAGCTTTTGTACTTGTAATCCCCCATGCTTGGAATATATTTCATCCTCTATCTCTGTCTCTTAGAATCTCCTCTTTCTTCAAAACTCAACCCAAGGCACCTTCTTAATGAAATCTTTCTGGATCCCCCAGCTACCAGTGAGTCCTCACCCAAAATGATCTAGTATTTATTTTCTACATGCTTATATATGTATATGCTGCTTGCCCATTCAAATATGAGCTCCTGGGGAGCAAGGACTTTCATTTCTGTCTTTGTATCCCCAGTGGCTACCATAGTGCTTGGTTTGTAGTAGATGTTTAATAAATGACTGCTGACTGACTGATTAACCCTTCCCATTGTTCACTGTCCTTCTTAAGAAGTGATCTCCAAATGTGAGCATGAAATGTCCCCAAAGGGTGGTAGATAACCAATCAGAGTGTGACAGGATCTATTCTCCCTCCTGTAGTCAATCATAGGCTTGTCTCCAGTGTAATGACACCAGCCCCTTTAACACTGACTCCTGCTCTCCATGTTCCCCCTGGTGGCTTGTCTTATGTGATTATACCAGTTTTGGTGTCCTTCAAGGCTGGGAGGATGTAACAAAAACTAATCAAGACAGCTTAGAAGGCAAATTTCCACCATCATCACCACCACCTCCTCCCAAAATGCCTGTATTGTTCCTGGACCATCATATCTGTGGGTGCTGCAATGATGGTTTGTAACCACTGAGTAACTCATATACACATACACACATACACACAACACACATACACACACACACTCTCTCTCTCTCTCTCTTTCTCTTTCTCTCTTATTTTTCCTTTGGGAATATGTAACATAGGATGAATAGACATTGATGGGTTTTAATTCTGTTATTTTCTCCCTAATCTACCCCCTCTTGCAAATTTCTCTATTTCAGAAGAGAGATGACTGTTCTTCCAGTTTCCCAATTTAATTGTTAGACTTGACTCCTCATTCAGTCAGAGCTATTCTCTTCAAGGTCATCAATAATCTCATAATTACCAAGTCTAATGGCCTTTTCTCCATCCTCTCCTCTCTGGGTTCTTTTTGACAAGTGTTCTCTCTTGGTCCTTCCCCTACCTGTCTGATAGATCCTTCTTAATTTGCTTGGCCTGGATAATCATTCTTCCACATGACATCAGAGGCAGCTGGGTGACATAGCAGATAATGCATGAGTCTTAGAGACCTGAATTTTCTACATCTTATCCTTGAGTAAATCTTTTTATGAGATCTTGCGTTAAAAAATTAAAATGTGAACAGAATTTTTGAAGACCTCAGTGACTCCATAATCATGAACAACAACTTTTAGGTGTACTAAAAAGTAAAATTCTTAGCTGAACATTGAAAAGTTCAAAGTGTATCTAGCACAGTTTTTAGACATATATGAATTATGTCTAAATTTTAACTCAAAGCAGGTCAATCTTCCTCCTGTGTAAACTGAAGGGAGGTAGAGTTAAAGCTCAAGGAGTTCTTCCAGCTCTAATGGTCTCACTGTGAGCCTTCCTGGTGAACTCATTGGCTCCCATCATTTTAACTGTTACCTCTAATGCAATGAATCTCAGCTTTATAGATCTTCATCTCTCCCCTGAGCTCTACATCACCCACTGTTTAATGAACATTTGTTCAAACCAGAGTTCTTGTAGACATCTCAAATCAACATGTCCAAAACAGAACTGATTATTTTTCCCCCAAACCCATTCCTCATGCCTATTACCATAGAGGGCATCACTGTTCCTACACTTATTCAGTTATGTGATCTCAATGGCATCCTCAGCTCCTCTCATTCCATCTCCCTGCATAACCAATCGACTGCTCAATATCATTAGCGCTTCTTCCTCTACAGCATCACTCCCCATTAACACAACCATCACCCTAGTTCAGGCCCTCATCAGTTCTTCCCTAGACTATTCCAAGAGCCTTGTAAATGGACTCTACATAAACCTCCCCATTCCAGTCCTTCCTCTACCCATCTGTTGAAATGACTGTCCTGAAGCACAGGTTGGATGACATTATCCCCTTCCTCAATAAACTCCAATGACTTCCCACTATGTTCCTTTTCTAATTAAATTTTATTTCCCAATCCAAATTTTCTCCTTCCAACCAAACCTCCTCCCCTGCCTCCTCAAAAAGAAAGAAAGAAAAACAATATTCTAGTTATGAACATGTATAATCAAGTAAAACAGATTCCCATATTGTCCATGTGCGATTAAAAAAGAGTCAGGGAGTGAGTATTTCTTTTCAATAATTATCAACTCCTCCCCAGGAAGTAAATCTGCTTGAAAGTAGAAAGAAAATGCTGTGTTGGCAAACTGAGTAGAGAACTAGAAATGGAATTTTGCTTTAAAAAAAAAGTTTCTTCAAGCTGCTAAGTCAGTGACCTGTCTGGAAAACCTACTTGAAGGAGCCAAAACAAGAGAAGACTTTCCTGAACCCAGAAATCATTGTCAACATGCCAGCAAACATCATTCTCCTTCCGAAGAAGCCCAGGGTATAAAGATGAAAGTTGGCATCCACATGGACATCAGAAGTTGTTCTCCACGTGTTTCCCTCCATGTGTAATACATACTTTTGTCATTCAAGACTGCCCTGGTTTCATATTAACCACCAATGCTATTTCAAGAGAACCATGTCACATATTGAACATGACAAGAGCGTGGCCTTATCTGTCAGCAGTCCCACATGGTTGGTGTGTTGAGGGAGGAGGCTGAGACTGGGGATTCTCACAAGCTCAGACTTAACGCTGGGGCTGTGCATGATATACCATGCACTCAAAGTTCTTCTCATTTTTGTGGTCATTTGGAAGCAATTCAGAACGACAAAAATAATGGGGCATGTGGGAACACGTCGAAAAAGCTGCCACCTCTCCACCATCCCTGAATCCAATTCCACACTAACACCTCTAGGAATTCCATGCTGCTCTGACTTTCCTCACCCACAGGCAGGCGATGAGGACCAAGATATTTCCCATAACCCTTCTCATCATGCCCCTCAACTCCTAGACTGCTTTGAGCCTGACAAAGCACTTTCCCCACAACCCTGTAAGGTAAACTGCAAATCTCTTACTATCCCCACTTTGCAGATGAGGAATCAGAGGCTTAGAGAGGATAAGTCATTTGCCCTGGAGAGCAAAGCTGGTAAGAATTAAGCAGCAAGATTTAAATCAGGGAGACCTTTTATGCATCATGGACCCCCAAAGGCAGTTTGGTGAAAGCCTATGAGCCCCTTCTCAGAATAATGCATTTCAAATGTCTAAAATATATAGGATTACAAAGGAAACTAATTACATGGAAATAGTTATTTGAAAATGTTTAGAAACAGATTAGTTCTTACCATCATATTAAGACCCCTTGAAAATCAAGAAAGATTGAATTGGTGAATAAAACTAGCAACTACTTTTTTGGAAAATATAAGAAAAAAGAGACAATTAGCTAGCTTCATTTTAAAAGCGGCAAACAAAACTGTCGGCATCAAAAGTGAAAAAAGAAGAATCCAGAACAATTGAAGGTGAAGAAAACCATCAGAAACTATATGAAAAACGCAACTGACAAATTAAATGAATTACATGAATATTGACAAAAATCTAGGATGGTCATATTAATCAGAAGCCAAAATGGAGAATGTAAGTAATACAACGTCAGAAATCATAAATGAGGATCCAAGGAATTGATAAGCAATTTCTATCCAACAAAGGGCAATTTTCAATATTTATATCAACCATTTGTAAAAATAGGTCAAGAAGGGATCCCTACCAAACTCCTTCTATAATACAACTGTAACAAGCTGGGGAAAAATGAAACGATCAAAGAAAATTATGGTCCAATATCCTTACTGAATAATATTAAATGCAATATCATTAGGCAAAGAGGCCACAACAAAACATCATATACTTCTGATTATACATTATGACCAGGCTGGATTTATGTCAGGAATACAGGGTTGGCTCAGGGTAAGAAAAACTATAAATGCAATAGATCGTGTTAATAACAACAATGTTCAAAAATCACGTGACTACGTAAAAAGATGCTAAGCAAGTTTGAGATGAAATTCAACATATTTCTGGTCTTAAAAAAAAACCAGTAAAAAGCAAAGGATAAATAGATCTTTCCTTAATAAGATGATTAGGGTCTATCTAAAATTTAGAACTGGAATTGAAAATAACGGAAAAGGCTAGGAGCCAAGGTGACACAAGGATGTTCATTAGCACTGCTGTTATTTGATATAGTGTTAGAAAGTCAGCTAGTGCAATAAAACAAGAAAATGAAATAGAGGTAATAAGTCTAGGTTAAAAGGGGGAAAAAAAACTCTCTTCTTTTTCAGATGATGACAGTCTATTTATAAACCCCTTAAGCAGAAGCTAAAAATCTAATTGAAATAATTAATAACTTCAACAAAGTTACAAGATGGAAAATGCAGGTGCATAAATCAATATTTCTATCTATTAAAAACAAAACCCAGCACAAAGAGAAAGAACAATTCCATCTAAAATAACTACAGAAGGGATAAAGTACTCACAAATCCACCTTACAGGAACAAAATAAATACGACAAAATATTATTTATAGAAACAGACCAAAAACTCAATGTTTGGAGAAATTATTCCTGGAGAGGCTGTCATTATATTAAGATGACAATTCTTCTTAAGTCAATTTATTTATTCAGTGCCATGTAAAATTACTAAAGAATTACTTGATAGTGTTAGAAAAAATATTAAAATTTATCAAGAAGAAGCATAGCTTGGAAATCCTAAGGAAATAATGAATGAAAAAAGTAGAAAGGAAGAGGGATATCTTAAGCTATCTGTGAAGTAGTTAACTCTCAAAATTATTTGGTACTGATTGAAAAATAGAAAGGGCAAGAATGTGGCACAGTAGATAGAACTCCAGGCCTGGAGGCAGGAAGACTAATCATCCTGAGTTCAAATCTGACCTCAGATACTCGCCAGCTGTGTGACCCTGGGCAAGTCACTTTACCCTTGTTGTACCAGTTCCCTCATCTATAAAATGAGCCAAGAAGGAAATGACAAACTTCTCCAGCGTCTATGCCAAGAAAACCCAGAGGGGATCGTGAAGATTCAGACATGACTGAAATGTCTGAATAACAATGTCATCATCAACAAAAATATATTGAAAAGATGATAAATAGGAGAGAGTAGATGTGCAACATGAGGAAAACTGGCCGTGTTTCACAAATAAAATAATTCCAACTTTGATGGTTAAGAAATCAACGTTCAACAAAAACTTCTGGGAAAACTGGAAACTGATCTGACGGCAATTAGATTCAGACCAACACTTCATACCATACACCAAGATAAGCCCTAAGTTAATACATACATGACTTGCTTATAACAAGACACACATAATCAAATTAGAGAAACTGTAAGTAAATGTCTGAAACAACCAAAGACAGAGGAAGAGTTCGTAGCTGAACAAGAGATAAACACCATCAAAGCAGATAAAATGGTTAATTTTGATTGCATAAAATTTACAAGTTTGGGGAGTAAGGGATAATCAGAATGCACATCATCTTGGGGTGGGAAGGAGATGAGAGATGGGGAGAAACTTTGGAACCAAAATCTTGTGAAAATGAATGTTGAAAAGTAAAAATAAGTTAATTTAAAAAAGAAAAACACAAAAAAGAATTAAAAGTTTTGGCACCAAAAAAAAATCCAACAAGTTAAAATTAGAGTGGTAACAGTTAACTGGGGAAAATCTTTGCAGTGAGGTTCTCCGGAAAAAAGTCACACGTCTAAGATCTCTTTCATTTTTTAAAATTTTTCATTGGTTATCTATTTTCCTTTCTTTGCTTCTTCCTTTTGGGGGGGGGGGAAGGGGAATCACTATCATAACTTGCTTGCCCCAAAACAGAAGCCATTCCTTATAACCAATAAGTAAAGAAAAAAACACACACAGGCTATGTCTGAAAATGTGTATCTCTTTCTGAACCTCTTTTCCATCATGTTTCTACCAAGAAGTGGAAAACACATTGTGTGACCTTTATTCAATGAGTCAATCAGAATTCTGCAATCTTTCAAAATTGTTGTCTTTACATTACTGTTATCATTGTAGAAATTATTCGCCTACTTCTCCTCAATTCCCACTGCCTCAATTCCTAAGTCTTACTAGAATTCTCTGAATCCATTACCTCTTAAGGTCCAATAATATTTCATTAAATTCATAATCCACAATTTGTTCAGTTATTACCCAAATGATGGGCACCCAAGTTTAGAGTTTTCAAGTTCCCTTTACATTTATTATCTCATTTGAACCTCAGGAAAGTCTTGTGAGTTACACAGAGTAGGTAGTATAAAGAATCTCATGCTCAAGTAGTTCAAAAATTTAGGAGATGGAAGAACCTGGATTCTGACCAGTCTTTCCCATCAAATCATACAGCAAATTAACAAATTACCATATTTAACTAAAGCCAAAAGATTACCAGCAGTGAAAGTCTTTGCTTTCATCCTGGGAGAGGAGCTGTTCAGTTGTGTATTTTCATTGCATACACGGTAGTTTTCCTAACTGATAAGCCATGTTTTGTTTACTCAATTAAAGCCATAAAATGTGTTGTTTTTAATGAGGTGCCATGATGAGCTTTTTGATTGCACAACAAGGGTGCGCACACACACACACACTACAACAGGATACTTTCAATACACAATCCCAAAACACCAGGCACAAAAGTATTTTTTACATCTTAAAAAAAAAGCAAAATAACTTTATTAAAGATTCTTAGTCAGCTAATGTTTTCCACTCGAATAAAACTGAAAGAAACAAGAGCAGTGCAGGAAAAGCAAAGCATCCCATCTTCCTCCCTGCCAATAGGCAATCACAACTTCACAAAATTTAACATAAAAAAAGCAGAAATGGACATGTCTATGCAACCCAAAGCCAGAGCAAAGAGTTCACAATTCTTACAGAAGTTTGCAAATTTATAAGAGCAGGACAAAGGAAGGAGGAAACACCGGGAAGGGGCATGGAAAGGAAGGGAACAGTGAAATACAGTCAGAGAAAGGACAAAACCTGTCCCAAAGAGGGGGAACAAGGTGATGACAAAAGCCACATTCTTTTCCCTTGGCAACTGCTACCAGGAGTGGGGAACCTGTGGCCTCAAGGTCATATGTGACCTTCTAGATCCTCGGGCATGGTCTTCTGACTGAGTCCAAGTTTTATAGAACAAATCCTTTTAGTAAGGGGATTTGCTCTGTGAAGCTTGGATTCAGTCAAAGGGCTGCACTTGAGGACGTAGAGGGTCATATGTGACCTTGAGGCTGTAAGTTCCCCACCCCAGGGCTAGACTATGAAAATAAGATGGCTCCCTTATCTATACAAGGTCCTAGCTGCACAAGCCTAGTGCAGACTGTCTGGTGCCTGTCTTGACTCATAAGCACACACAGTAAGGCAAGCTGGGAAGCAAACACCACATTATGTCAGCTCAGGCTTGGGGAGCTTCCTCCTCGATACATTAATGGCCTCCTGCATGCTCCGGGTCCATTGTTTCTGGAAAATATGGCAACTCTTGAGTTCAGGAAACCCCTTAACAATCCTTAACAATGCTCAAAACACACCACTATCCTTGCTTTCAGCCCACGCCAGCAGCATCATACACATGGGACCAGGCGACTGCCTTCTCTACAGCCAGAGCTACTAAAAATAAAATAAAATAAAACCATTTAAAGAATCCTTACCATCGAAGTCCTCAGCACTATAAAACGGCCCCAACATGCAAAACAGATGAGTTTTAGTTGGTGGGAATGACCCAAAAGAAGGTAGCTCACCAAGTACCTTGTCATTGTATCCTAAGGACCACTGGGCCTTTCCATCTGACTTGCAACTGAAATCTATATGTGGTGTCCCATTCCTGATTCTCAGTGGAATGAGTTCCTTGACAGAAACTGCCTTATTTGTCTATTCTCAGCACTTAACACACTGATTTCCACATAACAAGCATTTAATTGCTACATGGCCTTTGGAACACATCCAGATTGCCTAACACGGCTCTGGGTAGCCTTCTTTGATTGGAAATGGCTTCATCTTTAAAACTGATAGGACAGTGTCTCTCTCTGGCTCAAGCTCTGTCCTGCTTAGAGGATGAAGATCATGGTTCGCCCATCATGTAGACGCATGAACTGAACTGGTTAGATGACCACACTTTTATCCTGGCTCTGCAAAATGGGCCTGTGGGTGTTAGTTTATATTCTCTGTCATTTGCCCATCTCAATTTCAGGTTCCACCAGACTCAGGAGTTGGAGCTATGGCAACCTTGAAGCCAAGATACCAGGTGGGATGGGACAGCCAACCAGTTTGGCAGGGAAGCCTTGGGAAGCCAAGGTACTTGGGACTCAGGCCTGATGGGTTATTTGGAATTGGAACTAGGAAACAGAAACCGAACCTGTAACTTCCCCTCTCCTCAGAGACTGAGGGGTAAGGGAGAAGGGGAATTATACTTCCCTTGTCTTGGGGGAATAAGCTTGCATGTTGTGATTACATTTTCGAAGTAAATATTTCTTTGTTGTAACTAAATGGAATTAGACATAAGAGAAAAACCTTGCACATAGGATACTACCATTGGCAGGGGCTGAAAATATTTGCAGAGAACCTACACATCCTCAAATCTCCTTAAGGGAAAGGGTGAAAAGGAAACATGCCTGACCTTCAGGCAGTGGGCATCAGGTGGTCTATCTTACATAATAAATGTTTTTTATTCCATTCAAGAGGGCCACCTGTTTGCCAAGAATGAGGGCTGTCTATATAAACTTATCCTTCAGCACAACATTAAACATAATAAGTTCTAGGATACCAAGACCTTTTTAAAGCTGATTTCTGGCGAGTAAAAATTCTTCCCCCAAACTCCAAACAGATGTGTGTATGTATATGATTATATGTAGTATATGTATGATACATGTAGACATAGTGTATATATTATACGCATACATATAAAATCACCAATGTTCAAATGGGAAAGGGTACTCCATATTCCCTAGATCCTAAAAGTACTGAGTTTTTTAATAACAGTATTGAATATTTTAATAATCTCCTTCAGAATTAGCTCTCTGCAAACAATGCGTTTTTCCATTATTTTATTACTGTTATATCTAAGTAACCAGAAAACAATAAAAGCTTTAATTAACCAGATTACTTGAAGATAGGAGTACTCTGGATAAGTAAGTCTCCAGGCTAATCCAGAAACTTTTCTATTTCAAACCCGGGTGGTGAAAACTTTCCTAAAATACATCTGTATATTTTCCTGCCTTAGTAAACAGAATACAAAGCAAGCATTGCTATACTGAACACAATCACTGTTTGATCTTGTGGTGCCACAGATCATTTGCCAATAATTCTCCTTGTATGGTATTGGAGAAATCGAAGGGTTAGCATACTCTAAAAATTGAAGAACTTGTATTTGCTTGTCTATTTTTGTAGGAAAAGAAGTCACAACACCCTGATGGTCTTGCCAAGTGAAATATGAGTTAATTTGCATGGCTTCACAAAAGGGCATGAAGGAAAAGCCGTTTTCTCACCCCAACTGAAATAGCAAACAGATTGGAAGAAGCTGCATCTGGGAAGAAACACAAGGTAATTCAAAGGACACACCTGAACTCGGTGTCTAAACTGGCTGGCAAGAGGTGGCTACATGCAGAAAGAGAGGCCATCTATGAGCTGAAAATGAGCAGAGTGAGCAGCAAGCACATAATCAGCAAAGGGCAAGAGAGCCAGATTGGCTCAGCAGAGGGCCAGTGGGCTGCAGTGCAGTGGGGAAAAAAGTCCAGAAGATGACATCAGCTACTTAGAGCTCAGTGGTAAAGGAAAGTAGCTCAATTGTCAGTGGAGAAAAGAGCTCCCCAGACAACCTGAGCAGGCCAGCAGATAATGGCAGCCGCGTTTTGGGGAAGGAGCACACAGTGCCTTCACAGGCAAAGAGGGCGTTCAGCTATGATACAAAACCTAAGAGCATGACCTACCGTAGCTACAAGTACTAGGACAGACATTCCGTCTCTTAGCAGCGGCAAGGAAATCTGGGAGAATAAGTTCCCCTGCATGGGACGGGTTACTTACCTTGCTATTAATTAAAGGAATTACTTTTTGCTATGAATTAATATGTCCTTGATCTTGGTATGATTAAAAAAAAAAGTGAGGGCATCCACACTGCGGTTCTAACTCAAACACGCCTTGAACCTGGGTGTAGCTCTCAGGCAATGGCTCCACATTTAAAGAGGGGGAGCTAAGTTAAATTTAATAAATGCCTCATGGGTCTTTTTTTCTTATTCAAAAATGTTCATCCTTCACCTAATTTCAGGACTGAAACAAATGTCAAGATTCAATTCATACCTGAACAATAATCTCCTCTGCTTCAAGACTTCCTGAGAAGAAAAGCTCTTTCCTACATCCCAAGAAGGACATTCCACTTTGTGAAAGCTCAAGCAGTTAAAAATTTTTTTCTTCTATCATACTAAAAATATGTTTCTCTGAAACTACCACCCATGGCTCTTAGTTATTCCTTCTGGGGTCAAGAAGGACAAGATTAATAGGTCTTTTCTCTTCGAAGTAAAACACGTCCAGGTTGTTTCAATCATTCCTATAGGGAGATCTCAAGCCCTTCACCATTACCCAGGCTGCCCCCTTCTAAAGTGCAGCAGATTCATGTATAAGGTACTGCTGCTTTCAGATGGGAACCGTTTGGGGCTCAAAGGGGCAGAAAAAGAACTTTGGGTAGGAAAAACTGATAAAAATTCACTTGCCAAAACAGAGTCTTACAGATTAAAAACATGGCAAGACACAGGCTGTGAAGAAGATACGGTTGAGAAGAGCCCCCAGATTCACGGACCTGTTTGAAGGCAGAGAAATGGGAGGCTTCAGGACACTGGGGTCCATTGGCTTATTTGCATGGGATTGTTTTTAGAGCATTAAAGGTTATAACTGACACAGTTATAAATCAAAGAACTTTAGAAACTATGGCAAGATTAAAGACCTGACAGAAAGGTGGATTTCAGGAGTATTACAACTGAAAAGAAAGATGAATTACTGTCCACCTGATCTGATCCGAGGCACCAAGAGGGGAAAGAAGCCAGTACAGAAAAGGCGCCTGAAAGGGAGGCTTCAACCAGGGTGCTGAGAGCCCACAGGCTGCTTTCTGCATTGGCTGAAAAAAGCTGCTGGGAAGCTCATTAGAAGAAAGCTGATCTCTGCTGTCAGGCCAAGCTACTGCCCTTCAGCACCATAGAGAGCATGAAATGTTCTCTCAACTTCCCTCTCTGAGGTGAAAGGGAGAAGCAGAAAGGTTTGTCATCTGTCTTCCTGTTAGCTTTGCTTCAAGAGGGAAGCTGGATGGTGCAATGGATAGAATGCCTCCCCTTTTCTGGAAGACTTTTTAATGAGCTCAAATCTGGTCTCAGATGACACTTACTAGCTGTGTGACCCTGGGCAAGTCACTTAACCCTGTTTGCCTCAGTTCCTCGTGTGTAAAATGAGCTAGAGAAGGAACTGGCAAACCACTCCAAGAGAAACCCAAATGGGGTCACAAAGAGTTGGACACAGCTGAGCAACATTTCAAGTCAGGGAGACCTGAGTTTAAAGCCAGCCTCAGACACGCATGCTAGCTGTGTGACCCTGGACAAGTCACTTAACCTCTATTCACCTTAATCCTCTGGAAAAGGAAATGGCAAACCACTCCAGTATCTTTGCCGAGAAAACCTCAAATGTGGTCACAAAGAGTTGGACACAACTGAATTGAAATGAACAACTACTTCAACAACTTAGAGATGACTGGACAAAGCAGAATCCTGTTGAATGGAGTTTCCTGGAACTGTCTTTCTTGCCCTAGGAGCTGACATGAATTTTTTTCAGTTCTTTGGCTAAGGGAATTGCTTATACCAAAATAGCACAAAGCTTTCTCAGCATCCTGTTAAAAGTGGTAGTAAGTTTTAAAACGACAGTCACCAATTCATCAGCTTAAGATCAGAAATGGAGAATCTTTGCCCAGAAGGAGAATGGTAAGGACCAGGAGGGTAGGAGCTAATAAGCATAGTGATTTTGTGTCATGCAGGTGGTTCCTGAACTAAGGAAATCAAGGTCTGCATTCCATAGGTATGAGTTACACAAGTACTGGACAGAGCACTAGGCTTGGAACTATAAAGACTCATCTTCATGAGTTCAAATCCAGCCTCAGACACTTACTAGCTATGTGACCCTGGGCAAGTCATTTAACCTTGTTTGCCTCAATTTCCTCACCTATAAAATGAGATGAAGAAAGGAATGGTAAACCATTCCAGTATCTTTGCCAAGCAAACCCCAAATAGGGTCATAAAGAATCAGAAACAATGGAAATAATTGTTGCGCAAGCCTAACACCTCCTTGGTGGGCTTCTATAAGTGTACATTCTCTCACAAGCACTATGTGTAAAGAATGACTCAAGTTCATGGGTGGTTTGCAATAATTTGATCATTCCTCCATTCTGCCTCATTGTTGAGTGAATACTTTATGTTTAAGAGTTAGTGTGTCATGATGACTGATTTTGAGTAAACAGGATGCCTACTAGTTGGAGCTCAGGAGCTAGTGTGGTGAGGAGTAGGACCATATACTCCCCACAGAGAAGTTACCCATAGGACCCTATGGAAACTCTGAATTGTAGAAGCATGAGTTTCCCTCACTGGGAATCTAAGCACTGCCAGTGTGTGGGCATGATGCTAGCCCAGAGAGCACAAGTAAAGGCTTACTCCATGTAGTAGAGATTAAAAATGACCTTCCAAAACTGTGAACTCTCAGAATGGATACTCCATCAAGGTCTGAACAGGTCATCAAGAATATCACTTCCCTCAATCTTCGCCTCAGAGCTCTAGTTTAATTCAGCCTAAAATCACATTAATTTTTGTCTGCACTGTCACAGGTGATAGTGGTCAAAGGATAGGAAGTTTTCAAAAGAAGAATTATAAACTACTGAATATGAAAGAAAGCAAACTCCAAATCACTCAGAGAAATATCCATCAAAACAACGTTGAGGCTCCACCTCACAGTGTGCCAACTGTCAAAGGTGAGGAATGATAGAAGCGGTCAGTGCTGGAGGGGATTGTGAGAAAGATTATCACTTTAATGTACTAGTGGTGGAACTGCAAAATGGTCTAACTATTACAGATATCAATTTGGAGTTATTCAAGTAAAGGTCAACATTTCACCCAGTAGCCCTAACCATGTGGCACATACCCCAAGGAAGTGAAAGAGAGAAACATAAGTCCAATATATACCAAAATAATTACAGCAACATTCTTCGTCATAATAAAGGACTGGAGACAAAGTAGGTGCCCACCAATTATGGAATGGATGAACGATCTGTAGTATATGAATATGAAGAAACATTATTGTGCAGTAAAGAATGAGGAGTCCAAGAGACTCAGAAAAAAAAAGTGTGAAGATATATATAAACTGATCTAGAGAAAAATAAAGCAGAACCACGAGAACAATATACATAACGACTGAAAAAAATGAAAATTCAAAGGTTCCTAAATGGAAGCCAAACTCTGAGTGGCTTAAAACCAAAAAAGGTGTTGCAGAACAGAAGATAAAACTTACTTCCGCCACCCCCAATCCTGCCCATGATAGAGACAGGGAAAATATTATGTACAGGGTCAGATGGGGTCACTATATCACAAGTTTTGCTCAATTGCTTTTCTTTAACATACTACATAGGTTCAATGAGGGGATGGTTTGTTGTAGGAGAAAAAGTAAAGACAAAAAGCATCAATAAAAAATATTGTTAAATAAAACACCACATGGTTGGCTCATTTTGAGCTTTACAGTTCCCTAAAACATCTACATTTTTTTTCAGACTAACTGCTGTCTAGTCATGTGTCCCCCTTCTTATAGATGAGTTTAAAAAATCTCCCCATTGGAATTTTCAGGCAGAGTCTAGATGTCCATTTATCAGGTATGTTAGAGAAGGAATCTTTTCTGCTGTAGATTGTAGTTAACGGCTTCTGAGGTTCCTTCCAACTCTATAATTCTCTGATTGTGAGAAATGAAGGAAGTGATTGATGAGTACCTCTCCCACTCTGTCCAGTCATACAAAGGTCACTAAAAGTGGCTCGGTACCTCTCTGGGAGCCCAATTCACTTAGGAACAACAGAAACAAATCAACACCTCGGCCGTGTCGGCAAATGGATAATCCATTCTGCATCACCGTTGCAACACTCCTTGTCAAAAGGTACCATGCTTCTTCATCAGTCCTCTGAAGTCAGGACTGGTCACTGTTTTAATCTTAGGAAGTTATTCTTGACATCAAGTTTCTCTCCTCAGTTACCACCCACTACTCTTTGTTTCTGCCCTCGATGGCTAAACCCAAGCCAAAATCATCTTCCATGAGATGCTTGAAGATCGCTATCACGTTGGACTCAACATGCAGGATGAGATGTACACTTTTAAATATGGTCAGTGTGTGAATAGGTCATTTTCCTTTCTTTTTTCTAAGTGGGGGGTGGAGGAGAGAGAGTCAGAGAGACAGAGAAGAGGACAGAAAGGTCAGAAAGCATTAGACCACCAGCACAGCTTTCAAAGTTACAGGCTGAAGCTATGTGCTTAAAAAGAAAAGCAGAGGCGGCTAGGTAGAGCAGTGAATACAGTACTGGTCCTGGAGTCAGAAGGACCTGTGTTCAAATCCGGCCTCAAACACTTGCCACAAAAACTAGCTGTGTGACTTTGGGCTAGTCAATTAATCCCAATTGCCCTCCAAAAAGCAAAAAAAAAAAAAGCAAACTATATAATTTCATGTACTATCTACAATGTATAAATGATAATTTTAATCAGTGTTAAGTTCAGAATTTTTTAAAAGACAAAAAAACTGCTACCATGTACCCTCTGAATCTTCTTTGGGTTCAACAACCTCTGTTTCTTCAAAAGATCCTCATATAGAATTAAATCAAAACCCTTTACCCTTTCTTCCTTGTTGCCCTTCTCTGAATATTTTGCAACTTATAAATGCCCTTGCTAAACATGCACACAGAAATGAACACAATACTCAGGATGTAATCTGATTCCAATGATGAAAGTGCACAGAGGGATGACTGCCTCCATAATTCTTGGAAGCTATGCCTTTCTTAGTGCAATCCAAGATCAAATGAAACTTCCTGGCATAAGCCTGAAGTTCAATAAAATTCTCACATACAGTTATCCCTTCCACTTCACAGAAGTTAGGGGCAGTCCCTGTTGCAACCTGGAAAAACTCTGTGAAAATTTTTGGCCTTCCCTTTGTATCAAAGAATTCTGAATTTTTTCTTTTATGGGATGTTTACAGTACCTATATTTATGTACTTTTATTTGGAGGGGGGAAGACAGGACAATTTGGGTTAGGTGACTTGCCCAAGGTCACACAGCTAGTAAGTGTTAAAGTGTCCAAGGTCAGATTTGAACTCAGGTCTTCCTGACTCCAGGGCCAGTGCTCTATTCACTGCACTGACTATTTGCTCCTACAATACTTAAGTAAAATTTGGGTTAAGTATTTGGCTAGAGGCTATAT
This sequence comes from Pseudocheirus occidentalis, assembly GCA_028646575.1. NCBI lineage: Eukaryota > Metazoa > Chordata > Mammalia > Diprotodontia > Pseudocheiridae > Pseudocheirus > Pseudocheirus occidentalis. The sequence continues at coordinate 17,259,815 of CM053601.1, forward strand.
GTAGGTCAATGTTAAGTAAAAACACTTTTTTGTCTCATGTGCTGGCCTTCACATGTTGTCTGCAGCTTCCACAAAACTCCCCCCAAATTCCCACTTAATTTCTTATGCCAGCCCATGATATATTAACACCTAAAACCTCAGTGGGGAAAATCGCAATGTGTAAGGGATAATCATATTTTTTCAAAGTGCTGTCTCATAAGACGTCCCCCATCTTATACTTATGAAGTTGATTTTTTGGACCCCAAGTCTAAGACTTTACATTTACCCTTATATCTTATGACCTCACTACTTATCTTGGATATCAACTGTCTTGTAAGCACATTTACTCGGTCATTTCTAATCCTGAGATCATAGAAAAGTGAAAGAAAATAAAGTTGTCCCTCCATTGTCCATCATCCCATTCACCTTGAACAATGAGTCTTCTTTCTATCTTTTTAAAAAATCTCTTATACTTGAGAAAAATCCAGTGTTCATTGGCCTTTATGTACCTTTTTAACTTTGCTTTATTCTGAAATTTAGCACTTCTAACACCATTCTGTATTCATCCTTTGCTGTTTATGTGAGAGAAGGGATCTCCCCCCCACTCTGTCTCTCTCTGTCTCTGTCTCTCTCCTCTCTCTCTTTCTCTCCTCTCCTCTGTCTCTCTCTGCCTCTCTCTCCCCTCTTCTCTCTGTCTGTCTGTCTGTCTCTCTCTCTCTCTCTCACACACACACACACACACACACACACACACACACAGAGCTAAGCCTGAGAGTTGGGAACCTGGGGATACCACCTGGCACAAGGCAGGTGCTGCCTGGGGCAGGGATGGGAAGGACAATAAAGTTGGGTCTGCTTTAAAATAGATTTTGTTCTTTGCTCTACTATATATACTGAAAATATAAGGAAATAAATGGAATTCTTCCCATCATCTATCTTGTTCTTAAAGAGTTTCCTCTCCTTCCCAGGCTGCCTTCTGCTGTAGAATTTTAATTCGTGAGATGAATGAATGGATGCATGAATGAATGAACGGATGGATGAGCATTTATTAAACAGCTCGTGTTAAGGCATGGTGCCAGGTACACAAAGACAAAAGCCAAACAGTCCCTGCCTCAAGACATTTAAAGGGAAAAGACTTAGTGCACATAGTTAGGTGTATATAAAATAAATCCACAGCCAACCAAAGTAACCTTATTGAGAGCAGGGAGAAGAGAATGTAGCTTCCAGGGGGGCAGTCGGGCAGTTAAACCAAATCACAAAATTGGGGCCCTTAAAGTCAAAGGGATAAGTGTCAATAGGCTATTATTCACAGAGGATTATGGGAGAAAACTTCAGGTAGTGGAGCAAATTACAGATTTCGATCTGTGTCTTCTTTTCACTTACCATTTATCTGTCTATAGACAGGCAATGGACTTACATCAGGGTTATCATTTAATGTTTTATATACTTTGATGCATTTTTTAGAGAGAAGACACATTTTATACTGAGCAAATATCTGTTTCTTAATCACATCTAGTAAACATTTATCCCCTATGCAAGAAGAAAACACATATGCACAGTGTTAGGCACACGGGAGTTAACATAATAAATTTTTTTTCCTTCAACTTATTTTTAAACGTATTGACTAAAACAAGCATTTCATAACATGGTATAATTAAAGAGGATTGCACATGAAACCAAGTCTATTATGTAGATTTGCTATTCCTTTTAAATATATAATAAAGTTATCTTAATGATAATAAATACTTGTTGATTTGATATATCACCCAAAACCTCCTAGTAAAGAACCAATTCGTTGATGACTGAACTGAAAATACATTCTCTGCTTCATGAGAAAGAACTCATCTTCCTTCATCTACATGTTCTTTCATTGATAGAGAAATGTCCAATTTAGGTGTTAAAAATGACTTTCCATCAAAGGAATCTATGAGCCCTTGCAACATATCCCAATACCATTTCTCTCCTAATCCAATTGTTGAACTGGGTCCACTCATATTACTTTAGAAACTGACCCGAGTGCCTTATAATCAATACCTGTCTTCACTGCACAGAGAGAAGACCTGAAAAGTGAAGCAATTTTCCAAAGGTCATACAGCAATTCTAGGAAGAACTCTTCTCTAAAGCCTGACATTCACGGTTCCCTATCCGCTTATCTAATCTCAGGACCACTGTTTAGGTAAATTGGGTAAATGCAGCAATGACTGAAAGTAATTGCAGATTCCTCAACGATACCAGTCCATGTTAGTTTGGGAACAAGAGTATACAGTTTAACAACCTTATTAAGAAAGGTGGACTTTCACAATTCTCCTTGTGCCACAGTCAAGACTTGGATCAGAATTTGCATCTCAATTTCCCAATGAAAAGTTGCCAACATGTAAAGTGACACCAGCTAGTTCATTATTTATTCTGCCTTCCACTAATAGCACCAGCCATCTTGCACACAAAGCATTCTCACAAAATTCAACAATGAGCAGAATTAACAAGGCACAACGGCCTCACAGAGGAGGGAGACCAACCTCCCAAGAATCTTTTAGTGCCTGTTGACTCTCTTCATTGGGGGTTCTCTTCCAAAGCAGCAGGGACTTGGCATGCAACAGATGGGAAAATCAGATCCTAGACAGACCCCAGTATCCCCTACTGGAGGGGAAAGACCATGAAAAAAAGAAAAAGGTTAGCAAAAGACAAAGTATATTTTAAGAGAAATTACAATTCTCCCTGTTGAAAAGTCTAAATCCTGAAAGTCCTAAACAAGACCCAACTCTCTGATATACATAGATATATAACTGATTCAATGTAAATATAAACAGCGATACAAATTAATTATGACCAAACTTGGCACTAGAGAAGAGCCTAGAAAACGTTCCTGCCTCTGCAGAGGTGGGAGATAACAGGAGTTAAGTATGGTCACATTTGGCCAACTCAATGGATGGGTTTGGTAGTTATGCTAAACTTTTTCTTTATTTTCTTCCTTGTTAAAAGGAATGAGTCACTGTATATAAGTGGAAGGGGAATATTCTGAAATAAACCTGATATAAAAGCAAAAGATAATAAGTATTTTACAACTTCCTATATTCAAACACACATATTGGGGATGATAAATGGGATGACATTTCACATGATCCTTCCATGCTCTATAGGAAGGGAGGGTGGGTGAGTTGGATCAGAAAAGAGATGAGATGGCATCAAACTGGAAGAGCTTCACGTACGAATCCAAGTACTGACTCTCCGTCATCCAAGACCATCCTATCTAAGCCTGGAGACAATGACTACCAGGTGATTTTTTTTTCCAATCACAGGAATTCACAGTCTGCCCACTAAGCTAGAGAAGAGCTGTACTCTAGGTCAGTAGTGGGAGTGCCTCATTGGAACTCCTCAGGACCATGGATTCCTGAGCTAGTGAAGCATACAGCATAGAAACCATCATGGTCCATTCATATGAGAAGACTACATATGAAAGCATTTTTCATGCCCAACTCTCCCTGGGGGAGGGTAGGGCAGATAGGAATGTGGTGAGGTACACTATTGAACAGCCTGTACACAACAACTTCTGGATAAGGAAGGGCGGCAAAATTCTAGCCTGATACACAGTCAAGAACAAGAACAGCTAAAAACAAAAATTATATACAACAGAAAGGGGCAGCTAGGTGACCCAGTAGATACAATTCTGGACCTGGAGTCAGGAAGACCTCAGTTCAAATCTAGCCTCAGACACTCATTAGCTGTGTGACCCTGAGCTAGTCACTTAACTCTATTTGCCTCAGTTTCCTCATCTGTAAAATGGACTGGGAAGGAAATGGCAAAGTACTCTAGTATTTTTGCCAAGAAAACCCTAAATGGGGCCATGACAAGATGGAAACAACTGAAAAATGACTTGGTAATTCAACAATCAAAAAGACACACTGAACATAATTATATACCTAGGGATATAAAATCCTGTGATATACAGTATATATTCATTTGGCAAGAAGGCATTGACTACTGAATTGGAAACACAGGATTTGTGACTTCAAATCTAACCTTCTCTTGCCTATACTGTAGCAAGCTATCTCCATGCATTCCATGTGCCAACTAGCTCTTCCTAAATCATGAGATTGCCACAGTGCCTAGTCACACACAGGGGAGGGCAGAAAGGAATAAGCATTCATATAGTGCCTACTTTTTACACAAGTATTATCACATTTGAGCCTTACAACAACCCAGAGAAGATTTTACAGTTGAGGAAACAGAGCTTAAGTGATTTGCCCAGGGTCATATAACTAATAAACGTCTGAGGATGGATGTGAACTCAGGTTTTCCTAACTCCAGGACCGGCACTCTATCCATTGTGCCAAGAGGGGAGGCCATAGGGCCTGGTGACCTCCACCCATCCCCATCACTTATCTGTACTTGCAGGTCACCTACGTTCTGCTTGGCACAATTGTCCTCTTAATATGGGAAGTCAGCTTTCCATTCTCACAGTAATTGGGTGTTCACCCTCAACCCTATTTCCTCCAACGAATACCGAAATGTATTAAAAGTTACTAATTTTTAATTTATTTTCATTTTATTCTTAATTTATGGAATAAAACAAGCATTTCCATAACAGTATAATTTAAAAAGATGATTGTACATGAAACTGCAAATCTATTATGTAAAAGTTGCTATTCCTTTTAAATATATAATAAAATTACCATGTAAATTTATTTTTTCTTTCCTCCCTTAAAGATGGTTACCATTAGACCCAAATATGTACATGTGTGTAAAATTCTTCTATACAAACTTCTGTTTGTCAGTTCTTTCTCTGGATGCAGATAGCATCTTCCTTCATATGTCCTTTGTAGGCAAGAGTTGCTAATTATTGAAATAATTCTGGGCTTAAAGTCAAAGGGCTTCTCCCCAGCAAGTAGATGAAAGTAAAAAAAGGTACGAGAACCCAACTGTGAATCAGGTACAGAACAAGTTGTATTTCCACAGAAAAGAGAAGACTAAGCAATAAATAATCAGAAGATGGTTGGCACAGAATCTGGTAAGTTACAGTAAGATGACCAATTATCACCACTAATACCATCAGCGAAGAGGCTAATATTCAAGTATCTTGGGGACATCTGCAAAAATGCTTTTTGTGAGAGCTGGTAATTGGCCATTTTACATTTCACCATCTTTGAGCACAGCTGACAATTTGCTCCCTCTCCCTCCATCTCTGGTCCCTCCTCTACTTCCTTCTTTCACTCCCTCTCTCCTCTGTGTGTCTTTGTCTGTCTCTGTCTTTCTGTGTGTGTGTGTGTGTCTCTGTGTATTGTCTGTGCATGTGTCTGTCTCTCTCCTTGTGTCTGTCTCTGTCTCTACCTCTGCCTCTGCTCCCCACCCTCTCTCTTTCTCTCTTTCTCTTTCTTCCTCCAGCAACTTCCCAGAGCTACCTCTGCTACCGCTATCACTGCACACCATCCCACCCAATCCCACCCAAGCACTACCCGGCTACTCCAATACCAAAGGAGAAAAAAAAGATACATGCACAGGTGGCCCCATTCCAGGACCAGGCTTCCCTAGCAGGTTGCCAGCTTACAACTGTGGCTAGGTGGGGAGAAGTCCCTGACACTCAGGGTAGCCCAGCACAGCAGGCACTGCTGCAACCTGGCATTCCAGCTCTGCAAACAAGTATTTGTTCATAGTCTGAGCCATCACAGACAACAACATATAGAAGAAAACCAATCCCACTATGAAGTGGAAGGGGTCGATCCCTTTTAACACACAAGCCCGAAAGCAGGTGCCAAGACCCCAGTTTCCAGGAGCTTCATGACAACACCAGCTCAACATATCCTACCTAAGAGAGGGCACCACGTATTCCCTGCTAAATCTTACTAGCACTTATGAGCATTTGATGCTATCCCTTAAAGTGATCTGGAGAATATGTGGAAAGCATCACCTTAACATTTCGTTAATGTTGATTTCATAATACAGAAAAGACTGTATAGGATTTGTTCCTAACAGCATTCAGAGAATTGGATTCATAATGACTGATTTTCTTTTAGAGACACAAAGGAACTTAGTGATTTTCTGCTCTAACACCCTCACTTCACAGATGTACAAATAGGCCTGGAGACCTCACAGAGGGAGTTTAGCAGTCAAGCTCAAATTAAAATGCATAAGGAGAAACAATTTTTTCAGAGACTGAGAAAAAAATGGATTAATATTCTATTTTATCTAGTTATAAGGAAACAGCACATAAAAGATGTGTCTGTTGTTGGAAATTCAAGAAAGAAAGGAAAAAATATGGTAGAAAGCATTTCATTCAGACAATTATTAAGTTCCTACTTCATGCCGGCATAGAAACATTCCTACCCTCACAGAGTATGCAATCCAGCTGGAGGATATGTGTGTGTATACACTGAACCTCACATCACAGGTAAGTGCTGTTATCGTTCCCCTTTTATGGATGGAGAAATTAAAATACTTTCTAGTTCTCTTCGTTATCTCTTCCAAATATGAGAGAGACAGAGACAGAGAGACACACAGACAGAGAGAGCCAAAGACAGAGAGACAGAGACAAAGACAGAGGTCTTCCAATAATTGAAGGGCTGACACCTGGATAGGGTTTAGATTTATTCTACTTGGCCTCAGGGGTTGGAATAAGGAGGGAAGAGTTGTATTTAGGCTCAAAATGAGGGAAAATTTCCAAACAATTAGACCCAATCAACAGTAAAATGGACCGCCTCAGGATGGCATCAGTTTTCTATCATTGGAAGTCTTCAAACAAAGAATGGAAGAATCCTTGTTGGCCATGCTGTTATAAAGGTTCCTGTTATAAAGGAATCCTTATCAGATATGATAAGACACTGTGACCCACTGTCACCCATTGTGACTGTTTATTCAGTCAATAAGCAATCAGTAAGCACCTACTATGTGCCAGGGCGTGCGCTAAGCACCCACCCGGGTTACAAAAAGAGGCAAAAGACAGTTCCTGCCCTCAAGAAGCTTACAATCTAATGCAAGAGACAACAAACAAATACACACAAACAAGTTACATACAGAATAAGTAGGAAATAATTAAGAGAGGGAAGGAAAGGCTCCCAGGACATGAGATTTTATTCGGAACTTCGGAAGAAGCCAGTCGGCAGAGATGAAAAGAGAGAGCATTCCAAGCATGGAGGACAGGCGAGATATGCCAAGAGATGGGGTATCTTGTGCAAGAAACAGCAAGCAGCTAGCGTCACTGCATCAAAAAATACATGGTGGGGCATAAGAAGACTAAAAGAGATTGGAAGGGACTGGGTTATAAAGGACTTTGAAAGCCAAACAGAGGATTTTGTATTTGTTTCTGAAGACAATAGGGAAGCAATTTACTGAGTAGGGGGGATGATAAAGCTGGACCTTTGCTTTAGAAAAACCATTTTGATGGCTGAATGGAGTATGGATTAGAATGAGGAGAGATTCTAGGCAGACAGATCAGCAAGAGAGGTCAAATAGGCAGGAGGAGAACCAGGAAAGGCTAGTGTTCCAAAAAACCAAGAGAAGAGAGTATCAAGAAGAAGGGGTAATCAATAGTGTAAAACACAGCAGAGAGGTCAAGGCTTGATGACTCATTGTGGTGAGGTAAAGTATAATAGAAGCTTAATTAGGTAGTAATTAGACTAACCCACTTCTGGGGTCCTTTCCAATTCTGAGATTTTGAGATCCGGATCCAACCACACAAATATTCATTATGAAAAAAATAAATTTGGAGAAGAAGGAGGTATAAAACCTTTTAAAATAGTTTCCGATTGCTTCAAGAGTCCCTGTAAGGACAACGGCGCCGCTCAATTCATTTCACTTTTCAGGCGCTCTCCAGTGGGTTACAACTCCACACCAGCCTGCTTGTCTCTCTAAGTAAGGATCCATTCTGAGGCTACTCATTGACTGGTGAGTCTCTGCCTAGGATCAGCATATCTGGGGGAGTCTCAACCACACTGCTTCTGAGTGACTCACTTCCACCCAGTTACCTTGCCCAGGTGCCCTCCTGTCGAACCTTCCTCTCCAATTTCCAGCTCCTCTTTAGGATTTGTCTTCCCCCGTAAGAGTGGAAGCATGTTGAAAGTAGAAACTGTTCCATTTTCATGTTTTTGTTGACCCAGGACTTAACACAGTACCAACCACACTGAACGCAATTAATAAATGTTCCATCAACAGTTAACCAGAATCCAGATCCAAGAGCTAGTAAGAGCTTTTTCTTACAGAAAGAAGGAATAACAAAAGATGACAAATATGTAGCAAGGGCCTGCTTTTTCCCATTTAAAGAGTGACTTAGAATTCTCCACGGAAAACCAGATCTCATTGCCCGAAACAGAGGTCTTCCCTAGACCACTTACCCTCCTCATTTTCATCCACTCCAAATCAAATGTGCTTTTGACTTAGTAAGATGGGAAACTTGTCATAGGATGTTTTTCAGAAGAGAAGCACAGGCAAACAGGACAGTTTTATAAATAACATATAAACTTGTTTTTAAAGCAAAGGTATTAAATAGAGATTCATATAGAATATTCTTTGTGTTCTAGTGGGGGGGTGTGGGAGGGTGTGGGTGGGTGAGAGAGAGAAAAGATTCTACTTGAGTGTTTCAATTTTTAAAAAATTATTTAAGAGAAAAGATTTTTGCTTTTAAAAAAATGAGTGTTTGTTTGGGGTCTCCTGTGTCTCAAAAAACAGTCACATTGTGTCCCCATATGCAGAACGGTTTACTCAAACACAGCATAGGACAAAAAGGATGTCTAACAGCTCCCTTTCTCCTCTAGGAAAAACCTCCTCCATACTTCAGAGGGAAACAGCTCCATAAAAACTCTCCTGCCTTATGGCCTCAAGAGAAAAAACTTGGGCCTCAGAAGTTGTCAGATAAAAGCAAAACATTCCCATATCAGGCACTGAGAGAACAGGGACCAACACAATTAGAATGACAAAGTTATCTGGGGAAAATGTATAGGATTTCTGTTCTCAACAGCCCACAGGCAAGATGGATTCGTGCTTTTGCAATTATTTAAAAGCACACCTTCCCCAAATGCAGTCCACTAGCCGCCATCTTGATTTAGCAGGGTGAAATAGAGCTCTATGCTTCCCAGGAAAGGACATGTGTTGAATGGTAACATTTGATCCTGGACTAACAAATAAGGGCAATGTTCAGTGTGCTGGGGTTTGTTTGGGGCTTGGAGTGCCTACCCCCCATTCAGAACCGAGAATTTGTGGCAAGATTAAATCCACTTTGATCTACTTGGTTATTTCCACCCACTTTGGACTTAGCTGATACTTGGGCCCTGGATTCTTTTGGACTCAAGTGTTTGGTACTAAGCTAGGCCTTACTGTGGACAGAGCGTTAGTCCTGAAGTCAGGAAGACCTGAATTCAAATTCAGCCTCAGCCACTTACTGATAGTGTGACCCTAATCAAACTCTGTCTGAGTTTTGTCATGTGGAAAATGAACAGAGTAGCACTCGCCTCCTAGGGTTTTTCTGAGGATAAACTAGATAATATTTTAAAGGATTTTGCCAACTTTAAGGTACTACATAGATGCCAGTTGTTCTTGTCATTATTATCACCACCCTAAGACGGAAAGCCATAATCCCAGCTTTATGGTGATACATGACATCTCCCAAGGGTAACAGCTGTGTTCCCAAGAAACACAACTGAGAAACATCCTTCTTTTTGAAGCATTCCAAACATCTGAGTAAAAGCTGTTTATTCACTCCCTCACCCACCCAAGCTAAATATTTCGTCAAGAAAAATTAGGAAAGGGAAGTAGTCAAAAGATTGGTGAAACAGCATTTGATCACGAATTGAATGCAAGGTGACATTCAGAGGTCACTCATAACGACCTTCAGCCAGACACAAAGGATCACTGAACCAGAATACGCAAGAATCCAGGACCCAAGAATCAGCTAAGTAAAAAGGGATGAACTTCACCAGGTAGGCACCAGATAATCTCCAAGATGGAGAGTTGGAAGGAGCCTGAAATTCTGTCAGCCTCAGGGGCAAAACTCAGCCAAATCATAGCGCTGAAAAAGGAAATGATGAGAAGGAAGAATCACTGTCATTTACAGGTCTGGTAGCAGCTCAGCTCACTCAAGGCTAGGGCTTCTGAGTGTCCCCGGGGTGGGGCTCTCCAGCATCAGGAAGAAGCTGGTGAGGAGGAAAGCTCCCCTCTCCTCCGCCCTCCATCAGGCCCACATTAGAGTCTTTAGGAATAAATCACAAATGTCATTATAAAAATAAATCAGCATTTGTCATGTGTCTCAAAAATAACTATAGAACTGTAAGTTGTCTGTATCTGAATAGAGGCTCTAAATCAGTGGCTCTCAACCTGTGGGTCATGACCCCTTTGGGGGTCGAACAACCCTTTCACAGGGGTCACAGGGTTCGCCTAAGACCATTGGAAAACACATTTTTTTTTCCGATGGTCTTAGGAACCCTCCTCTATCCATCTCCAGGCAGGTCTGCCCACATGCAAATATATCCACATATGAGCACTAAAGGGTCACAGCATTAGGAAGGTAGAGAACCACTGCTCTAGAGAGAAATAGGAGCTATTAGAATTTTCTTTATCACTTATCCACCTTTATGGCATCTGCTAAGAGCTCAGTCATCTAAAAATGTTCTCAGAAATATCAGCATTAGAAGCCAAATTCCAAAAAATATCAAGACTAAAGAGTTCTTAGAAGTCATTTAGTCTCTGTCCCCGCTTCAAATGGAAACACAATTTAATCATTCCAGACTGAGAAATGGCCTCTTAGTGACTGTGAGTGACCAGCTTTGTTCATTACTGCACACCCAAGACCAGATCACAATTCTGCCTTATATTAGGCACCTCAGCCAAAGTGCAACTTCAGATACTCTGCAACAAGAAATCCAAAAGCACAGGCAACAATGATATAAAAATGGAAAAACATACTCTTGAGATCAATTAAAATCCATCTTCCTATAAAACAGTGGTTCTCAACCTTCCTAATGCCACAATCCTTTAATACTCATATGTGGGCTTATCTGCATGTGGGCAGACCCGCCTGGAGACAGATAGAGGAGCGGTCACTCGGTTCCTAAGACCATCAGAAATACGTGTTTTCCAATGGTCTTAGGCAACCCTTGTGACCCCTATGAAAGTGTTGTTTGACCCCCAAAGGGCCCACAGGTTCAGAACCACTGCTATAAAAGAACTAAAATTTTATAAAAATTATTTGTGATTAAAATTAGAAGAGAAACAGCTGGGGAAATACTGACAACAAATTTCTCTAATAAAGGCATGATATCCTAGTCATATAGGAAATTGTTACAATTATATTAACAAGAGTCACCTTCCAACAGATTAATGGTTAAAAGGATATAAAAAGTCTTTTTTGAAAAGAAAGAAGGCAAGCTATCAACAATTATGAAAAAATGTTACAAAACATTAATAAGGGTTTTGAAAGCAAATTAAACCAATGCTGAGATTCTATCTCATGCCCATCGTACTGGCAAAGAAATAAAAAATGGAAAATCCTGAGTATTGGAGAGGGAACTGTGGAATAACGGGAACACTAAAATGCAATCGGTAGAGCTGTGACATGGTCCAGCCAATCTAGAAAACAACTGGAAACTGTTCAAAATAATTCACTAGACCATCCATATCTCTTTGATTGGTGAAACCACTATTTGCCATATATATCCTCAAAACGTCAAAGACACAGAGAAAAACCCCTGGGTGTATTTTTTTGTTTAAAGCAATACTTTGTTATAGCAAAAAACTGGGAACAAAGTAGGGATCATGATGGCTGATCAAATGTACCTGAAGTGATATATGAATTAATGGCATAGAGACAGCAAAATCTGAGAAGCCTTACATGAAAGGATTTCAGACAAGGTCAACAGAAAAGAAAGAACCATTTATACAATGTGTGTTACATTATAAATGAAAGTAATTATGACAGACTTAAGAACTCTGATCAAGGCAATGGCCAACCATGACTCCAGAAGAGTGCTTCCCACTTCTTGGCAAAGAGGTCCCCCTGCTTTTGCATGGACTGTCCTTTGTGTCTCTAAACCAACTCCTACTAAAACTCTCTCTTCCGACAAGCTCCATCTTGCAGTCTTTCCTGATCCCCAACTGCCAGTCCCCTCCCTCCCTAAGTAGCATGCATTTAGTTTGTATGTATTTTGCATATATGCTCTCCTAATTACCTAAGTGACATTGGGCAAGTGACAACCTCTGTAAGGCTCAGTTTCCCCATTTATAAAATGAAGGGTTTCCCCTGAGATGACCTCTAAGATTCCTTCCAGCTTTAAATAGATGCTTGTATGAATTTCAATGCAAGTTGGCCAATTCTTGACAAATGTCACCCTCATTCAGTAGGCTGAGTGGGTAAAGGTGAGGAGGAAACTTCCCCCAACCTATGAGATACCGCACAGTTTATGAGGGACTCTAGGGAGTGCCAAGACTTCTGTGTACTAATCCAAGCCTTGCTTTTCATAATGATAATAATGGTAGCCCATACCCCATGGTGAGCATGTGGTTTACATATCAGTTACTTGTAGACACTTGAACCTGGATAAGCTGTTTTACTTCTCAAAGTTCCAATAAGGGAATTAAACTACCGGGCCCTGCCAGTTCTAAAATTCTACAAAATAATACGACCACATTCAGTGCAGAGAGAAAAGAGCCTGGTACCAAAAAGGTTGGACTAGAAAAATCTACTAGAGAGATGAGACAAGGCAAAGAGAAGACAGATGTCGTACTATTCCACAGTAGTGACAAAGGAGAAATTGTCTGGAAGTAGCAAAAAATAAAGAACATGAAAGGGGGCGCAGGATCTGCTGCTGTGCCATGGAAATAAAAGCAGAAACAATGAAGAGTGAGCTAAAGTAACTTCAGTGACAAATGACTAGACGAAGTGAAATCACTGGCCAATTTTGAACCTTGTCCCCAAGTGGCTGGCAATGCGTTGAGAAGGGATCCACTCTTCCGGAAACTGAGGTCGTTTGGGGATGGCTAAAAATATGTCTTTTTTTTTTTTTAGGTATCTTACCTCAACCTTTGCTTCTTTAAGGAATCTCACACGTCAAATGGACCCACTTGCTCCTAAGAGGCCGGGGAAATGCCTAATGACCAACCACGCTGGGATCATGATGTCACAAAGTCATAAAGAGACCATGTTGCGACTGCCAAAAAAGCCATTTTCGTATGAGCCAGATCAATACCAGGCTGACAGAAGCGCACGTCATCCCTTTCTAGTTAAGCAGAAGGCACCAGGCAAACAAACAAACAAAGCTCCATCTTAAGCAATCAATAAAGATATTTCAAAAGGAACAGGCTGTGATATTTCTGTAGGGAAAACTTTTTTAAGGTAACCTTTAAGTTCAGCTAATGATATAAGAATTCAGTTGCCTCCCCAAAGCTTATTCAAACATTAACCAGTTAGGTGTACAGAGCTAACCCTAATCTCACGCAGAAGTGTCTTCTGCTTTCTGGTTCTACATAAATCTATATATACAAAGGTCCTCTCTCTCGAGCCCTTCAGTCCCACCAGAGGAAAAATGTCTGAATGGATCATAAGATTAGAAGAGTGTGAAACCCAGAAACAGCTTTAGGCAAAGGCACCAATGGATTTTGGGTTTTAAATGGGCTTGCCAGCCGGCAGCATTATAAGCAAAAAGGGAGAGAAAGAGAGAGAGAGAGCACTACATGAAAGAATTATGTTGTTTGTTGGGTTTTGCGTATTTTTTTTAACTCCGCTTGGCAATGGTCCTAGACCACGGCTTTGGGGAAGTAATGTATCTCCCTGATGAAAAATGAGCTAACAGAGATTCCATTGATACTCCACTCATCAGCTTTGTACATGTACTCAGGTTTTACCCTACGCAAGAAATTGAACACAAATTGATTTCCTGAACTTAAAAAAAAAAAAAGAGGGTAGGGGGTGGGGAAGAAGGAGTCATTTTTTTCGGATGTATGCTACCATGGTACAGGCAGGATCACATTTCATCCTGACAATGTTAAGCATAGCTACCAACTGTTTTAAATGCATAATTGAGCTTTTCCTTCGTGAAGAGAAAGTAATCTTTTGAGGCAGGTTATAAATAAGTCGTCAGAACGCCGCACCAAGTTTCTATATTGGAAAACACCAGTGACTGCTTCATCAGTTAGCATGAAGAAAAGGTCAGGACTGAAATAGCATTTTTGAAAAACAGCTTTCTCCTTTAGTCAATCCTCCCTGATATTTATAGGGCAGTCAGTCAATAAACACTTATCAAGTGCCTACTGTGTACCAGGTTCTAGCACGCACTGGGATATAAAGATAGGCAAAAGACAGTCCCTGCTCTCAAGGAGCTCACAATCTAATGGGGAAGGTAAGATGAAAACAAATGTGAAAAAAATAAGCTATGTGAAAGAAAGGAAATAATTTTTTTTAAAAGGGAAGGGGCAAAGGCGACTGAGAAGGAGTGGTCAGATAGGAGGAGCCAGGAGAGCCGGAGCTGCTGTGATGCTGATTGCGAAGACCCTCAACCTGACAAAGACTACCTTACGCCCTTGGAGAGCAAGAGCTTGGGTGGGATCTCAGAACCACACAAATCTTCAAACCTGTCCCAGCATGGAAGACAAGCTCTTGATTTGAGGACTGAGTGATCAGTAAATTCACCAACATGATCATGACAGGAAGAAACAAAATACTGGCCAGATGGCTGATGACTGAGACTCAGGAAACCCTCAGGAAAAAGCGATTCAAAAAGTACCATGTACCCATAGTCAAGAAGAGGGAGATCACTGAGGGGTAATCCATACACCATTTTCCACAGGCCCTAGAAAACTGTCAGCCTATCCTTGGCCTAGTCAGCACCCTTAAAGCTTTTTATCACATCCCAGACCCACTGAGCAATAGATGCCCATGCTTCTTGGCCATGAAATGGATGGTGCAAGAATGCTGGGAGAAAAAGCTCCAGCAAATGCTGGTGCTAGAAAAGCTGTCTCATGAACTACTAGAGATCTTCCACATCTAAGAGGAAGCATGACCGGCACCAGATGGCAGAGACTAACAGGGCCTTTGCCCTCTACTCCTAATGGTATGGGGTAGGATGGGTGGAGGCACAAGAGGAAAGTCAGCCTCCTTCCCCTTTACTGTTGGGGTGCAGGCTTCAGACTGAAGAGTAGTTGGAACTTCAGATTCTTCTCTTGCAGCTTTGACACTATCAATTGGTCTTACCAGAACTTAGAGTAAAGTATCCATTTAGGACCAGACAGTAACAGGCAGACAAACTGTGGGGGAAGCACTTGAGTAGCACGTTACTCAAGCTGGGCCATCCTAGGTGGGCCACTCCCCACCCTATGCCCTGCCACATCTCCCTCCTGCAGAGGAAAGAACACAGGCTTGTCCTCTGCAGTTGAACTCGGCAAGGCTACATCTCCTTTGTCTCTGTTTTAGCGGAACCTTTTGACTATTGCAAAAAAGCAGCATTCTCTTTAGAAAAGGTTTATGACTTACTAGCTATGTGACCTTGGACAAGTCACTTAACCCCAATTGCCTTGCCTTCCCCTTTCCAAAAAAAAAAAAAGAAAAGGTTTATGAGAAAAGTCCTTCACTGGATTGCAATAAATTACATGCATGTGTGTGTATGTCTGTATGTGTAGGTATGCATACATACATATATACATACCCATATATTCTACACATATGTATTAAACACATACACATGCATTTTTTTCAAGTCCCACTCTAAACCAGTGTTTCGGTCAGCAGCTTGTTAAAACTTGTCCAGATAAAATACCCTTGTTTTCAGAGTCATTTTTGTACAAAAATTATAAAAAGCAATAAACTCAATTTCTAGCACTTAAAAAAGGCAGGGGAGCTGGGGAAGGTACTAGATTTAAGAGGGATTGGGAAAGGCTTCCTGGAGAGGTGAGATTTTTACCTAGGACTTGAAGGTAGCCAGGGAAGCCAGGAGGCAGAGATGAAGAGGAAAAGCATTCCAGACAAGGGGAACAGTCAGGGAAAATGCCTAAAGAGATGGAGGGTCCTGTTGTGTAGCTGTTTTTTCTTCCTTTTTATAATTTATCCTACTATTTTACCTTTGGCACCTTTCACAGATTAAATAAAATTACACGAACCAGCTTCTTGATTTCCTGGTTTAAGGTTTTCAGAAAGAAAGAAAAAAGATTACTTGGTGGTGCTGGACCCACAGTCAGGAAGACCCGAGTTCAAATTTGGCCTCAAATATTTACTAGTTTGTGACCCTGGGCAAGTCACTTAACCTCTGCCTACCTCAATTTCCTCACCTGTAGGGATAGTAGAATCTATCTCACAAGGCTTTCATAAAGATCAAGGGAGATGAAACTTGCTAAGTACTTAACACAGCATATAATAAGAGCTTAATAATTGTTCCCTTCCTCCCCAGCTAAAAAAAATTTCAATTTTCTGTTACATTCTTCCTTATCTGGGTTGCTTATTTTTACATTATTACATTTCACATTTTTACATTTACATTTTTCCCAAAAAAAATTTTATTAATTTCCCATTTATCCCAAAAAGATTTTGTTTCCTTGTAATTATAATGAAAAATACCTGAAAATACCATGAGAAAGAATATAAGGGGAAAAAAAGGGAAGTGGTAGATGTATGTAGTGACACTTTGCTTAGTGCTTTTACAAATATAATCTCATTTGATCCTGGGAGGGAGGGGTTATTATGACCTCCATTTTACAGTTGGGTAAACTGAGGCAAACAGAGCGAAGTGACTTGTGTAGGATCACACAACGAATAAGTGTATGAGGCAAGATTTGATCTCAGGTCTTTTTGACTCCCGGTCTGTTGCTCTACCACTGCACTACAAGCTTCCAATTAATCCCAGAGCATTTACATTAGGCTCTAGAACACAAAGATGGAGTCATTCGCACCATTCCATGACTACTCACCCCTCGGGTCTCCTCTTATGCTAGGTCTGCTATAAAAAGGAGCACAGTGGGGAGAGACACCGAGGTGGAGATGATCCTGAACTCTGGTGAGTAAACTGCTTTTGAACAAACACAACTATATTTAATTAAAAACAAATTCACTAGCCTGCTAAAACAAGGTAACGCGGATATCCTTTTCAGGCTAGAATTTTTTTTTTTTTTTAGTTTTTAATTATCCGTTCTGCTCTTCCTTATCTGGGTGGCTTATTTTTTAATTTTTACCAAAGAGATAAATAAAAATAGATGTTTATTTCCTTCTAATGAAAAATACGTGAAAATGTTATGAAAAAAATGTTTAAAAAAAAGAAAATGTTGTGAGAATAATTACATCTAGACAATCAGAGCATACGGCAAAGAAAAATTAGTCATTAGATCTAAAGGAAATTTACTACATTCTAACTTTCCATTCTATTTCCATTTTGGGCTGTTTCTCTTGGAAACTTGTGTTTAATGAATGCATCCCTAATAATGGGCTGCTCTGCCATAAACTCATGCTTGATCATAAGAGGAACTAAATGAAAAACTAAGTGAATTCAGGCCATGTCATTACTATTCATTAATAACAGGGGGGAAAACCCACCTCAGGCAATATACAGTGATGGTGGGTCACTACCATCACTTTTCTATACTATGTAGGATAACACCTATCTTTGTGCAAACAGGTATTTGAAGTTTCTTAGCCTCATAAAATAGAGGCCAAGGTTAGGATAGGAAAAGGAAAAGACCCTTAAACATCAAGACCCACACAAATTTTATGCTCTTCTGAAATTTTTTTTACTGATTGAAGATTATTTGATGTTATACGCACCAACAGCTTAAATCCAGCATTCTGTTCTATCCTGTTGGGCAAGAAATATCTCCAAACAACATGATATCCATAAACCTTTGTTGAGCAGTCTTATATAAATGCTATAGTTTCCAACGTCACTAAATGTTCAAGGAAACAGACTTAAGGAACAAGAATAAAGAATAAAAACAGGTAGTACTATACAATCAAGTTAACATTTTTTTAAATGTACAGAAGAAAGCAGAAAGAAGTTCAGAAGATAGCATAGGGAAGCAGGGCAGTTTTGAAAAATACATAATTTATTATATACTTTGGGGAAAAAAGGGAAACTATATGAAATGAAGAGCCACTGTTTGATACAGACTCCTCTTTTTGTGTTTTGTGTATGCAGAAATGCTGTGTGTGTATGTCTAAATATGGAATAATTACTGTTTCTTATTGAGGAGTGACCCAAATGGGAAAAAATGTAATACGAGAAACAAACAAAAAAGATAATCAAATGGGAATACACCTGTGGGGGCTCATGAGTGACATTACAACAAAAAAATCCCTAATGCTTCAGGTGTTACCCCTGCAACCTTTAAAATACTTAGCCTTCCTCTGGATACCCAAATTACCAGTGAGAGTGGAAACTAGGAGAGTGCCTGGGGGGGGGGCCATCTACATTAAGTCAGTGCCTAAGACATAGGAAATACTTAACAAATGCTTGTTGATGGACTGATAGTAACCCAAATAAAAGCACTTCCAAAAGTTCACTTGGCCAACAAGACTTAATCAAAGGCCAAATGAAACAGCCAAATTTTTTACTTATCTGAACTAGTACCTAGGTCAAGTAAATCTCGATGTGCCTCAGCTGCTTCACCAGCATCAAGGGGAAAGGAAAAATAATAAGGAATTTGTTTTAACTGCTACAAATATCTGTTATTGGGTATTGTTGAGGGCTTTTTTCCAAATGAGAAGGGGGAAGTGGGAAAGAGAAAAATGAATCCTTGTTCATTGTGTAGGGGGGTTGTGCTGTGGGTATTGCTTTTTATTTTTGCCCCTCTAGGTTATGTATGTCCAAGTGGGTCTATCTAGAGGTGACTCACAGGGAGGCAAGAGAAGATATCTCTAGCATCTCCCCCTTCCCCCATGTTTCTCTAAGAGAGACTTTGATTCCTGTCAGGAGGGGAAAAAGAAGGTTGGGGCCAGAGGTGGCCACTCTGATCTCCTCAAAGAGAAGGGGGATATTGGGATAGAAATAGATCTATTATGGTTATTAGCCTAAGGCAGTAGTTCTCAACCTGTGGGTCGAGACTACTTTGGGAGTCAAACAACCCTTTCACAGGGGTCACCTAAGACCATCGGAAAACACATATTTCTGATGGTCTTAGGAACTAAGACACCGCTCCTTTATCTATCTCCAGGCAGGTCCGCCTACATGCCGATACACCCACATACGAGTATTAAAGGGTCATGGCATTAGGAAGGTTGAGAACCACTGGCCTAAGGGAAGTAGTTTTCAGGTTCAAGCTATAGCTCCTTATTGAGCTTACTGTTCCTTAGTGAGGAGTGACCCAAGCTCTATATCCAAGACTTGAACCCCTTCCCACCAAAAACCAGTTCTACAATTAGCTCTACATCCAAGAGCCTCTCCCCACCTAATACCAATTGTACAATTAACACATATAGCTTATAGCAAATAATCCCATTTATCTAAGTCAATAGCAAAGAAAAATCAGAGAAAATATGTGTGTGTGTGTATATATGTGTGTGTGTACACATATATACACACACATATCATATATAATATACATACAAACATATATACACATATGTGTGTGCGTATCTACATATGTGTACATATGCATGTGTGTGTCTCAGAGGATACATACTAGACAATTGAGTGAAAGACTTCTCCCCTTGGGAGCAAAATAATTCAGCTCAACCAAGGGAGTCCAGATCTTACTGAAGAGGAAATTCCCCAAAGTCTCTAGGGTGGTAAGCTAGACATAGGAACATGGCAGAGACTGGTAGCTCCTCTATATGTTGGCTTTGTCCCAGAGTCTTTCTCTCCCTTCAGGTACTTAAAGAGAAGTTGGAACAGCACATCTTCGCTCTCACAGCTAGAAGTCAAAAGAGCCTGGACCGTCTCATCTCTCCACTCTTGCAACTCTGCCCAACCCTTGTGCAGGAATAGGACATTGAGTAATCCAGGTCCACTACTGAGAAGAGAGTCCCAAACAACTGGCCCTTTGAGCCAAGGATTACCATTTTAAAAAAAGAAAGAAAGAAAATTTAATTAAAAATAAAAATGATAACATTAAACACAGTTCACAAGGAACTCAGTGGAATGTAGACACTGAAGCACTTCAGAAGAGCATAATTCAAAGTAATAGTAAAGGAATCTGATTATAGGTAAAGGGAAATTTGAGCCTTTCCAAATGATGGCTCTGAGATGCATTTCCATAATTTACAGTGCTAGTGCTCAAAATTACACCCCTTAAAGCAGTATATAGAGAGTTTTCAAGGGCAGCTAGAGGGCACAGTGGATAGAGTAGTCTTCATGAACTCAAGTCTGGCTTCAGACACTTAATGACTGTGTGACCCTGGGCGAGTCACTTAACCCTGCTTGCCTGTTTCCTCATCTGTAAAATGAGCTGGAGAAGGAAATGGCAAAACACTTCAGTATCTTTGCCTAGAAAACCCCAAATGGGGTCAGAGAGAGTCAGACATGACTGAAGGGACTGAGCAGCAAGAGTCTTCCCAGAGAAGATGCTCCCAGTATATAATTCATCTGCAGTATGATTTGATCATTTCAAAGGAATTAAGAAGAATTTTCTTTCATTCTCGATGGAGAGTAATCAATCGACAAGTATTTATTAAAAATGTACAAGGACAGCTAGGTGGTGCAGTGGATAGAGCAACAGCCCTGGAGTCAGAAGGACCTGAGTTCAAATCTGGCCACAGAGACTTGACACTTACTAGCTGTGTGACCTTGGTCAAGTCACTTAACCCTGATTGTTTCACACACTCACTCACACGTGCACACACACATAAAATAAAGGGTAATTTGAGAGGAGATACTAGCATGTGGGTCATCAGGAAAGGGCTTATGTAGGAGAGGAAGAAGGTGGCATTTGAACTGAGTAAACACTGAAGGAAAATAGGAATTTTTAAGAGATGGACATGAGGAAGGAGTATATTTCAGACATGAGAAACAGCCTATGCAAAGGTAAGGAGATGGGAAATGGGAAATGGATTATTATGCATGATAAAGAAAGTAAGAAAATCAACCTGGTTGACTCGTAGAGGGCATGGAAGCCTAAAGAGGTTAGTTGTAGCCCGGTCATAAAGGGCTTTAATATCAAACAAATGAGTTCATATTTGATCCTGGGGAGACGCTGGGTCTTCTCAAGAAAGGCTGTACTGGAGACTTGAAGCCAAGACACAAACAGAAGGCTATTGAAATCACAGAACAAGAGGTTTCCGTATAAAATGGAAAGCAAAAACTAATTCTTAGTAAAAGAATGACAGGATCTCACTAACCTATGGTGGATCATCTCCCCAATTCTTTGGTTTGGAAACAAAATACAAGCAGACCACTCATCATATAAGGTGTGTTTCTCCAGACTGCTACAAGAAACTGAAAACTTCCACCTGGTACATAAAAAAATAAAAACTCAAGAAATCTTAAGATATAAGACCCATGTGAGTAAAGTTCCTAGAAAAACAATGAGATGATCCGATGTTTCACTTTTATTGCATCACTGGTTTCTCACTACCAGCCTGTAATGTAGATGGAGTCCATATTCTTGACCATGCTCCCATTTTAGAAATGTGGATGCTGAGGGTCAGAGAAGTTTGAGAACAAGACTTTCCAGAGTCACATCTACATTTAGCTACTAAAAGGGATCCCGGCTCTTTGGAGGCCAAATCTCCTGCTGTTCCCACTCTGCTGCACTATTTGCTCTTGCCCCACACAATGCCACTCATTTCTAGAGTCATGAAGAACAACAGTTGTATTTATAACTGTGATTGGTATTTCTTTAAGAAAACAATGGACCAGATACCCATAGTGAGGGGCCAAGTTCGAGAACTTTTGGCGGGGGAGGGCCAGTTCCTTTGGCATGCCAGCATGAAAGCCCCCAAACTGCATAACTGGCCTTGGCCTCTTGTGAAAGGCAATCAATTGTTTAAAAGGAGGTAAAATGTTTAAGCAGTGGGTGTCCCCAAGATAAACAATGTTAAAAGGGCTCCAATGCAATATCAGATTGCCAGATGCAAACATCCTTTCTGCAGTCACATCATAAATCACTGCTCATGGCAAACGCAGTCTCCAGTTCCAAGTTAATCATTTGGCTACTACAAACAGTCTAAGTGAGAATTTTCCCAAGCTTTGGGAAAAGAGCTTGCATTTCCTGTGGGAGATCTCCTTGTCCTTAGAGCCCCCAAGCTCTCCCTTCATTGGCTTTATGTTCACATTAATGATTAATCTAGTCTCCAGTCAACTAGTTGCTTATATTTAGCAAAAAGAAAAAGAAAAGCAATATAAAATATTGCTGTAGAGAGATCATGGAGATCACCTAGTCCACTGAGGAGTTAGCTCAAGTACAGAAAAGCAAAATGAATGACCAAAGTTCATATAGTTAGTCAGTACAAGAGTCAGGTCCATAACCCAAGTTTCCCAGTACTTGATCCAATGGCCTGAAGCCCACGTGCACTGGGATTGCTTTTATTTTTGAGATGGGGAGACGCAATCTGACCAACTATAGCCACAAACTGGATTTAGGCTTTCTCATAGAGCTAGGCCTTTCCTGGGAGGCATATGGTCTGTCTCCTTGCTAAACAGTAGGAACAACCAACACTTCAAGGTTGACCCATTGGCCCCCATGATGAGGGATGGAGGAGGAGAACCATATCAAAGACAGTTGGTGACTTGGCCAATAAAAGCCATCAATTCAGGTTAGATAAGGCAAGTAGCTCTCCTTTCCTTTAGGCAGCTAGTTCAACCATACTAGCTGTTCAACATACATCTCTAGCTGTTTTTAATATCCCATCTCCAGAATCTACACCTTCAAAGTGGCTTTACCCAATGCCACTCCTTCCCAACCTCCACCTCTTGGAATCTTTGGTTCCCTAAAAAACTCAATTCAAGGACAATAAAGGCCAGCTGGGTGGCACAGCGGATAGAACACCAGGCCTGGAGCCAGGAGGACCTCAGTTCAAATCCAGCCTCAGATAATTACTAGCTGTGTGAACCTGGGTAATTCACTTCATCCTGTTTGCTTCAGTTCCCTCATCTATAAAATGAGCTGGAGAAGGAAATGGCAAAGCACTCCAACTTCTCTGCCAAGAAACCCCAAGTTGGGCACGACTAAAATGCCAACCTCCACACTAGCCCAGCTTACTCTACTTCAGTAGAGGTGGAGAACCTTCATCTCTAAGATGACCTTGGTGACTCCACCCCTAAATGGTAAGCTTCTTGAGGGCAGGGACTGTTCTGCTTTTGGCTGTTTTGACTTTGACACCACCCCCACCCTCACCCCCACTACTCATACTACCCAGCCCACAGCAGATGTTCAGTAGGTAAACAAACATTTATTAAGCATAAACTATATGCCAAGAGCTGTATGCCAAGTTCTAAGAACCTACCCTCAGGCAGCCCACTTCCTAATGAGGGAGAAAGCATGCAAAAAATTATACACACACACACACACACACACACACACACACACACACTGTAAACATAAGGTAATCTCAAAGAGAAGGTACTGAGGCAGGGATAGAAGACTGGGAAAGGTCTCTGGAAGAAAGTGGGCTTTGAGATGAGTCTCAAAAAAAGATAGGAAAGCCAGAAAATGACAAGGATGATTGATGATGATGATGGTGATTGACAAAGATGATTGATGATGGTGATGGTGATGATGACGATGATGACGATTGATGATGGTGATTGATGGTGGTGATTGATGGTGGTGATTGATGATGGTGATTGATGGTGGTGATTGATGGTGGTGATTGATGGTGGTGATTGATGGTGGTGATTGATGATGGTGATTGATGGTGGTGATTGATGGTGGTGATTGATGGCGGTGATTGATGGCGGTGATTGATGGTGGTGATGACAGTTAATATTCATATAACACTTAATGTTTCCCAGACACTGTGCTCAGCACTTTGCAATTATTATTCCATGTCATCCTCACAATAATCCTATAAGGTAAGTGCTCTTATTATTTCCATTTTTACCATCTTATAGGTGAGGAAACTGAGGCAAGCCAAAGGCAGAGATGAAGAGTGGGACGATTGCGGACATGGATTACGGCCAATGAAAATGCACAGGGTGCAGAGACGGAGTGTAATGTTGGAAACAAGTAGGGTAGGGTCATAGGGTTGGGTGTAAGAGTTGAGTAAGTAACAGAATGTAAGAAAACTGGAGAGTAAGGCACTAGATTATAAAGACTTTTAAATGTCAAATAAAAGATTTCTATGTTTGATACTAGCGACAAAGGGGAGTTAGTGGGATTTATTGAATGGGAACGGGGATGGGAGGAGGTGTCATAGTCACAGTGGTGCTTTAGAAAAATCACTTTGGCAATTGGAGTAGGGAGAGACGTGAAATAGAAAGACCAACCAAATCTACTGCAGTAATCCGGGAGAGAGGAGATAAGGGTTTATTCAAAGACATGTGAGGAAAAAGAAGGGGATGAAAAGGGATGTTGTTGAAGGTAGAAGCCAACTCAACATGTAGAGTCGAGGAGAGTCAAGAGTGACACCAAAATTGAAAGCCTAGATGCCAGAGAGAATGGAGGTACCCTTGACAATAAAAGGAAGGTTAGGAAGAGGAAAGGTAAGGAGTTCTGCTTTGTACATACTGAGTTTGAGATGTCTACAGGACATCTAATTTGAGATGTCTAAACAGGAGGTGGTGATGTGGGACTGGAGCTCAGTAAAGAGATTAGGGCTGGATATCTAGACATGGGCATCATCTGCACAGAAATGATAGCTGAATAATGGGGAGCTGGTGAAAATACGAAACAAGAAGGTATAGAGAGAAAAGGGAGGAGGACACAGGACAGAGTCATGAGAGACAACCACAATCAGAGGGTCTCACTTAGATGGAAATCTACCAAAGGAAAAGTAAGGCCAGAGGCAATGTCCGGCATCCTGGGCTGGCAAAAAATGGCTGGGAAGACTCTGGAGCAAACACTGGCGTCTCCAAGGAGCCAATGGAGCCTATAACAGAAATACCTTAAAAAGAAGGGGAAGATAGGTGTCCAGGATCTTAGCTGGGGCAGGATCCTAGGAAAAGTCCTTAGGGAAAGCCGGACAAACTGAGAAAGCCTGAGAAAAAAGATTTGAAAAGATAATGGCCTGGAGTCAGGGAGACCTAGAAAAGGCAACAGGAAGGTCCAAGGGCTAAAACTGAGGCCTCAAGTCAGGCTTTTGCCAGTTGCTGGGAAGGCCTCAGACTAAAAATAGATGAATGAGTGGGGGAAGCATTTATTGAGCATCTACTACCAAAAAAGCATTTACTGAGCACCTACTATGTGCAGAACACAATACTAAGACCGTGGGTTACAAATGGAAGAGTCAGATAGTTCCCACTCTCAGGAAGCTATATCCTAATGGGAGAGGCAATACATATTGAAGGGATCAATTGTGAGTCAGATGGAAATACCCCATGGTGCTTGGGGTGCAGCATCAAAGCAGATGGTAATGACATTTCCATTGATAAAATGATATCTGCTTCTGACATTAAACCTTTGCAGGTGCCAAGGCCTTTGGCAGTGAGCACTTTCTCTTCCACATTTTCAGCAGCTGAGTTCAGCCTTCCCAGAAGCAGCTGCCAGGAGCGTTCTCCCCAGGAATTGCTTCCAAGGACAGTGGGATTTGGAGGCTGAGCGAGAAGCACGTCCGGAGGTCTAAGCAGTGCTCTTGGCGGCAGTGGTGCAGCAGCATCTGCTAAATCTTGCTGTTTCTACCTCTTGAATGTCACCTGAACCCAACTCTTCACTCCTGCTGCCACCATCTTTGTTCAGGCTCTAAGCACCTTTTGCCTAGATTATGGGGAAAGCCACCTAATTGGTCCACCCACCTCAAGTCCCTCTAATACTCTGCAAAATTACTCTCCTTTTTCTCTATAAAATAAAACATAAACTCCTCTGATTAGCTTTGGAAGCCGTCCCAACCTGGCCCCAACTTGTCTTTCCAAACTCATCAGATACCACTCCTTCACATAAACTCTGCATTCCAGTCAAGAGGACTTCTCTGATCTTCCTCAGGGAGTCCCTCCCTTCTTTCAAAACACAACCCAAGCATCATCTTCTGTGTGAATGCTTTCCTGACCCTCCAGTTGCTAGAATTCTCTGTCCCAAACTACGCTGGACTTAAACTACTTTGTACTTAACTGTATTTATTCACATTATCTCTATGCTATGTATACTTACATAGGGAGCACCCTACTACTCTACCTGGCACAAAGCAGGGACTTAATAAAGACTTCTTGATTGATTTGCCCTGTCTCTTTTTGAATTCCCCAGACCTTACTTCCCACATCTTGCTTTTTCTCTGAGAAGAATAATCAAATCAATGCTATCATGGCTACTGGGGGAAAAAAACCATGCCAATCTATTCACCCTGTGGCTCCACTCACAAAATTCCCTTCTCTGGTCACCATTCACCTATAGTTATTGTAACCTGTCCCCGTCATTAGAAAGCAAAGCACCTCAAAAGTAGGGACTGTCTCACATCCATCTTTAAATCACAAGTTTCTTCTATAGTGCTTGGCACATAAGAGGCATTTCATCAATGCTTGTTGGTTGATGATTTCTGGTATAGCCATGGTCACCATGAGTAGGGGAGGGAGTCAGGACAAGGGAATAACCCCTATAATTTATCACTATAGCTCTCAAGCCCCCAAGTATGATCACATTCACAAAAAAATCAGTCACTATGACACCATCAACTTCTAACCATAAAATACTTAAGAAATGATAAGGCAAAAGGAAGAATAATTATAACATTTACTCATCAGTGGAGAAAATCAAGAGTAATCCCAACATTTACTCATCAGTAGACAATCATGACATTTAATCAATAGAAAACAAAAACAGCAATAATTAGACATCACAATTACCCAGCAGAAAACCAGAGGCAGGAAGAAAAATCTTCCATGCATGGGATCTACACAGTCTCTCAACAAAATAAACTATCCATGGAAGAAAGGGCCTATACACCTATAGAAAATTAGCAGGGAGTCAAATAAATAGGGAAACCCAGGTACCCAGGACAACTCACCACCAGGGATTAAAGGTCTGGATGGACTTGGTCCCTTCATAGTCAATCTGTACCACACAAAGCCACCTCACTATTGGATGCTCCCCTTTGGGTTACCACCACTCTCCTACTGGACAAAGCTATTCCTCTCCTTCTGCACGAAACTAACAAACTCTTTTCATTCCCAGTCACTGTTATGAGGGTGCTAAAGAAAGTGTTACACTCTTTCAGTAGCAAGCAGTTCCCTCATGCCAAAGAACTGCCAAGTTCATTAGACGTGCAAAGAGCAGGGCATTTTGCTTTGACCCACCTTACTGAAGAGTTCACAGTAAAACAGATGTAAACAGTCTTTCTCCTTGTTTCTCCCTCCTTAAGGAAAAAGAAAGAAGGAAGGAGAGGGAAGCAAAACACCCCTGAAAGGTTTTTTCTCTCTTAGGTTTCAGATGGTATCAGAGCAACAAGATCAATAGCTCTCTTCACACAGCTACAGTTCTCAGCCAATGAACTTCCAATAGCTACTCTGGCCTTTTCCCAGCCAATCAGCAGGATCCCAGCAAAGCACCTAGAGCAGTGGTTCTCAACCTTCCTAATGCCATGACCTGCGTATGTGGGCATATCTCGGTTCCTAAGACCATCGGAAATAGGTGTTTTCTGATGCTCTTAGGCAACCCCTGTGACACTTGTGAAAGGGTTGTTCGACCCCCAAAGGAGTCGGGACCCACAGGTTGAGAACTGCTGACCTAGAGCATCAACTGTCTCAGCTAGAAGCCTTCTATGTTTTGTTTCCCTTTTCTGTCAACTTCTCTGTGTTTGGTTCAGTTTCCTGCACCTTCTTGTCAGGTGGCATAGTGTATAACATTGAACTTAGGAGTCAGGAAACCACAAGTTCAAATCCTGTCCTAGACACTTACTAGCTGTATGACCTTGGACAAGTCACTTAAATCTGTCTGACTCAGTTTCCCTATCTAGAAAATGAGAATAAAAAGAGAACCTACCTCCCAGGGTTGTTGTGGGGATCAAATGAGATAGAATTTGTAATTTGCAAACCTTACAGTATTACATAAATGCAATTATTAGCATTACTACATAAAATAAGATAAAAGAGCCAATATAGCTCACAAATGCATGCATTCAGATAATATGAACAAAACTGTGGCGTGCCAAAAAAAATCCTAGGAAATATGGTAGAAAATTATAAGTACTCCAAGGAATACAATTGTAAAAATAGTCTAGTATTTACTAAATTCCTAGTGTGTGCCATGAACTGTTTGGGGAGGGGAGAGGGGAGGGCAATCTATAAATTCAAAAGTGGGCAAGCCCCTGCCCTTGGAGATCTTCTGTCCTACTTGAGTATAAACCATGTTCACATATAAGTAAATACAGGAAAGACATAAATGAAATTAATACAAAGCAACAGGAGAGGAGAGGGAAGGAGGGGTTAATAGAGAATCAGGAAAGGCATCTGGAAGGAGGGACATGAGCTGGGTCTAGATGGGAGCTAGAGATTCTGAGAGACATAAATTAGAAAGGAGTATTACATGCATGGAGAATGTAGCCTCTGAAAGGTAGAGAAGAAGACAGAGTTTCATGTACAGGAAAGAGTACAAGGGCCAGTTTGGCTGATGAACAGAGTGTGTAAGGAAAAATAACGTGTAAACACCCTGGAAAGACAGTCTCAAACAAGAATATGAAGGGACTTAAATGCCAAAAAGAGGCATGAAAGAAGCCTATAACCTAGGAACGTTAGAAATGAGGGGATGAATCCTTCGAGGATACCAAGAACAGCTCCAAATGCTAAAACATATTAACAGAAGTGGTCTATGACAGAATGTGTATCGTGGGTAGAATAAAGACATGCATAAATAAATAAAATCAATTAACAATTGTTAATGGATTGATTGCTCCTAAGATCCTAGTTAGTCCTCCAACAGCAAACCGTTAAGATAAAGGCTAAGATATATAATATTCCAGGTGTTAATTTAATATTATCCCCACTAAAGGTGGTAAATCAGCTAAATATTTTTATTCCTGTGGGAAGAGCAACAATTACTCCAACTAAACAATTACTGTAACCATATGATGAACTACAAATGAAGCTTAAACATTCAGTTAATATCACAAATCTAATTATTAATTAATTGTCCAATGTTGGAGTTTGTTGATTTTTTTTTTTTTTGCTCCAGACTTAATATTCCAATTAGCTTTTGGCTAGGGAACTCCCAGTGAGGACTCTATAGCAATA
The DNA here is from genome assembly GCA_028646575.1 of Pseudocheirus occidentalis. NCBI lineage: Eukaryota > Metazoa > Chordata > Mammalia > Diprotodontia > Pseudocheiridae > Pseudocheirus > Pseudocheirus occidentalis. Next base: position 17,288,992 of record CM053601.1, read on the forward strand.
CAGAGTAACATCCACACTGAAATTCAGAGTTTTAGAAAGCTGCCTGGACAAAGAATTGGGAAATTGAGGGGGTGTCCATCAATTGGGGAATGACTGAACAAGTTGTGATATCTGAATGTAATGGAACACTATTGTGCTATAAGAAATGATGAGCAGGCAGATTTCAGAAAAACCTGGAAAGAGTTACATGAACTGATGCTGAGTGAAGTGAGCAGAACCAGGGGAACACTGTAACACAGTAACAGCAACATCGTGCTACAATCAACTTTGACAGACTTAGGTCTTCCCAGCAATGCAACAAGTTAGGAATCTAAGACAATTCTGAAAGACTCATGATGGAAAACTCTATCCGCATCCAGAGAGAGAACTATAGAGTCTGAATGCAGACTGAAGTCTACTATTTTTTCTCCCTTTTTTTTCTCTTTTTTGTGGTTTTCCCCTTTTGTTCTAATTCCATTTTGTTTTGTTTTTTCTTTCTCGAGGTTTTTTTTCCCCTTTTGTTCTAATTCTTATTTCACAACATGATGAATGGGGAAACGTTTAATGTGATTGTACATGTAGACTATTTCAGATTGTATGCTGTCTTTGGGAAGTGAGAAGGGAGAGAAGGGGGAAAAAATTTAGAACTCAAAAATCTTATAAAAGTGAATGATGAAAACTAAAAATTAATTAATTGTTTTAAAAAAAGAAAGTTGCCTACAAGGTTATAGGACAACTCCAAAAGACTCATGATTGAAGGAGACATCTACATCCAGAGAAGGAGATGCAGAGTCTGAATGCAGATTGAAACAAACTACTTGTTCTGTTTCTTTTTCTTGTTTTGTTTTGTTTCCTCTTTCCCACCGATCATTCCATCAGTTATAATCCTTTACAACCTGACTAATGATTAATGGGAAGATATTTGTAGATCCTGTATCCGAGTGCATGCCGCCATGATAAGGGCGGGGAGAGGGAGTGGGAGAAAATCTGAAACTCAAGAAGAGACTGTGGAACTTAATGTTGTAAACTAAAAGTAAATAAACAAAAAATAAAAAAATAAAAATAAAAGCAGTTGGAGCTATCAATATGGACAAAAAAAAGAAAGTTGCCTAGGAAGTTAAGAAGATAAGAATTTTTAAAAATTGGGGGTGGGCAGACTTGTCTGGGCCAATGAACAGTCAAGTAAGTTGTCCAGCATCCCACACCTAGTGCATGATAGAGGCAGGATTTAAACTCGGGTCTTCATAAATCCACCCTGGATCTCTACACATTAGATTTCCCTCCTATCTCCTACCCCACCTTTGCTCACTCTTCCCTCTCCTCCAAAGAATAACAATACGGGAAATTATATTAAAACCCGGGAGAATAAGGGTGTAGATTCAGCAGATCCCCAAAATCTGCACTGAGATAAAACAGGATTTATTAAAGAAGACAGTATTACGTTTTCCATCTGTCAATAGTATTGTCATTCAGACTAATGAAGCTATTACTAATGGCATGGCTATCACCAATCACACAATTAATGGGATTTGCTGCTATTCCCTTGCTGGGGAAGAAGGGTTTCATATTTATCATTACAGCGACAAAATTAGTAGCAAGTGAGATGGAGGGTGTGCTGTCAAGCTTTAATAAGAAAATAACTACATCAGTGGGAGTTCGATTTCTATCTGGAAGCAAATTCCAATCCTGCATTTATAGTAAAAGAGACTTGAGGAAAATAAATCATGGGAAGAGACATCCAAAAAAAACTGGACAGTTACTCAAAAAGACTGAATCAGGGCCTCTGATCATTAGATGTCCAAATTCATTCCAAAATCTCCTGCTAGGACTATAAAGATTATTATAAATGTCTGTCATTATTAGTCAGATTCATCATTTCTATTATTGTATCTCCAAATAAAGATCCTTGTCCTAACTCAGCTAAGATTAGGTTAGTGCCAACTGTTTCTTCTCGTGTACCAAATAATAAATAAAGTTGTCAAAAACCCAATTTAGAAGTCTTAATTTAGCTTAATGAATGTGTGGATTTCTGTTCCTGTGAAATGAGTTGACTTGAAAAAAGGTCTAGATGAGTTAACAGCTGCCTGACCCTTTGAAGAGCTTTGTTTAATCTAGTTCTCCTAGACATGTAGTTCAGGATTGTGAGGAGGGAAAAAATGAGTGGGAAGAAAAGGGGAGATTTCTTATCCATAAAACAAGGAAATTAATTTTGCATGCAAAAACCCATTTGCCAAAAGCTATTGTACTAGCGAAAAATGACGGGGGAAAGGATGAATTATTATCCCCCTCCCATCCTTTCCAAAGAGCTAGTGGGTACAATGGCCATTAATAATAATGATAGTGCCAAGGAAAGCTAAGGAGGCTGATTGGACCGATCAATCAACAAACATTTGGGTGTCTACCATGTACCTGAGCTTAAATAAAATCTCCAACACTTCCTAGTTATGTGACCCAGGGCAAATCCTATTCCCTTTGTTTGACTCAGTGTCTTCAACTGTAAAATGGGGATAATAACAGTACCTGCTTCCTAGGGTTGTTGTGAGGAACAAAACAAATATTTACAAAGGACTTATCAGGGTGCCTGACACATATATAAATGCTAGACAGTGTTACTAGCAAGCACTGGACTAGTTTCAGGGTAGCTAGGGGATGCAATGGAGAGAGTGCTGGTCCTTGAGTCAAGAGGACTCATCTTCAAATCTGGTCTCAGACACTTACTAGCTGCGTGATCCTGGGCAAGTCACTTAACCTACTCATCTGCAAAAAAAACTAGAGAAGGAAATGACAAACCACTCCAGTATCTTTGCCAAGAAAACCCCAAATGAAGTGACAATGAGTCAGATACAACCCAAAGGACTGAACAAACTAGGTTTTGTAGATTCAAGGACAAAACTGTCCCTGCTCTCAAGAAAATCACATTCTACTAGGGGATACAACCATAAATCAACAAGAAAGTATTAAGGGACCCTTACATGCCAAGCATACAGTTGTGCTGTCAGGAACATAAAGACAAAAAAAAAATGAAATAATCTGTTCTTTTGGGAGTTGGCATTCTCATGGGGTTAGCAAGTAAATACAAAGGTACAGGCAGAATAAACCTAAAGACAAAAAATAGAAGAAAGGTAACGAAGGGGGAGCACTACAAAATTGGGAAGACTAAGACTGGCTTCACGTAGAAGGTGGAACTTGGGCTGAGCCTCCAAAGAAGAGAGACAGAGTCTAGAAGGTAAAAGTAAAAAGGGAGTTTATTCCAGGCAGTACAAAGATAATGGACATAATGAATGGAAAGTCACATGTAAAGAATAGCGAGTAGGTTAGAACATGAGAAGGGGTACACTGTTAAGTGAGGCTGGGAATTGTAAATTGTAGCTAAGAGAAGGATTTCAAAAGACAGAGAGGAGTTTAATTTGGTCCTATGAAATAGGAAAAAATTCCGGGCTGGCTCTTACTTAGACTGTCCCCCCTATGGGGTAAATTCAATATTAAAATAAAGTGAGACACTTGTGACATTTAACAGTTAAAAGAAAGATGTTTACATACTCGTGCTAAGGGAAGACCCTGCACTAAGCACATCTCATTTGGTTGAGTTGACAGAGCTTGCATGCCTCCTAAGCTGCCCATGGCAGTCTACAAGCCAAGCATCAGAAGCTGTCTGTTTTGTACTCAGGCAACTAAGAAGTGATCCCGAAGGCATGAGGACCAGAGAGGAAGCATCTAGTGTGAGGAAGAAAGAGATGGGAAGTTTGGAAGGAGAATAATGCATAATGAAGTTAGAAAACTAGGCTGGGACCAGGTTATCCTGAGCTTGAAAAACTGAAGTTTTTTTTTCCTTTATCCTAGAGAAAAGAGAAAGCCAGTGACACTGATAGATTAGGGGAATGACACAGTCAGATGAGCTTGAGGAATATTACAACAGAGTAATTTTTCCAGTAGATGGACTAGAATACCGAGATGAGGAAGGAAGACCAATTAGTCCAGTGTTGCGAAATGTAATGAAAGCCTGAACTAAGGTGATAGTTCAAAGCAAATGACAATAATGAGACAACATACCAAAATTTCCGGGATGCTGCCAAAGCAGTCCTGAGAGGAAATTTTATAACTGTAAATACCTTCATCAACAGAAAAGCAGAAGGAATTGTTCACAAATTGGGCAGGAAGTCAAAGAAAGAATTAGAGAACCAACAAATGTTAAAATGACATCGAAATCTCAAAATTGACATTTTGAAAATCAGAGTATAGTCTCAAACAAAATAAAGCAAAAATAGCTCTAATAAAAAAAATAATCAGGGAAACTACATTTTGCTGAAAAGTACCATAGACAATGAAGTAATATCAAAAATTTTTATAGAAAGTTTCTCTGATAAAGACCTCATTTCTCAAATATATACTGAGTATAAAACTAAGTCAAGTTAATTTTAAAAAATAAATCATTTCCCAATTGACAGTCAAAGGCTATGAACAGGCAGTTTCAGGGGAAAGAAATCTAAGCTATCTATATTCATACAAAAATGTTCTAAATCACTATTGATCAGAAAAATGCAAATCAAAACAACCCACTCGTATAAGATTGGCTAATGACAGAAAAAGAAAATGACGAATGTTTGTGGGGATGTAGAAAAATAGGAATATGAATGCACTGTTGGTGAAGTTGTGAATTGGTCCAACCATTCTAGAGAACAATTTGGAACTGTGCCCAAAGCACTATAAAAATGTACATACCCTTTGACCCCGCAATTGCACTAGTAGATGTGTATACCAAAGAAATCAAAGAAAAAGAAAAGGACCTTAAAGTACAAATAAATTTATAACAGTTCTTTTTATGGAGGCACAGATTTGAAAATTGAAGGGATGCCCATCAAATGGGAAATGGCTGACTAAGCTGTATATGACTGTGATAAAATACTACTGTGCTATAAGAAATGACAAAAGGGATGGTTTCAGAAAAACCTGGGAAGACCTATATGAATTGATGCAGAATGAAATGAGCAGAGCCAGGAAATCACTGTGCACAGTAACTTCAATACTGAAACAATGATCAGCTGTGAAAGACTTAGCTCCTCTGATCACAATAATCCAACACAATTTCAAAGGATTCATGATGAGAAATGCTATCCACCTCCAGAAAGAGAACTGATGAACTCTGAGTGCAAATTAAAGTATAATTTTTCCCTTTTTTCTTGCTTTTTATGACATAACTAATATGGAACTACATACTGCATGATTTCAAACATATAATTGATTCCATATTGCCTGCCTTCTCGATGGCAGGTGGTAGGGGGGGAAGGGGCTAGAGGGAAAGAGAAAATTCAAAACTCAAAAAAAATTTTTACAAAAAAAAGAATTTTAAAAATAAATAATTTCAAAAGAAAAAGAAAACCAATTAGATTGAGAAAAAACTATTGGATTAAAAAAACTAGAAGCTGGTGTTTTGAAGAAAAAGAAAAAAGAAATCATAACAGAGAAAGAGAAAATGAAGATTATTAGAAATTATTTTGTCTAAATATGTGCAGGCAAAACTGACAATTTAATTGAAATAAATGAATCTCCACCCAAATACCCAGATTAACATAACAAGAAATAGCTATGTTAAATAACTTAACATCAGAAAAAGAAGGTGAATAAGCCACATGTGAAGGCTGATGAATTTACCAGAGAAAAACATCATCAATCAAGAGTTAAGAGCAAGCATTTATTAAGTACTAACCTGGGTGCCAGGCACTGTGCTAAGGGCTGGCAAGGCAGCCCCTGCCCTCAGTGAGCTTACATGCAAATAAAACAAAGGGGAAAGGAAATGGGGAGACAGGGTGGGTATTTGAAGAACATCTAAATCTAGTATCACATAAACTGCAAATAAACAAAAGAAGGGATGTGCCAAATTCCTTCTATAATCCAAATAGAGTTTTTATACCTAAATGAGGGAGAGTCAGCCCAAAGAAAATCATAAACCAAAATCCCCAGTGAATAATGAGGAATAAATTTCCAATAATGCATTAGCAAAGATTTGGTCCTTGGGTCATAGTTGGTTGACCCCTACCCTAACACATAAGAAAGATGTTATTTTCATGGGAGGCTTGGTGGAGCAGTGAACAGAGCACTGTTAATGAATGCGTGGATTTCTGTTCCTGTGAAATGAGTTGACTTAAAAAAAGGTCTAGATGAGTTAACAGCTGCCTGACCCTTTGAAGAGCTTTGTTTAATCTAGTTCTCCTAGACATGTAGTTCAGGATTGTGAGGAGGGAAAAAAATGAGTTGGGAAGAAAAGGGGAGATTTCTTATCCATAAAACAAGGAAATTAATTTTGCATGCAAAAACCCATTTGCCAAAAGCTATTGTACTAGCTAAAAATGACTTAACACTTACTAGCCATGTAGTCACTTAAACCCAATTGCCCTGCCCAACTCCCTCCAAAAAGCAAAAAAAAATTAATAAGAAGCAAAAAAAAAAAAGATTTTATTTTCTAAACAAGTAGGATTTATACCAGAAATGCAAAGTTGATTTTTTAAAATGACAACTTATATAATCATTAATAACAAATATCAAAAAACATCTGATTACAATAACAATAACTAGCTAAAGCACTTACTGTGGTATTGGGCTAAGTGCTGTGTAATTATAGTCTCATTAGATTTTCACAAAAACCCTGGGAGAGAGGTGCTGTTATTAACTGCATTTTATAGTTTAGGAAACAGAGGTTAGTGACTCACCCAGAGTCACACAACTAGGAAGTGACTGTGACTGAATTTGAACTCAGGTCTTCCTCACTCCAGGCTCCTCTCTATCCATTGTACCACCTCCACACTCTGGACCAAATATAACTCTCAATTTCAAGTAAAATCGCTTAAAAAGCACAGGAATAGAACTTTCCTCAATATGATAAATACTAGATATCTAAAAATTAGAGCCAGCATTATATTTAATGGAGATAAAAATAAAGGCTTTCCAATAAAATCAGAGGTAAAGCAAGGATTTTCATCATCACTATCACTTTTTGACAGAGTGCTGTAAATACTGGCTACAGAAAAAAAAAAGGCAAGGAAAAATTGAGGAAATCAATATAGACAAAAAGGAAGCCAAATTATCACTTTTGCAGAATATATATAATATTATTATATTGCATATAATATTATATATACATAGGATATTATATATGTATTTATAATATTATTATATATACACATACAAATGCACATCATAGGGTCACCAAGAGTTCGCCACAACTGAACATATATATACATGTTTACATAGATATACGCACACACATATAAAACCTGATCTACTTAAAAGAACCCTAAAGAAGGGGTCAGCCTACACCTCTCTCTGTACTGCTTGCTAAGCACAAAGTGATTTTTAGGTTTAAAAATATGAAAACTCTTCTTAGCTGACGGCGAAGCCAGATCTGGTCCTCCGGTCACTGTTTGCTGACCCTTGCCCTAGAGTCGCTAAACAATTAGGTGAAATAATTGCTTGAGCAAAGTAACTGGATGTAAATCACGCTATCCACACACCTTGTCAGCATTGCTGTACATAACAAACAAAACGTTGAAGAAAGACCAAAAAAAATAAATTCCTTTTGAAATAACCAAAGACTATATAAAATATTTAGAAGGTTACCTACCAAGACACACATGGGGATTATAGGAATAAAACTAGCAAATACTCTTTACAGAAAGACATACATGAAAAAGAGGGGAGACGGTAACTGTTCATGGTTGCTCCATTCCAATACAGTCAAAATGACAGTAACAGCTAAATTAATTTACTGAGTGCCGTACCAATCAAACTACCAAAGGATTATTTTAGAGAGCTAGAAAAATAATAATAAATTCATATGGAAGAACAAACAGTCAGGATTCAAGAGAAATACTGGGGGGGAAAGTGGGAAGGTCTCAGACTACATTACAATGTGAAAATAAATCAAAAGGATTTGGTAGAGGTAAAATGAGAGGTTGGCAGATAGGAAAGATCAGCTGTACAATATAAAGAAGTAAACAAACAACGTCACCTAATGTCTGATGAGTCACCAGTTCCCAAGCTACTGGAGTAAGGACTTGACAAAAGTACTAAGAAACCAGTAAAGCAGTTTGGCAAAAATTAGGTTTAGACCAACATTTCACACCACATAGCATAATAAGTACCAAATGGGTGCATGAACTGGCTATGGAAAGTCATACATACCCATGAATGTTAGCTCCTTGACTTACACAGTACCCCAATACTTATGGTGCTTAATAAATGTATATTGATTATTGATTAACTGATTGGCTTTATATCCTCAGAAGACTACCTACCTAACAAAAGGCCTTGCACATAATAGTTTATTAAATGTTTCTTAGAAATAAGTCTATGTGATTTGTGTTACCAATTTTATTTAGATTGTGCCTCATGTATTACTTTCAGTCTTTTCTGCCACCAAGTTGTTTATCAGGAAAGTAAAACCTCCCTCTTAAGAATGTTATCTGTCATCCTAACTGGGAGAATTAGAGTTAATTTGTGGAACCGCTTTTTAAAGTACACACTCAAGATGCTAAGGATCTTGACCAACATTCACAAAATAAATCAGATTAGTCTATGGGTCTGTAAAGTTCATTTATTTAAAATTTAGTGGCAATTTGAGAACCAAAGAAATCAGCCATTAACACACTGGTTACAACCTGTCTGACAGATTCTGGGCACTCGGCTCCTTTACTGCATTTTTTTTCACATGTAAAGTGAGAAATTGTGATGGGGCTTCTCTGGCGCTGAAGTTATTTTTTTTCTTTAACAAAGTCACTCAATTCTGGCAGCTGTTGAGGCACCATGTTTTGAAAATGTCAACAGAGAGATAAATGAGGTACTTCAAGTGAGATGACCTGTGCAAGGTGTTTTGAAAAGCTTAAATCATTATATAAATGCTATTATCCTCATCCTCATCATCCTCATCATCATCATCACCACCACCATTATTTTTATTATTTGGCCCAGAAGTCAGATGATACAGAAAGCTTTAGAGGGACCAAACATAACATTAACACAGAAATAAAAGAAGTGTATGTTCATTATACGTGAGGATGATGACCGCGATAGAAAATATAAGTAGCCATGGATTTTCAGTTGCTTGAAGGTCTGCTTTTTCCTTTTGCGTTGAATAAATGTTATGATCACCTCAAGAGAAGGGAAGAGGCATCTGTATGTTGTCATGCAACCTATGCTTTGCTGCTTCCATGGAGATCTTCCTCCATCCTGCTAGGCATTTAACCTTTGTAGTCCATGCTGTTACAAAATCTATTGACATGTCAACCAATCACTCAACCAATAAACATTTATTAAACACCTGCTCTGTGGTGGACACCATGCTAGGCGCTGGGGATACAAAAAGCGTCAAAAAAATAGTCCCTCTCGTCAAGAAGCTGAAAATATAATCTAGCCTCAGACACTCCCCCTTCCTCCTTCCTTCAACTTCGTACCTTCTGAATCCAATTCCTTGCTGTGTAGACCAAGAGATAGGTGCAAGGTCAGAAATTTTTGGTCCTCAGGCCTTTCCATGAACTGTTCGTTTTCTTTACATGCAACCCAAAGGCCAATGACGATTCTTTTTTTTATTTTTTTTAATTATTTTTCTTAATATCTTAAGCTCACCAGTATACAGTATACAGTATACAGGCGTATTCTTGGTTGGGTGGTGTCAAAACAAAGCATAGCATTAAAAACAAGTAAAATTTTTCATATAAATAAAAATAAAAGGATGGTAGTCTGCTCAGATAACTACACTGGCATTCATAAAATGTTAAAAGACCTAAAGAAAGGGAAAGGACCCCAGTTATCAGATAACATATACTGGGGAAAATTTGCAGAAGGGTATAGACAAGAATCCTTACAGTATGGGATAGGCATAATGTACCAGAGGATAAAATACCTTCATCAGTGAGATCACAAATCCATCAGTCAGCAAGTTAATAAGCATTTATTAATAAGCATTATGTGTCCAGCACAACACTAACATATAAAAGCAAAAGACAATCCCTATACAGAATATTTAAAATAGCCCCCAACATTCTATTTCTTCTTATTAAAAGAGCTTCTTATATGAATGCAACGAAATATCATTATGCTATAAAGAAATGATGAGCAGGCAGATTTCAGAAAAACCTGGAAAGATTTATATGAATTGATGCTGAGTGAAATGAGCAGAACCAGGAGAACTCTGTACACAGTAACAGCCGCATTGTGCGATGATCAGCTTGGATACAATGAGCTCTTCTCAGAAATGCAAGGATCTAAGACAACCCCAAAAGACTCGAGATGGAAAATGCCATCCACATCCAGAGAAAGAACTATGGAGTCTGAATGCAGATGGAAGCATCCCGTTTGCTCATTTTTTTTATTTTGTGTTTTTTTTTCTTTTTCATGGTTCCTCCCATTTGTTCTAGTTCTTCTATACAATATAACTAATGTGAAAGTAGGTTTAATAAGAATGTATATGTAGAGCCTGTATCAGATTGCACACCATCTTGGGGAGACAGGAAGGGAAAGACAGTGAAAATTTAAAATTCAAAAGCTTATGGAAGTAAATGTTGAAAATGAAAAATAAATAAAATAATTTTTTTTAAAAATAGCTTCTTGAGAAAGGGGTAAAAAAGGAATGTCTTTGACCATACTAGAAAGGTGTACTATCTATCATCTTTGTCATTATTAGAAATAGAAATTTAAAATAATTAGAAATAAAGCCAGACAGACACATCTGTGGGAAGAAATACAGACAGTTCCTAACTTATACATGGCCCCTACTAGAAGCCTTTTGCCATCCCACTTACCCATCTTTCTGTGCTGCAATCATCCATTTAAGGAAGGTTATCAAGAAAAAAACCTTATCATTTTTGGAAAATCTACAGAAATAATCTGAAGAGAACAGAACCCTTTGGCAGACAGGCCAGGCCTGCTTCTAGCAGGAATAATGCTATTTGAAGTTTAGGGGAACCTGAAGGCCTAGGAGATGAGAGGCAAGGCCTACCAGAAAGGAGGTGTAGGTAAAAAGTCTATTATCTATTCTGAAATTTGTCCCAAGCTAATTCTAAAAGGTAAGCACCACAGTGGATAGAGCACTGGGCTGGGAATCAAGACTCTTCCTCCTGAGTTCAAATCTGGCCTCTGACCCTTATTAGCTGTGTGACCCTGGATAAGTCACACTCTGTTTGCCTCAGGTGCCTCATCTGTAAAATGAGCTGGAGAAGGAACTGGCAAACCACTCTAGTATCTTTGGCAAGAAAAACCCAAAAGGGGGCACAGAGAATCAGAAATGAGTGAACAACAACAAAATTCTAAAAAGGAGAGGGGGGAAACTGTCCTCCTCCTCATCCTGCCACAATACAGAACTACCGTGCACCAGTTCATTAAAGGAACTGGGGAAACCAAGTCAAAAATGAAAACCCAAGCTTATTTTTAAGGAGTACAACTCCCCTGCGTCGCTTCCACTGTTTCTTGTTACAAGAGAAAAACTATTTTCAGGGCTCTATAGAGGTCAGAGGCCTTAGACAAGGATGGTGTCGGTGCTGGGTTATAAATTCTTGGATGCCGCCATGGCTCCACATACTTCAGAGATAAACTATCAGTGGGAAAGACTGTCTGGGACGCTAGGTAATACCTTCCTTGTCTTTAAATGAGACATTTCTTTCTTTCTCAGCATCTAACACTTAACCTAGGAAGCCCTTCGTAGTTCATTTAAGGGTATATGATTTCTCTTTGGAAAGGCTTCAACATTTTTATAATTTGAAATGAAAGTGAGGAAAATAAAAAGTGGAGGGTTTTCTGCTCAATTAGACAGACTTCATACAAGTTGCTTTATTTACAGATATTCCCACAGAACGGTAATTAGGAAAAATGTTTCTTCTACATGTTTGCTCCTGCCAAATACATGCTAGAAAATTTGATTCATGCCTACGCCCTCCCTTCAAGAAGGAAGTTAGTTAAGCTAATACAGGTTTGCCTGGAAATCAAAGAAATTCATTTAATCAAACTGTTTTGGGGCTAACTCACAGCTGGCCAATAAATGATGAGCCTGCTAATTGCACTTAGGAAACCCTCTGGCAAAACATCACACTCCCCAAAGTGATGATGGTAGACCTCAGACATAGCTTCATTTTCATGAGCAGGAATAAAAAAAAATCTTCAATTACATGAGTTCATGGTTCCATTGTAAATAAGTCTCATTTACCAGTCAATTCAACAATTATTTATTAAGCACTTACTAATAATTGATTAGAGCTATAGATAGAAAAAAGGGGAAAAAACCATGGATCTCAGCCCCAAAGAGTTCATAGTCTAATGAGAGAACAAATAACTATTTACAAAAAAGAGATCTACAGGGAAAATGGAAGGTAGCTTTGGGGGGGAAGGCACATGTAAGCGAGAAGGGGAGGAAGATGGGAAAGGCCCCCTGAAATATGTGGAATTTGGGTTTAGTCTTGAAGAAAGCCCAAAAAAGCTTCCTTTTTTGACTGAGGTGAGAATGAAGAGCATTCCTGGAATGTGGGGCAGCCATTTGGGAGATGGAGTATATACAGTGGGTGAAAAAGTCATTCATTGGATAGTAGAATCCGAGGAGAGTAGAAAGGTAGGTATGAGAAAACACACAGTTAGCAATGCTCCCTGATGTAGCCTCTTTCCCCCAACCAACCACATGGAATAGACACCCAGGTCTCTCCTCCTTCCCTCCTTCCATTGGGATGAGCATTCTCTAAAAGGAGACAAAGTCGTCTTCGGGAACCTGCTTCCTGGGCACCTAAAGGGCTAAAAAGTCCCAGCCATCCACCATCAGAGCCGGTTCAACTTGGTGGGCTCCTGAAGACCCTGGGAGCCCCACACCCTTCCATATGCTGCTCAGATAAACAGTCAGTCACATTCCTCTCCAGTCTCCAGGTTGCAGCATTCTATGCCCCAGAAACCTCTTCATCCTCAAGACTCACATACAGGAAGTCGCCATATCCCCTGGGCTCTCTCCCTATGAATGAATGGTTCTTCGTTGGATCTCCATTTAAGGAGGGCTATTCAGACCAATCAAGTCTCATTCCTCTCTACTCCTGAACTCAGGACTCTACCCTCCCCTCACACTAAGAACCTTCAATGCCTCCCACTTTTCAGCTTCCTTAGACGTGTCTTCTTCCTCCATTAGGAGGTAAACTCCTGGAGAGCAGGACAGTCATTCTTTCTACTTGGAGTTGTACTCCCAAGGCTCAGGACAGTCATATGTGACTGACTGACAGGTTTCCACATGGATGGGGAGAGGATGGTGTCCTAAGAAGCTACAGATCCTTGTTTTATGAAGACAAAACAAATCTTCTGTTAACAGTTCAATGATTTGTCAATGCCTTGTGTCATCATTCCAACACGGAAACTGATCTAAGAGAGTGCTGGCATTCAAGCTGCCTCTGCCAGGAGGAAGGTGCCAGCTTGTGGAAGGCTTTCAAGACCAAACAGAACATTCTGTATCTGATTCTAGAGGTAATAGGGAACGCTGGAGTTTACTGAGTAATGCGGGGGGAAGGGGGGCTTTGAAAGCTGAATGGAAGAAGGGGAGAGACTAGAGGCCGGGAAATCACCCTGCTACTACAACAGTCCAGGTGTGAGGGGACAAGGGGTGGAATCAGGAGGGCAGCAGCAAGTGGAGAGAAAGGGACGTGGTACCCAGAAGAAACAACGAGACATGAAACCTTACTGCTTTAGTTACAGGTTCATTCCAATTGCCATTAATTTGAAAGTATTGACTCAGCTTAGCCTTGGATTCCAAAATCCAATACCATTGAGACTGACCCAACAATCTAATGAAAGTCTAGCCTAGTGAAAAGAGTGAAATGATGCTCTAAAGCAGCAGGCCAGGGCTCAGGGGGAATTCAGGCCTGAGTCACGGGTGTAAGGAGCAGGGGGCTCGCCAATTCTGAAACTTTGTCTTTGGTTGTATCAGTAAGGAACATAAACTCACCTATGCCCTTTTTACTTGCCTGTTAAACCCATTATCTTGTCACAAGAGAGGAGTTTCTGCAGAGTTCTTGGGATGTCAGGGAACCATAAATAATAACTATTTATAATAGTATTTGCAATAATATTATAATATAATAATATTATAATACAGTGTCAGTTACTGTGCTAAGTGCTTTACAATTATTGTCCCATATGATCCTGACAACAAATCTGAGAGACAGGTGATAATATCTCCATTTTACAGATAAGGAAACTGAGGCAAATAGGTTAAGTGATTTGCACAAGGTCACACAGGTAGTAAGTGTCTGAGGCCAGATTTGGACTCAGATTGTCCTGACTCCAGGTCTAGTGCTCTATCCACTGGGCTACCTAGCTACCTTGACTTACTAGACTAAGTTGGCCTAGGGAGCAGACTATCCCTCCATGCTGTTGAATTAATAAAATGAGAAGAATGAAATGCATTCAGATACATATAAGTATTTATGTAAACTACTTGCCTAATTGCTCTGCAACAAAACAATTGCGTATATAATTAAATATGTGCTGGAATAGCTTAGTGTCAGATTGATTACAATGGTAGAGTCTGTGGTGCATCCCATCCCAAAACAGTCCAATTCTGCAAACACCTTAATAAATCTTAATACCTGGGATAAATGTGAAAGGCCCGTGCTTGGGGTGAGTATACAAGGATGAAATTAAAACAATCCTCCAGCCCCAGTGGAGCTTATTACCATCGAAGAGAGCTGGGGGGAGACATACACCAATAATGTCTCCTAATTTGCTGTAAACATAATAGCCTGGTCACCAGCCCGAAACTAAACACAGGAAACATCGTTCCCGAGATGAACAGGATGAGTTTCCTGTTTCATCTTGTTAAAAAGTGCTCAGAGTAAACAATTCAGAATGAATCTGTGAAAATAAAACTACGAACTCAAATCAGAGAAGATTACCTCTCCATTTCTCCCAAAACTTGGCTGATTTGCGATGTGAACCTCTGTTCGATTCACCACACGTTCTTATCGCTTCCATCAGGCCATATGTGGTCAGGATTGAGCACTAACCAAAGTCCTGATTAGATCTGAAACACTTTTGGATGGAGCAGCCACATAAAATTTTTCTGTATCTTCCTCAGAATCTATAATACAGTAGATCCTTATTAAATATTTGGTATTAATTGATATTATCTGTCATGATACTAAGAATCTTGGGTTGGAATAAGGAAACTTGATTTGTATCTTCAGCCACTGTTTCTAGGAAAGAATCACTTTAGCAAAGCACTGTTTGAGCCGAAATGTTATTCTTAATAATAATAACCTCATAACTTATCTATTTGCAAACCACCCAAAAGCCACTACTCTAATCTCATTATTTGTCTTCCTACTTAAAAATATGAATGTTACAGTAAATGAAATGCTTTGAAAATGTAACTAACAACATGACTTTAGGAAATAAGGAATATTTCTGAATGCATATTTTCTCTGCAGAAAAAAAATATTTTGTACAAGTTAAATGCCTTATTTTTCTTCTCACTTCCATGTGATATTTGTAAATGTCACACTTATTTCCAGGTAACCGTCATGACCTCAGGAAGAGATGAGTTGTTATTTAGATCTCATTTATATCAAGTAGAGCATAATAATAACACCTATTAAAAATAAGCCTTAAAATTCCGCAACAGCCGCTGGGAGAACACTAAGGACAGCTAAACAGGACATTTCAGGAAGTGATGACTGGGCTATCAGAAGCTCTCTTCAATGCTGTCTTTCTAGATTTCTTCTTCATCACTTTTTTGTCCTCAGATGCCAATTCCTTCTCTACCAACAAAGTTAACAGGCACCAGCTGACGGCAGTCAACTCCTTAAAAGAGTTTAAAAAGTTGAAGCCAGCTGTTCAGGTCCATCAAAGTATCTGCTATTTTTGTTCAAACAGAAGTAATTTTGATCTTGCTAACTTAACCCTTCTCTCTATGGAAATCCTAAGATTTTTATGCCCATCAATATTAAATATAATCAGCTGCCACAGCAGAATGATCACGAATCATCATCTTTTTCTGCATAAGCAGCATACCTTAGTAAGAGCAGCTGTAAAAATAGAGATGCACTTCCATTTATACTTAGTCTTTCTTTCTTATTAGACCTAATGTAGGGGGTGACACTTTGCCACGACTGCATTGTTTGGGTTTTGCCATGGTCTATGCACAGGCATTTGAGCTCATTTTAGGTCATTACCTGTGGTATTTTTCCATTTTGAAATTAATTTATCATATCACTAATGTTTTGATAAACAGACAGACAGATAGACAGATAGATAGATAAGACAGACAGACAGACAGACAGACAGACAGACAGATAGATAGATAGATAGATATACAAGACTCTTTTTTTTAATGGCTTCCATTTTCCCCGCTGATCCTGCAGCCAAACAAGAATGTGACCAAAGGCTTAACCTAAAGAGATCTGGGGCTGAGACATTGGCATATGACTGCTGAACTCATAGGAACCTGAAAGAAAGTCTCCTGTTAACTCACCATCATCTTATGGAGACAATTTAGTCACACAAACAAAAAGGAGAGAAATCCATAAAGTCTCTCCCTCTCTCAGGACCACCACTAATAAGAAAGCTCTTATAACCATATCTATGGGCTGATGGGCACAGATGGCCCAGGGCACCAGGAGAAAGGAACTGTGTTCACTTTTCATTAATCCTTAGAGAATCTTCCATACCCAGAATAGCCAGAAAAATCTTAATCAAAAGTAATTTGAAGTACAGAGTGCCTTACACTTACCTCTTCCCAAAGACTCCCGGTAGCTCCAGGCATCTGAGGAACATAAGACTTACAACGCACACTGTATCCCAGCATCATGGAATCACAGAACACAACAGAAAGCCCTCCAACATTTGGTCCTCTGTGACCAGAGAATTTAAATATATACATTTTAATTATTCAAAACCAAATGATTTATTTTTTAATCAAGAGTAGTCAAGACCCCTCCACTGGAGAGTCAGAAAACTTGCCTAAGTAACCTCAGATGGGATTATCCTTCTCTGGCTGGGAATGTGTTTATTGTATAATCACAGGGTAAGAGATTAAGAGATAATTGATTTGCTCTCCTGGAAATGAGAGTAGAAACCTAAAGTATTCCAATGTGAAACTTTAGATCCAATGCTCTAGAAAAATCAGAAAGTCAATTGACTTGCCACTTCCTTTTTCAGCAAAAGGGAAAGAGAAAAAGCCTCTATCTATAATGGACCAGGCACAAATGCTAATTAGGCACCCAAAAATGTTACCGCACTTGATCCTCCCAACTACCCTGGGAAGTAGATATCCCCAAGGCAGTTGAGGAAACTGAGGCAGACACAAGCTGGGTGATTTGCCTAGGGTCACACAGAAGTCAAATTTGAATTCAGGTCTTCCTGACTCCACACCCAAAGCTCCATCCACTGCCTAGCAGGGAAGATAGGATAATGGTGGACCTGGACTGTGTTTTGGGGCAGCCAAGGGTCTCCAGCTAGAACTCCCTCAGAGAAAGGGTAGTAGAACAAAAGAGAGGCTTGGGCTGGATATAGCTGATCCTCAGGGTAAGGATTACAGGAGACAACACTTGTAAACATTCAGCACCATGCCTGGATTATATGAATAAATGCTTATATGAAATAGCCCATCATCTTAAATAACCCTTTCCTCCCCTGAGCCAAGGGATTTCAGTCACTGCCTCTTTTTTCCAAAATGGGTTTTCCTTCAAAGCTCAGTTCAAAGGCTACCTCATACATGAGGCCCTTTGGGGTTCCTCTCCTTGAAAAATTTACTTGTATTTATCTCGTAGAGGCAACAAGAAACAAGCCCTTGCTGGCAAGTGCTATGTTCCAGGCACTTTACTAAGTGCTGATTATGCAAATACAAGCAAAAAGAGAGTGCCTGCCTTCAAGAGGCTTATGTTCTAAAAGGGGAAGACAATTCATGAAAAAGGAGCTGAGAAGTGGGGGAGAAAAGTATTAACACAGGTGCACGGTGTCAAAATCCAAAAAGTCAAGAACAGAGCCAAGAGATGAACAAAGGCTAGCCAGCCTGGATCTGTGGAGGCTCTAATCCACCTGAAACGCAAACATGCACCTTCTTTTTTTTGTTTGTTTTTGTATTGATTTTATGGAATAAAACCAATATTTCCCTTGCAAAGTACAATAATAAAGATGATTGCACCTGAAACTGCAAATCTACCAAGCACAACTCACTATTCCTTTCAAATACATGGCAAAATTATGTAAAATTTCTTTTTTTCTTCCCTCCCCAGAACACCAGCCCTTCAGATGGCTACCATCAGACACAGGCAGGTATGTATGTGTAAAATTAATCTCTGCATACTTGTATTTATCTGGATGCAGACAGCACCTTTCTTCATATGTCCTTTATAGTTCATTTGGTTATTTGTAAGAGTCAAAATAACTTGTTCATTTATTATTAAAACAATATTGCTGTTAGCGTATACAATGTTCTCTCGGTTCTGCTCTTCATTATTTCATACAAATAAACATAAGCCTTGTAGTAAACAGTCTACTACAATAAGATCTACAACTCCATTCTATTCTTATATAAGTCTAGGTTGTCTCCTCCTCTGGAACATAAGCTCCTTGAGGGTAAGAACTAATCCATTTTTGTCTCTGGGCATGCCTGGCACACAGTAGGTATTTAATGCTTCTTGACTTATTATAACAATAGCATGGTCATAGCTCTAGCCATATCAAGGGTTCCATAGCCCTTGGCAGACCTTAAACCTACAACAACCATGTTGGGTAGCCTCATTCTAGATTCAAGGCCACAGCAGTTTTCTTTCCTTCTCCATCCATGACTGGAAAGCCCAGGTGCACAATGAGATGGCAGGACAAGAGGGGAATATCTTCTAAGACACTTGACTGTGATCTAGAATGTAAATTTATGCCACTGACATAGAAAGTGATACAGATGGTCCCACCTAAAAGTCAACTTTAAAATCTTTTAAAAAAAAAATCTTTACTTGTTAAGATCCCAAATCAATTTGTTTTGAAGAGTGCCATTATTTCAAGTTTTACTATGCTTTGGACTTTGGCTGAATATTAATATCGGTGATTTAGAAACTGCACATTTCTTTTATGCCTCATATAATTATAATTCTGACATTTTCAAAATTATGCCCCTCTTACAAGTTTTCCATGTGAAAATTATGCTAAGCTAATACAGAAAAGGAAAAAGGAAGTCATCTTTTCAATGATACCATTTCAATCAATCAACTAATGGGTATTTAATAACTGCCCACTTTGTACCAGGCATGATGCTAGGAGTTAAGAGCACACATACAAAGAATGAAATAATCTCTACTCAGAAGGGGCTTACATTTTAACACAGAAGATAAGTTTACACATGTAGCATATGGTTAATAAATATAAACATATTTAATAAATATGAATCTATACAAATTCAATAAATATAAATCCACAAAGAAATAATTCAACATAAGGTGTTGCTGCTGTTGCTTCCTGTTTCCTAAGAGGACCAGTGACTTCATGGGTGATGTCTTGGTGGGTGCATGAATTGGACTTAAGTGGCACAGAGTTGCAAAAAGTCCCCAATCTCACTTTCTCTTCCAGAATCACTGACATCCAGCAACAAGACAAAAGTCACTATGACTGGTGATGACCTTGGTATCTTCCATGTCTGACCAAGCTCTAAGCTCTTCACAGTGCCTGCTTCTGCTGCCATTGGAATCAGTTGTTCTCACCTGCCCATTCCATTTGGGGAAGTCTTCACATGCTTGGGGTAGACACCCCCTAACTCACCGATGAGTTTGAGGCCTGCCAGTTACCCTCAACCTGTTTTAGCACATCTGCCAAGACAGTTTACCAGGGTGTGGCTACTGTTTGTGCTACAGCTTCTTGGACTCACAGATGAAAACTGGGTGCCAGGTAGACACTAAATGTGAATGGGCAGCCCTGAAAAGGTCTGGCCAGCCCTCACACCAGAGGTGATAGTCCTCATTGAGTACCCCTTGTACCACATAATACAAGGTAGTTAGGGGAAAAGAGTACAAGGGGAGAAGAAGAGGGATCAAGAAAGGCTTCAGGCAGAAGCTGGTGTTTGAGCTAAGTGGTAAAGAAAAAAAAGTACTGTGTAAGGCAGACAGAAGGAGGAAGTGCATTCCAGACTTGGATGTCCCATGCCAAGACACAGGAATAGAATGACATGTGTGAGGAACCCCAAGGAATCCTGGCTAGAACACAGACAGTAGGAAGGAACGTGATGTCCACTGATGCAGGAAAGATGGGTAAGGACAAAGCACAGTATAGTTTCATGTTAAAGACTACAGGACCCCCCCCTTGAATTAATGGAGTACATCAGGTATGTCAATCATGTTGCCCACAACCCTCCCAAGTGTGAGCCAAACTACATCAAAATGTAATTGGGAAGCACTGAGAAAAATAAATAAGAATACAATAAAATATAGGTAATATATTAAAATTAAGTCAATATTCTGCCCACAGGGATCCTTATGCATGGATGAGCACCTCTGTTTCTACTTGAATTGGCCACCATTGGAATAGAATTACATATTCAGATCTACACTGAAGGAGAATTACTTGGCAGCAGTGAGTAGGAATGACTGGAGAGGGGAGAGGTTTGAGGCAGAAAGACCCATCGGAGGGCATGGGGGCTTGAAACCAGGTGGTAGTCATATGAGCGGAAAGGAGTCTAATTTAAGAGATATAAAAGTAGAAAAGGCAAGATTTGGCAATCAAGTGGAGAGCTAGAGCAAGGGAAAAAGGAAAATGCCAAGGTTATGCACCTGGTGGAGAGGAAGGATGCTGGCACTTTCTACAGAAATAGGGAAGTTTGGAACAGGATACATTTTAGGAAGAAAGGTCAGTTTTGGACGCTTTAAGTTTAGGATGTCTCCACGGGCAGCTAGGTAGCACAGTGGATAGGGTGGTGGATAGTAGATGGACCCTGGAGTCAAGAAGACCTAAATTCAAATCCAACCTCAGACACTTAATAGCTGTGTGACCCTGGGCCACTCACTTAACCCCAATTGCCTCCCTAAATGAATGAATGAATGAAGTCTCCAGGACACACAATAAGAAACATCAAATAAGCAATTGGTGACATCTGCCTATAATCCCTCAAACCTGATAAGGTTACCAAAGAAGGAAATATTTAAGGGAAAAGAGATAGGGGCTCTGCAGAACACAAATAGTTAAGAGTGGATGATGAGCCAGCAAAGGAGACTCAAGTAAACCAGGAGAGAGTAACGTCATGAAAAACCAGAAAAGAGAAGAATCTCCAAGAGGTGCTGAGTGGTATCAAATTAAACAAATAGGATTAGGACCAAGAAAAGAGAACATTGGTAACTCCGGAGAGGACAGTTTCAGATGAGGAATGAAGTCGGATGCCAAACTACAAAGGATTGAGGAATAAATGAAAGGAGAGTTAGTGAAGACAGTAAGTGTAGATGACTTTTTCAAGGAGTTTGACTAAAAAAGGGAGAAGATACATAGAACTATATATAGCTTGAGGGGATGACAGGGTCTAGTGAATTTGTGGGGGTGGTTTTTAAAGGATGTTGAAGACTTTGGCATGTCTGAAAGCAGGAAGAAAGGAACTAGTTGAGAGGAAGACCTGGATTCTGGAGTCAGGAAGACCTGAGTTCAAATATGGCCTCAGATACTTACTAACTGTGTGACCCTGGGCAAGTCATTTAACTTCTGTTTGTCTAAGAGGCAACTAGGTCGCTCAGTGGATAGAACAATGGGCCTGGAGTCAGGAAGATCTGATTTCAAATCAGCCTCAGACACTAGTTCTATGCTAATCACTTAACCTCTGTTTTGCCTTGATGCAATGGAGAAGGAAAAGGTAAACCACTAGTATCTTTGCCAAGAAAATGCCCTTGAATAGTAACAATCACAAAGTCAGACACAACCCAACAACAACAACAAATATAAGAACAGAAGATGATGGCAAGTAGGTGGCAACCGAGGTGCTGAATTCTTAGAGAGAGACAGAACAATGGATGGGGGAAGGGTGGAACAGTATAAGACATCTACCATTATTTGGAAGGGTAGAAACTTTTAATAAGTCGTTTTCAAAATAGGAAACGTTACCGAGTAAATACAGACATAGAATTCTGGAAGTGATCATTGGGAGCCAGAACTATCACCTCTCTTTCCACAACCAGTGTGACAGTGGTGGGAGAGTAAGCACTTGAGATGAAGATGTGATTCTTCAGTTTTTGTTCCTCAAAAGACAGTCTTGGGGCCTTTGTGTAAGTCAGCTACTCTTCCCTTTCATCACTCAATTACAACTTTCAGAACACCATGAAGATGAACTCACAAATCATTTCCTATTTGGTGGCTTGTATTAACACTGTCAGCTAAACTCTCAAAGAAAATATTTTTTTCCAAAGAGTACCAGGATTTACTGGATTTTCAATGGTCTTGACCTATGAAGTTCCTTGCAGCTCTAGATATATATGATGAAACTGAAGCCAGGGAGATAAGGTCATTTTCCCAAGGACCCACAGACAGCATTAGAGGCAGGATTTGAACCCAAGTCCTCTAAAACTGAATCAAAGAAAGATTAAATGACTTGCCCAGGATCACGCAGTTGGTAAGTGACTGAGGCCAAATCTGAACTCAGGTCTTCCTGACCCTGAGTGCAGAAATCTATCCATTATACCAGCTAGTTCAAAAACTATCTCCACATGTTAAATGATTGGTCAAGTCTAATAAAATCAAACTGATGTAAATGTAAAATTTTTAATCTGGATTGTAAATATCAGCAGTATTAAGGAGGTATGGCTCATTCCCCAATTTTCAAATGACCAAAAGATATGAACAACCAGTTTTCAGGAAAAGAAATCAAAGTTATCTATAGGTAAATGAAAAAATGCTCTAAATCACTATTGATTAGAGAAGTACTGATCAAATATAGATAGATAGATAGATATCTTTCAATTTATTCATTTATTTTTGGTTTTCAACATTCATTTCCACAAGATTTTGAGTTACAAATTTTTCTCCAAATCTTTCCCTACCCCCACCCAAGGGTTAACTAAGAAATAACAAGCCTACTGAATACCTCTTTCCCTAATCTGTTCTCTCTTATATCCTTCCCCATCCCCCCCAATTTTCTAGTAGGGCAAGATTGATTTCTGTAACCCAGAGCTTGTATATCTTATTTCCCAGCTGCAAGTAAAAAAATTTTTTAACATTCGTTTTTAAAACTTTGAGTTCCAGATTTTTTCCTTCTTCCGTCCTCATCCACCCCCATTGCGAAGATAAGCAATTCCATATAGGTTGTACATGTGTAGTTATACAAAATTTCCATAGTAGGTATAGTGTGAAAGACTGATTATATTTTCTTCCATCCTATCCCGCCCCCACTTATTCTATTTTCTCCTTTGACACTGTCCCTTTTCAAAAGTGTTTGCTTCTAACTACCCTGTCTCCCAATCTGCCCGCCCTTCTATCATTTCCCTCTTATCCCCTTCCCTCCTACTTTCCTGTGGGGTATGATGCCCAATTGAATGTGTGTGTTATCCCCTCCTTAAGCCAAATTTAATGAGAATAAGGTTGATCCATTTCCTTTCATCTTCCTGTTCTTCCCCTCCATTGTAACAGTCTTCTCTTGCCTCTTTTCTATGAGATAATTTACTCTAATCTATGTCTCCCTTTCTTCTCCCAATATATTCCTGAGAAAGAAATATTTATAGCAGCTCTTTTAGTGGTGGCAAAGAATTGAAAATTGAGGGGATGCCCATCAGTTGGGGGACGACTGAACAAACTGTGGTATATGATTGTGATGAAATACTATCGTACTGTAAGAAATGATGAGCAGGATGTTTTCAGAAAAACCTGAAAAGACTTACATGAACTGATGTAAAGTGGAGTGAGTCACTCTTTGAATACTGAAACATTCCTGTTTGTGGATGTTTGCTGATTTCAAAATCAAAAAAAGAAAATTTTTAAAAAAATAGAAAAATCTAAGAATTTTGATGGAGCTCCACATGAATCAACAGTATAACATGACAGGCCCCTCACCACCTTCATTCCCCAACCCCCTCCAAAAAAAACTCTGAAGCTACCCTGAGTTGCATCAAGAGATGCAGATACCTTACCCTGCCCTGGACAAGTCAATTCTGAAGAACCATAGTTCTGATACTCCACATTCAATTCTAGGAAAGACACAGACAAGCTGGAATGTGTACAAAAGATGACAAGAATGGTGAGAGGTCTAAAAAACACATCACCCAAAGACTAACCAAAAGATTTTGGGATTGTTAGCCTGAAGAAGGCTCAGAGGATATGATTAGCCATCTGGAAGGATGTAAGGGGTTGCAGAGAATAGATTACAATCTCTCCTTGGCATCCGAGGGTTAACTAGAAACAATAGACAGACATCATAGCCTGGAAGATTTAGACTTGATGTCAAGAGAAATGTCCTCATTGTTAGAGCAATCCAAAAATCAATGGGTTGCCTGGGGAGGCAATGGAGGTCTTCATGCAGAAGACAGATGATAATCTGTTGAGAATATTTTACAAGGAATTCTTGCTATGCCATGGATCAGTCTAGATCAGTGGTTCTCAACCTGTGGGTTATGTTCAATTAGTAACAATGAAAATACATCCTGCATATTCGATATTTACATTACGATTCATAACAGGAGCAAAATTACAGTTATGAAGTAGCAATGAAAATAACTTTATGGTTGGGGGTCACCACAATGCGAGGAACTATATTAAAGATTGAGAACCACTGGTCTAGATGTTCTCTGAAGTCTTTTCCAGTTCTTTTTGTTGTTGCTTTTCAGTCATGTCCAACTACTTGTGACCCCATTTGGGGTTTTCTCAGCAGAGATACTGGAGTGGTTTACCATTTCCTTCTCCATCTCCAGCTCTTAGATTCTGCCTAATACCATTCCAGATTAATATTATTCTCTCTTCTTTCTGTTTCTCTCTAGATTATTTTCATTTTCTCTCTCTCTCCCCTCCCACTGCCCATTCTTCCTCTCCCTCCCATAGACAGAGCTCTCCCACTGGATGCTAAAATCCATTCTCTCACTTTACTACAAAGCATGAATAAGAACAGTCTAAACAATCCTTTCAAGCTTAGAAAACAATTTCAAGAATGCAAATTAAAAGGAATAGTGATTCTCCCTCACAAGTAGAGAATTACTTTCACCCTAGTCCAATCAATATCCCCTAGGAACAAAGGCATGACATTAATTTCATAAATGCAGAGTCTTGGGCTCTGTCAAGAAAGAATGTGCAGGTCACTCTTAAATCCAGTCTTCCCACTTGGATCATTGGGTAAACCGTTACTTGCTGTGCATGAAGGTTCCTCTCCCACACACATCCCCATCTCTCCTCCCCCTTTTCATTTAGCTTACAGAGGTCATAGTCTTCCCATGGACACAACAGCAGAATTTCAGGGATCCTGAGAAATCATTGCTAGAGATATGAATTTAACCAGGATGTCAGAATCCAGACCCTTACTTATTTTGGACAAATTTCTTAAGGATCACATTCACACGTGTATGAATGGTTTACATGTCAATTTAATATCTGTCCAAAAAGCAATTACCACATTCTCAGTCCTAGTTCAGCATTCTCTCTGAATCAAAATGCCACTCATGAAATTTTCAAATGCATTCCTTGTACAAGGGAGACCTTCTTTAGGTAGTTCTCATTAAAATTCTAAGAAACCAGGCAGCGCAGGGAGTGGGGAAAGCATTGATTTGGTTACTGAGAACATAGATGGGAATACTGGTTCGACTTATACAATACTAGGCACATCATTTGGAATCACTGGTCCTTAGTTCTGTTAACTGTAGATTGAGTCCAGAGGCTAGACCTGTTAAACTGGACACATTTCAGAGGGTCTATGAACTTGAATGGGGAAAAAAATTATTTTCATTAACCGTTACTTTCCTTTGTAAACATATGTATCTTGTTGCATACATTTAAAAACATTATCCTCTGAAAGGGTCCGTGGACATCCCCAGACTGCCAAAGGGGTCCATGACACAAGAAAAGTAAAGAATGCTTGGACCAAATGGTCTGCAACATTTGTTCCAGCTCAGAAACTGTGTCCTGTGACCCTAAAACCATTCCCTTGTTTGGCTTATAATTAAATTATAATTGTCAACAAAGATTTTTCTTTGAGATATTAAATGTGGGTATGGCTACAAGTAAATAATATTTTAACATGATAAACATTCACATATGGAAATGCCTTCGAAGGAGAGGGAAAACTACAGGATATTCAGGTACAGGGCCATTTTCTAGGGTAACTGAACCTGGCAGAAATATTAACAGACCAAAAAAGGAGAGCGCACAGCTTGACAAGAAAACTAACATTCATGTCCATGAAAGGCACAGCTTAAGTAATTAATACAGCTTGCTGCCTTCTAATTCCACAACAAAAGATAAGAAATTTATTAGGTGGCTTGAAACATCTGCTTCAAACATTGAAAAATGAACAAGAACAAAAACTCATTAAAATTCATACTCATTATTTGCAAGTGAAGACACAAAATCTTTTGCCTTTCTCTTCTCTTCCTCCAAATTATTTCAAAATCCGGGTACCCAATAGGAGACTAGAGTGTATGACTCATGTAGGATGTATGAAATGCAGGGAAATGCCAAACCACCTGAGGTACACAGTGCCCAGTTTGCTCCATCTGGCTGTACATGTTGCAAAAAAAAAAATGTGCCTGGCTAAGATCCCTTCACTCCTGGGGCAGAGTTAGTGGGGCTGAGCATTCAGAAAAGAAAAGAGCCACATTTAGCCAACCTTAGATAGGCCTGAAAAAGTCTTCCTTATGCAGTCACACAACCATGCCTGTTAGCCTTAGAATAGAAAAATCATGATGATAACATAGTAATAATTCTCTAACCTTAATTTTCAACATTCTCTGACATTCTGCCATCTTCACTGGAGATACAAAGGAAAGGGTAGGGTTGAGAGCAATTTTGTATTTTCCTTAGTTTCATAAACAGATTGCCTTCACTCTAAACAACTTGGCTGAATCACCCACACAGGAAAAAAAATTTCTCATTGTCCTGAGTGTGACATGCAGGTGAATGGAGTAACTTGGAGATCTCACCCATCAGTTCCATTATATGGTTACTCATCACGGAACTCAACAGTCTCTAAAGAGGTGGAATTAGGGATTACCCAAAAAAAAGGGCAGCGGAAGGGAATGATATAAACAGACTATGGCACATTACAAATGAGGAATCACAAAGAAAAAGCAGCAAAAAGGAAGTCATGGAGGAAATATACAAGGAAAAACAAAAATGAGTGAGAAGGAAAGATAACATTAGGCATCCCATGTGTTCCCCAACTCTCTTCCAGTCAAGCAAAGCCAAGGAAGGTGTCAAGTACGATGGGTAGGTCATGTAGAGCAAACCTAATGGACAATGTGAAGAAAAGTCATTCAAGATGTATAAGCACAGGCGATCAAACTGGCCTAAGTCACAGGTCTCAGCTGGTCACTTTTGTGCTCAAGAAGCTTCCATAGTTCCTTTCTGCTTCTAGAATAAAACAAACTCCTATATTTAGAGGGCCTTTCTAGCCTTCAGACAGCTACAATCTACCTCTCCAGACACATTATGCCCCTCCCCACACTCCAGCTAAATTGACCTACCTGCTATTTCCTGGTACAGAATATCCCATCTCCCACTTCCTGCAACTTCACTCAGGATTTTTCTCATGCCTGGAATGCTCTCCTTCCTCCTTTCTGCTTTATGGCTCCTTAGAGGTTCAACTTAGGTACCCCCAACTTCCGACAAGAAAACTATCCCAATCTCCTCCCTCCCCACACTGTTGCTAGCACCCTCCTCCACAGAATTACCTTGTATTTTCTTTTCCTCTTTTCCTTCAGTAGAACCTTGAGGACAAGGATTTCTTTTGTCTTTGTACCCTCATAGTTGATTGATAAATACCCATCAAACTGGTGAATAATTAAACAAAGGACCCAGATCAATGAGATCTCCGATCCACCTGAGTCTCCTAACTGGATTAAAAATCCAATGATTTGGGAAAATCCACCAACCCATTCTCGAGCTTTCCAATCCCATACATTTCCATCTGTTCAATGATATCTCCTTTAAGTGAAGCAGTCCTTTACTGCATCCCTATGATAAAACAAGATCATTTCTGTAAAGTGCTTCAACACAATGCCCAGCATACAGTAGCATTGTAACAGATGTTTCTTCCCTTCCCCTTCTCACCAACAATCAAAGTAAGTCTTATTATCTTAAAAATAACGTCTATGAGGCTACCGTGGAAATGTGTTTTGCTTGGCTCTACACCTCAAACCTATATTAAGTTGATTGCCTTCTCAGTGAATGGGGTGAGGAGAGAGAAAGAAAACTTGAAACTGAAGATTTAAAAAAAAAAAAAAAAACAAACATTGAAAATTGTTTTTCCATGTAAGTGAGGGGAAATACTAAGTAACTAATCAAAAACATCTATGTAGGCATAAAACCTAATAATTACACAGGAAAATATCAAATTATCAATTATCAATCAAATCAAAATGATCAATCAATGAAAGAATCTCTCAATTGTTGACCTTTTGAACCTAGGAAACAGAAGCACAGATTTTTAATATCAAGGATGGATCTTCTTTAAAAATCTTAGATTCAGAAGAGCATCTGCCTTCTCTCCCTCCCACTGGCCCCTAACTAAAAGCAAGAAAAACTAAACTCCAATTATAAACATATAGTCAAGCAAAACAAATTCGCACATTAGCCATATCCGGAAAAAAAAATATGTCTCAGTCTATAATCTGAGTCCATTGTCTCTCCAGAGAGAAGGTCCCATCATGGGCAACATCATGGGGCAGCACTGGAAGGAAGGATGTTTCACCATGAGTCCTTCGGAATCATGGCTGGTCATTGTTTTGCTCTGAGTTCCCAAGTCTAATCTATTTCTCTTCCCACACCAAGAGCAGCAACTCCGCTCTTCATCCTGAATTGTTTTGGAGAACATACAGTTGCCCTTCTGCAGGATTTATTATCCTTGGAAAAATCTCCTTTTCAAGTTTATCTAGACATATTGCCTACTAGACTTGATGACTTGCTTTGTTGATATGCCAAATAATCTCATCACTTTGCCCTTAGCATGTAGCCTTCATCCCAAAGTCCTTTGAAAATCAAGCATTTAACCACCTCCTCTGCTCTAGGGAAGGCTGGAGAGACAGAATCTCTACTCAGAGTATTTTGTACATAATAAACACATGATACATGTCTGCTGACTTGAATTGAAGGTGGCCCTTCAAATTAGTCTTAAAAATAAGCTGTCTATTCCCAGCACAGATTAAGTTTCAGAGAAAATTTGAACAGAGGCCAAAATGGGGGAAAATTACTCCCTCCCGAAAGTCCCTCATTAACTCCTGCTGAATCAAGTCTTAATGGTACGGTTCCTTTGTTTTGTTTGAAGGCAACACCCAGAACAGCATTAACTCCCATGTTCAAACATAGAAAAATATATTCCTGACATAAAACATAAAAGACAGGTCAAAAGACCT
Source organism: Pseudocheirus occidentalis (assembly GCA_028646575.1). NCBI lineage: Eukaryota > Metazoa > Chordata > Mammalia > Diprotodontia > Pseudocheiridae > Pseudocheirus > Pseudocheirus occidentalis. The sequence continues at coordinate 17,318,481 of CM053601.1, forward strand.
TGTTTTAATGCTAACCAAAGAAAGCCTCTTAAGCCAAATCTGAGGCTCAGTTTCCCTCTCTGTGAAATACCTGAATGGAAACAGAAAGGAAGACGGAGTGTTCTACTTGTATCTCGTCAATTAGCACGGTGCTTAGCCACTAAATCCTTAATAAATGCTTTTCAGTCATTCTTTTATCATCTCCATCCCCAGAGAAATAATGATATTGTGTAAAGTTTAACTCCAAGCATATCACCATCTACCCAAAGATCCAACAGCAACGACAATCGAAAATAGTCATTTGTTTAAATCGACAGTAACAACTGAAATGAGCAAATACTTTCTTTCCCTCCCATCTCAGCTCAACTTTAGAGTTTAAGAAAGTAAAAGTGACAGTGACCTGGAACACAATTTATTACAGATGAGGACTGTTCACAAAGTCATTCATTCCAGTATAACTTTAATGGGAAACAAATGCACCAGATTTCTCTGAAGATCTGAGTCCAAATCCTTAGGCAATTACTGTGTTACCCTGGACAAGTTAGCCTCGGTTTCCCCATCTATAAAATGGGTATAAAAACAGCCCCCTCACAGGATTGTTTTGGGGACCAAATTAAGATACGCATACATATGGGTACATATATATGTAAAGGTATATACATACATACAGTACTATGTGAATGTTAGCTTTTATTTTTTATTATTATTTGATCTAAATCATTATGTTACTAGATTCCCTATGAATAATGTCCAATGTGGCAAATGTTAATGTTTGTACACAAGATTTTAGGGCAGCTAGATGGTACAAGAGATAGAGGACTTATCTTCATGAGTTTAAATGCAGCCTCAGACACTTACTAGCAGTGCGACCCTGGGCAAGTCACTTAACCTTCTTTGTCTCAGTTTCCTCATCTGTAAAATGTAACATGGCAAACCAGTTCGGTATCTTTACCAAGAAAGGCCCAAAGAGGGTCATGGAGAGTTGAACAACGACTGAACAACACCACCACCACAAAACTATATGACTTAGTGTCTAAAGTCCTCCAAATCCTGATGATTTCAACATTCCATTTCAAAAAAGATTGGTCAATCAATAACCATTTATTAAGTATCCCCTATGTGCCAGGCATCATGCAAAGTGCAGGGAATCTGAAGAAAGATAAAAGACAGTCCCTGTCCTCAAGGAGCTTACAATCTAAGGGGGGGAAAGGAAGGAGGGAGAAAAATCAAGCAAATATATCCAAGTGAGCCATGTGTAGGACAAACAGGATAACAAACAGACAGGAGGCCCTAGAATTAAGAGGGACTTGAATTAGAACGGATGGGGAAAATACCAACGCATCTTGAGATTGAGCCAAGGCACCCTAATTTGTATCTAACAGAGATAGGCGGATCTTATTTCCATGATGAAGGAATACAATAGGGCTTCTTTAGGATGCAAAGGAAAAAAAAGTCAGTGCATTTCATTTCCACCGGATTACATTCCCTAGGGGAATGAGTTTGACTGTGTTGGGATAGTGGATAATATTCAAAGAGCACATGAAAAATATGTATATTTAGAATGATAAGGTCAACTGATTCACCTGCTACCTTTCAGAAATTATTTTACTCACAAAATAAACAGACCAAGTATATTAAAAATGACCTACCAAGAACAATGAGCCCTGGAAGCCACAAGTACCTGTGGGATAAAAACAAAACAAAGAATTAAAAGGGGCACATTGTACAGCAACAGACAGAGTTATCAGCACAGCATACAGAGAATTAATGGGTTTGACAGGAAACTCTTTCCTCGGAGTCATGTCTTCTTACTACTTTCTACTTCCCCACATCTTGACCCCTCCAACAACACCATTAAAACTCGCTTTTCACATTTTTCAACAAGTTCATTTATAATGGCATGCTATAAATACACTATAAAATTTCCTCTGTATTAATTCAGAAAGGCTGCCAAGATTCCGGCCCCAGCCTACCTTGCCAGCTTCATGTCTCATTACTTGTATACAAGAACATCCCCCTGAAAATCAACGTTTTAATAGACTCTCCAGCCCCTAAACGTATCCATGTGCTTCCCCCACCCCTGTACATTAGGCATTTCTAATGTACTACGGCCATTCCCACAATCTAAAATGGTCTCCCCTTCCTCCAGCTCAAGGATGATCCCCCACCTGAATTCCCCAATAACAGGTCACTGGCATTCTCCTCTAAATTCAACCATCCATTGGTGATTCATCACCAATCCTTGGGGTGTCTCATATTATTTCAGTATTCCCCATGCACATGTTTTATATATATATATATATATATATATATATATAAAACTATAAAATAAGCATCTTGAGAGCAGGAACTCTATCATGATAGATGATAGATAGATAGATAGATGGATGGATAGATAGATAGATAGATAGACAGACAGAAAGATAGATAGACAGACAGAAAGATAGATAGACAGACAGACAGACAGAAAGATAGGTAGGTAGGTCGATAGGTAGGTAGATGATAGATGTAGATGTAGATGATATAGATATAGATATAGATATAGATGTGGAGTAATGGACCTGGAGTCAGAAAGACCTAAATTCAAATCCTGTCTCAGATATGAGCTGTGTGACCCTGTACAAGCCACTTTATCTCTTTCTACATCAACTGCCTCATCTATAAAATGGGGAGAATAATGGTACCTACCTCAGCTGGGGAATGGCTGAACAAGTTGTAGTCTATGAATACAATGGAATACTATTGTGCTATAAGAAATGATGAGCAGGCAGACCTTAGAAAAACCTGGAAAGACTTATATGAACTGATGCTGAGTGAAGTGAGCAGAACCAGGAGAACTTTGTACACAGTAACAGCAACATTGTGTGCTATGACTAACTCTGATAGACCTTAGCAATGCAAGGATCCAAGATAATACCAAAGGACTCATGATGGAAAATGCTGTCTGCAGTCAGAAAAAGAACTTTGGGGTCTAAATGCAGATTGAAGCATGTTATTTGCTCTTTTGGGAGGAGGGGAGATTTAATTCTTCTTTCTCATGGCTTCTCCCATCGGTTCTAATTCTTTGCAACATGACTAATGTGAAAATGGGTTTAATATGAATGTATATATTGAGGCTATATCAATCTGAATACTGTCTTGGGGTGAAGGAGGGGAGAAATGGAGAGAAAATTTACTCAAAATCTTATGGAATTGACTGTTGAAAAATAAGAACAAATTTAAAAATTTATTAAATTTTTTAAAATGTAATAGCATCTACAACCCAGGGTGATTGTAAGGATAAAATGAGAGCTTTATAATGCTAGCTTCATCATCATCATCATCATCAAGACTGACTTCTCAGGATCTCCCCCCAGCACTAATAAAGAGCCTCAGACTTAATATTTTAAATATATTTTACTGATGTCTTTTGTCTTCCCATCATAGGCATTTCCCACTCACCTACCCCTCAGAGTGAACCCTCCTTTGTGAAAAAGAAAAACAATTAAACAAAATCATCCCAGCTGGGCATGGGATTATGCCCATAATCCCAGCTACTAGAGAGGCTGAGGCTGGCAGATCTCTTGAGTGCAAGAGTTCTAAGCTGCATGTGGGCTCTGCCTATAGGGCATCTGCACTCAGTTTGTCATCAATATGGTGACTCCTAGGACAGAGGCACTATCAGGTTACTTAAAGAAAGGCAATGGGCTCAGCTCAGAAACTGAGTGGGTCAGAACCCCCATGCCAACCAGGAGGAGGATTAGGCTCAATGAGTAATTTGCCTGAGGTCCCCACTCCCACCCCAGACAGTAAGAGACAAAGCTGGGATGCAAACACAAAGCTTCTGACTGCAGAACCCCATGCATTCTCCACTAGGTCAAACTGCCTCCACAGCACAAAAAAGAAATCCATTATGTATATTCAACTCATATCAGAACAGGTTTTACCTTTGGATAAAGTGAGAGAGAAAGTTCTCTCTTGAACATGTAAAAGAATGTAAATATTTTCAGAAGAAACAATTATTCATGTCCATACATTTTCCTAGCACATTTACACTAGCTTCCTAATTGCTCCCCCCTCTCCAATTCAATCCCCATAGAGCGACTGAACTAATATTTCAAAAGCATGGATCCGACCAGATCACTCTCCTGCTTCAGAATTTCCAATGGCTCCCTATCGTCCTTAAGATAAAATATAAACTCCTAGGTTTGGCATTTAAAGCCCTCCACAATATGGCTCCAACCTATTCAGGCTCATTACCCATTACTCTCCTTCACACTCCAAAGAAAGTGGCCAATTCTCTGTACAGGAGAAAGCAACACCCATCTCAGTGCCTTTGCAGGGACTATCCCCCATGTGTCCGGAATGAACTTTCTCCTCATCTCAGCTCTTAGGACACCTAGTCTCTCTTAATGCTCGGCTCCAATACCACCTCCTATAGGAAGTCTATCCTTATTTATCCCACTTCCCCCTCCACTGGTTAGCACCTTCTTTGCATCCCTGGCACTTGGCACAGTGCCTGACACAGAACAGACTCTCGGAGTCTGTTCACTCACTTCTTGAGTGAATGAGTGACTTTCACCACCTGCCTTATCCCCCTTGGGGAGATAAACATACAACACATAAGTCTGCTGATTCCCTCTTCAACACTCTGCAAGAGAATGGGAGCTTTTTGAGGATGTGAATTGTCTATTTTTGTCTTACTTTTCTTAGTGTCCATTACAGTGATGGGCTATAGTACATGCTTGATAAATGCTCACCGAACAATGTCGAAAACCTAATTTCTTCTCCCTTGATAAGCCTTTCAGTATATTACCTAAATCATATAAAACATTTATCATGATTCAAATCAAGATTCAGGGCAGAATGCAGAAAGGAACCTTCCCCCCATAGTTTCTAACTTGTTAACATAAAGAATCTACTGGATCTCAGCCAAAAGGCTTGTAGGAAGGGAAAGGAGACTGTCTTCTCAGCATTCCATAAGCTCAGAAGGGGTTCTCAGACTTGGAGTGCAAACTAATGAGAGTGCCTTTGACCCTGACCTTGGAAAGGGCCTGTAGATAGAAGCCAAGAAGGAGATGGGAAGGATAAGAAGACATGACATTGGTAGTTGTAGAGAGAATGATGGTGGAGCCCAAACAGCATCCCAGGGAGACCTCACAGGCTAAACTCTGCCACTATGGGTTTTGTACAGCATCACCAATCACTGCAGCATCCCAATGACAGTGGAGAGCCATTTAAAAACATGGACGTGTTCCAAGAACCATGGGAGAGGACTGGTGCTACCTTTAGAGACTCCCCCTTGTGCTCTCCAGAGAGTAGAGATCTTTCTATCACCTCTTTCATTTGCTCCATCTACCCTCCTATTTCACTTTTTCCCTAATAGAAGTCTTGAGGATGATTTCAGTACCTTTTAAGAAAAAAAAATTGCCTACCCTGCATGGGGATGAGGGATTAGAATTTTGCTCTCACCACATTCTATTAATTCCTACCTGTGTGAAGTCATCTTCAAGATTCAATTGGCTCTAGGGACTAAAGACTCAGCCACTGACAATACTTCTTGAGTACTTGAGTTCAAAATAGCCCAGAGGAACTCCAGGCATGTTTTGTTACTTGGCTGATAGACTGGGCATCTCAAACCAGGGAAATTCTGTCAGCTTCATCAACTCTGAGACATCCTCATTACCTATCCTTACTGAATATTCTCTTGCTATGGTGAAGTAAATCTCCTTTTGTTACTGGTGAACGACCTAGAAGTGTCTCATTTTGGTTTTGTATCAAAACTCAACTGACCTGAGACAGAACACAGAGGCAAGATTCAGATTTGGACTTTGACTTCAAATCTGACATTCCTTCCACTGGATCATGCTGCTTCTCAATAGCATATCAAGTCACATGAGGAATGGGCAATTCCCAGGTGAGAACCTTGGGCAGCACCCACTCTTCATGTAATGCTTTCTCCTTGATGCCAAATGGTCAGGTTTTTAACTCAACAGTTCTGAAACTTTTTGGTCTCAAGACTCCCTTACACTCTTTAATAAATTATTAAGGACCTTCCCCCAACAAAGAGCTCTTGTTTGTGTGGGTTATAGCTATCAAGATTTATCATATTGGAAATTTAAATATCTTAATATTATAATGAAAGTGATTTTGACCTCATGAACTCCTCAAAAAGGTCTCAAGTACCTCAAAGAGTCCTCAGATCATGATTTGAGAACTGCTATTTAGCCTAAGAGCCACAGGAACCTACAGAAAACCATCTCTCCTTTCTTTTGTTTTAGGGCAAAGAAAAAGAAGGACACATAAAGCATCTGGGATTAAAGGAATTTTATTGCTATTGAGGTAAATCAGGTTTACAATAGAATCCTACTTGTGAGATATCACTAATTGCTCAAATCCTAAATTAGTTTAATCATCTAGGATAATGTAAAAGGACAGTGACTAAGCATTTGCTTTTAGAAACTCATTTTTTTCTTTAAAATGAAAATAAAATTCAGAATGAGAAAGTTGCAATTACCTATAAATTACAGTTCAGTAGAAGGATTAGTGTAATTTTTATGCTGCAATTAAACTTAATGCAATGGAATACAGTAGGGTATCACTATAAAGTATAAGTATGGCACTACCCATTTTAAAGTAGCCCACAGGGCTATTTGTAAAACTTGAGGAAGCTTTTAATTCTATTTTTAATCTGGATATTTTTAAATTCTTATTCTTAACCTTGCTCTTGTGGGGCTTAGGAGGGCAGAGAGGAAGGGAGGTTTAAGACAGGAATTTGGTAGGTTGGTTTTTTAAAGAAAATGATGGAAGGATATGGAAATTGACAGCATCTGTTAAAGAATCATTGACTGATTACACCCAGTTACCCTTAAGTATCTGTAATGTTAATGGGATTTAAGGGCTTCCCTGCCCAATAATAGACCTCAGATGGAGCCCATTAAGGGAAGCTTGCTTAAGGGAGACTTGCTACTAGGAAGACTTTCACACCTTTTGCTAATTTCTAATTAGACACTGAGTCATGAGGGTTGTGATGCCTTCTGACTCTGAAAAGTGTATATATACTCTGAGCTGGTATTTTGCTTTGGAGGCTCACTTAAGATAAGGATTTTGTGATTCCCTGGTGGAGATTCTGAGTGATTATATGTTCAGAGCTCCCTGACTGCTCAGATGTAAAGGCTTTCTCAATCCAGGGATGTATGTAAAGTGTATAGTTGATTTAAACAGTCAGAGCTCTGTCTCTTGGTCTTTGTTTCTCTGAAGTTCAGGGTGCTGACCTTTCCCCTGAATCAGTGAGTGTAATTTTAAAAGACTGTTGTCCCCTTAAACAGCTCTTTCCTAGTAAAGCAGATCTAAGAGCCTATGCTAGCAGCCATCCTAGGTATGCCAGTGAGGTTGCTGATAAAGTAGCCTAAGATTTGGACTTGAAACTCTAGACATCACTGTGTCCAACCAATAGGAAATATGGAAAATATTCTAGAACTTTTTTTTGCTTTGGTTTTTTGTTTGTTTTATTTTTGTGAAGGTAATCAGGGATTAAGTGACTTCCTCAGGTTCACACAACTACAAAGTCTCTAATTTCAAATTTGAACTCAGTTCCTCCTGACTCCATGGTGGATCCTCTATCCACTGCCCCACCTACCTGCCCCTGAAAGAATTTAATTGGTTCTGCTCCATATTACAAGGAATTAAATGTCTTCTCCCTTGGTCCTATAGAGCCAAAAACCCCATAGAACCAATGAGTGAAAGTTACAGGGAAACAGAATTCAATGTAAGAAAAATTTTCTAATAATCAATACTAGCTTCTTTGTACCTCCCAACAACCCTGTAACATAGGTGCCACTATTAGCCCCATTTTACGGTAGAAGGAAATAAACTCAAAGAATGGACTTTCTCAGGGTCAAAAATGGGCTGCCTTGGGAGGTAGTGAGTTCCCCATCATTAGAGATCTGAGTGGAGGTTGATATTACCAATGTCATGCTATAGAATTCAGGTATAGGGAACCTGTGACCTCAAGGCGACATCAAGTGTAGACCTTTGACTGAATCTGATGCACTTGAGGACTGAGAGGCTGCAGGTTCCCCAGCCCTGCTCTAGATTTTTTTTTCAGACAAGGGTAATACTGATTTCCAAGCTTCTAACACTTTTGCAATTCTATCATTCTATGTTTTTCAAATGAGTTTATTCCTAGCATTCATTCTCTCTCCAGATACAGTAGGTTTCCAAAGAACCTTGTGGAAGAGAAATAAAATTCTAAAAGATCCCAAAGATCTATCAAACCTGCAAAGACTGTATCTACACAAAATATACGCACCTTAGGGACTTCATGTTATTGGGCTGGCATTTTGGAGGGTACTGTATGGTGCAAAGAGCATTCAACTTATGCACATAGTGTATTATTAGATATTCATTGGTAATTAATTGCCAGAGGTCTATACCCTCTTTGTTTCTAGATGTTAGTTTCTTCTGTTAGTTCCTTTAAAAAAAATCTTTCATGATTTTCGATTGAATTTATTTTTAAGTTGGAGGGATATAGGAACTGGTTACAGTATTTTCAAGGAAAAGTCAAAGAATAATCTCTCTTTAGGTGGGAATTTGAGGATCCACAGTTAAAATTCTCTTCTCATATGATTTAGAGTCACCTACTATGCCTCACTTAATGCCTGTGTGAGGATTACACCTAGTGTGTTCTTGCGGTCATTCATATTACAAGTAAAAAATTTGCCTTTGTACATCCACATGTACAAAAATATTTGGAGCAGTTCTTTTTGTGGTAGCCAAGAATTGGAAACTGAAGGAATGTCCATCTGCTGTGGAATGGCTGAACAAGTTATGGTATATGAATGTAATGGAATACCATTGTGCTATAAGAAATAATGTTTTCTAGAATGACTTGCATGAACTGATGCAAAGCGAAATGAGCAGAACCAGAACACTGTACACAGTAACAGCTACAGTGTCCAATTACTGACTTTGATAGACTTAGCTCTTCTTAGCAATGCAAGGATCCAAGACAGCTCCATCATGATGGAAAATGCCATCGACACCCAGAAAGAGAACTCTAGAGTCTGAAGGCAGATTGAAGTATATTATCTGCTCTCCCTCTTTTTTTTGTTTGTTTTCTTTCTTCTTTCTTGTGGTTTCTTCCATTGGTTCTAATTCTTTTTTCAACATGACTAAAAATAGGTTCAATATGAATGTATATGTAAAGCTTAAATCAAATTATACCCCATCTTGGGGTGATGGAGGGAAGAGACAGTGAGAAAATTTAAAACTCAAAATCTTATGGGAGTGAATGTTGAAAACAAAAGTAAATAATTTTAATTGCTTTTGTAATAACAATAAAAATGCTCATCTTCTCCTTTGAAAAAAAAGAGCACTAAACTTAGAAACTTTGCAGATCTGGCTTTAAATGGGTTTTTACCTCTTACTGTCATGTAATTCTGCAAATCATTTCTCTCTGAGCCTCAAATTCCCCATCTGTACAATGAGGGAAACAAGACTTGCACAATACATTCCACATCTCTGCTAATAATAATGAGAGCTACCATCTATACAGCACTTACTACGGGGCAGGCAATGGTGCCTCATTTGACCTCATAACCATCCTGGGAGGTAGGCACCATCAGGGTAGCCAAAAAAGAAAAAAAAATCTGCTGACATAGTCAAGAACAGAAGACTTACAGATGGAAACCACCTTGGAGATCAATTAGTCCAACCATCATTTCGCAGTTAATTAAGAACCCTTTGCCCCCCCCCTAGAAACCTTCAAAGGTTTTAGAAGCACTCACCTACCTCATAACAGCCTTGAAAGGTAGTTAACACAAATCTGACTAGCCCCATTTTACAGATGAAGAAACCCACGAAAGTGTCTATGGAAAATGTCTGAGTCTGGTGCTCCAAGCAGTAGTTTGTCAGTCAATAAACATTCATTAAAAACCTATTATTTACCAAGCTCTCTACTAAGCTTTAGGGATGTACAGAGAGGCAAAAAAAAAAAAATCCCTTCCCTCAAAGAGCTCACAGACTAATGGGCTGAGGATGATATGCAAACAGCAGGTATATACAGAATAAATAAAATTAGAAACAATATAAGAACGCACTAGAATTTCTTTTGGGGGGGGAACAATAGGGGTTAAGTGAATTGCCCAGGGACACGCCTCATTTGAAGTCAGGTCCTCCAGACTCCAGAGCCGGTGCTCTCTCTCTTCACTGGGCCACTTTGCTGCCCCCTAAAAGGCAGCAGAATTAAGGGGGATTGGCAAAGGCTTTCTGGAGAAGGTGGGGTTTTAACTGAGACTTGAAGGAAATAGGAGGCTGAGATGAGGAGGGAGAGTATTTGGGTCATGGGGTGAACACAGTCCAACGACCAAAGGTTCAAATACATGGTGATCTTCCTATGTTTGATTCTAAGGTTAAGCTGTCACTAAGAGAAGAGTCAAAACCAAGACTACATTTTGTTCCCAGTATCTTCGGTAATTACATTTTCATCTTCAGAGATCCTTCTTTGCCACAGCAAATGCCCCAACGCAAGCGCTGGATGTTTAAGTGACTCAATTTCATCCCCTCCACACACGGAAAAGCCATTTCTTCAGGGAAAAGCCACCTAAAGAAACGTAAAGGGAGCCTCTAATAACTAAAGGCCCGAGGGTAGTAAAAATGGAGGCGGCTTCTCCAAAACACAAGAAGGATCTGCATTCCAGAGACTAGTCCCGTAAGTGAGGGGTTGGGGAGGGAACGGAGGAGTCCCCTGGCAAAGAGAATCCAACTCAATGAAATGCGGCTGCTTCTGCTCACCCCTTCATAAAGAAATTACTTTTTTCTAAACTGAGAAGCTGTGTCTAAAATAACAGGTCTCGGAATAATTTCACTTCCTTCAAAGGACCGGATTTGTGTGTGTTTGTGTGTGTGTGTGTGTGTGTGTGTGTGTGTGTGTGAGAGAGAGAGAGAGAGACAGACAGACAGACAGACAGACAGAGAGACAGAGAGAGACAGAGACAGAGAGAGATCATTGTTAGATTGTAAGAGCTTCAGGAGGGCACATACAATCTTACACGTATCCAGTACTTAGCAAATAATAAACGTCTAATGACTGACATTCCATAGGGTCGCAAAGGGCTTAATTCTCTTCTCTTGGGTCTCAGGTTCCTCATCTGTAAAATGGGGGTGGGAGCAGTGTTGGACTAGGGGTCGCATCCACCAGGAACTAACTCTTCTTTTACTCAGTGTTCTCCCCTGGTTATTGATTGGGGCTGGGTAATGAATGACCTGAATGAAAGCTTGCAGAATGAGTCGCCAAGTAAGCAAGGATAACACAGCCCCTTACTTCTCCACGGCCACTTAAATGTTTGTGATTCTGTTTAACTAAGAGGACGGGAATCCCGCCCGACTCCCTCGTCCTTCCCCACTTCCTCGTCCCTGCAGCCCGCCTCTCCCAAGGCTGCAGGGTCCAGCCTCCAGCCCTGTGGCCTTATTCCAAGGGACAGTCCCCTTTCCCCTGGTTCCTTCGCTAAGGAAGCCAGGAAAAGGGCTTTACTCGGGACCCTGGGCTTCCCTGGCGGTCCAAGTCCCAGGGAGCCCGCCTCTGAGATTTGCCTGGGCTCCACCTGCCCGCCTTAGCCCCCTCCGAGGCACAGGCAGGTGAATTCCCCTCCCGCCCTCAGCAGAATGAATAATGAATGGGAAGCCCAGGAGCTAAGGAATTCGGCCAGCCGCTCCCATCCCCCTCTCCCAAGTGCACTCACTTTGGCTGGGAGAAGCCGGTTTGGCTAAGTTTCTGCCAGGTCGACCACCCCACAGACCAGCCCTCTTTACCCGCCCTCTCTCCCGCAGCTCAGTCTCTATTTCTCTGGCAGAGAGTGGAATGCTTTGGATACCTCAGGGACTACCACCCTAGTGGGGCTAGGCTCTCACCCCCACCACCACCACCACCCTGAGGCTGGAAATCAGACTCGTCAGCTGGACACCCCGAAGCAAAAGGGGGAAAGGGGATCCAAGGCAACTGGAACCTACCCGGGCGAGCGACAGGAAGAGAGGGTCGAACATGGTCTGCCCCTGGGCGGTTTTTAAGAATTTTTTTTTCTAATTGTTCTGGACCGGCGCCTAAACTCTAAGAGAAAGGGAAACCTGGTATCTATCTCCTTAATAGGAGGGGATCTGTGCCAGCGATCCTAGTCAACTCTACTAGCATTTAACAAGCACTCATTATGCGCCTTCTAGGTACCAGGTACCAAGCCAGGTGAGAGAGACACACAGACAAAAGTGAAACGGCCCCTGCCCTCTGGGTGCTTCCATTCGGAGTAGTGCAGTTTGGGGGATCCCCTTCTTATCAACCGTATGACCATTCACAAAAGCCCCCCCACGCCTTCTCCCCATTTTTAAGCTCCTATGGGGGAGAAGGGAAGATGCCAAATCACTAAGGGACCTCCCCACCGGCCCAAAACGCACCCGGGGCTTTTTTCGGGAGCGTGATGAGAATGCAGAAGCAGCCGGGAAGGGTATTTCGGTGCAAGGGAGCTCCCTCCAGGCCCACCTCCACACACCCCCAAAACACCCCACACCAGTCGCCAACCCCGACCTCTTCCAACTCCTTCGGGGTGGCCCTGGCCGGGGAGCCCCCCCGCACTCACCTCCGGAGCGCACGGGAGGCAGGGGAGTGAATTCCGCCAAGGCGAACGAGACGCCGAGCCACACTCGCAGGTACTCCATGGCCAGGGCAGCGAGGCAGCTGGGGGGGCGCCGAGCCCTTCGGGGTGCAGGCAGCCGAGCCGCTCCGAGGAGCCGGGGATGTCCGCAGCCTCACGGGGACGCCGGGAGCCCGGCCATGGATCCCGCGCCCCCGCCGCAGCTCCGCGAGCCGGGAGCCGAGCCTCAGCCGCGGCTCAGCCACTCCAGCCCGGGAGAGCCACCCCGGCCGCCGCGCTCCGCGCTCCGCTCTGCTCCCGCCGGCGACGGCGATCCCCGGGCCGCGCCGCCCCGCTCCCCTCTCCTGCGGGCTAGCTTTTTAAACTTCGCTTGACACCCTGCGTGGTTGCTACGTAGAGCGAGCGGGGGAGCGGGGGAGGGGGAGAGGGGGAGGCTACGCGGGGGCAGCAGCCCGCGGCAGCACCGCAGGCTCCGGCGAGCTCCGGGCGCGGGGGAGAAGCAGCGGCGCCCGGGCGAGCCGCAAACTTTGTCTGGCAGCTGCGGGCGGCTCACACCGCCTGCCGCCACCGGCTCCCCTGGAGAACCTGGGGGAGGTGCTGCTGGCCACCTCCGGGGGGCCCCCTCCCACGCGCGCGTGCCTGCGCTCCCACACACTCACGCGCACACCCTCTCCAAGCTGGCACCCCAGCCTTGCCCCAGCTGCTCGCGCCGGACCGGGGCTGGCACGGCGCGACCTCTTTGCCCACCGCCCCCGGCACGGTGCGGCACGGGAGCCCTCGCCGAGCTCCGGCCACCTCTGCTGCGGAGTGAGGCTGGAGGCAGGACGGGAGCCATAATCTTTAAATGCACATGGGGGAAGATTTACAAAGGCGAAGAGAAGCCCAGAGAGTGAGCGCCATCTAGGAAGTCTAGCGCGCTTGGGAACGCGCTGCCCAAAAAGACGTGTAGATGGCTATCTACATCTACACTGCCCAGTTTGGAAGACAATCTCTCTCTCCCTCCTCCTCCCCCTCCTCCCCCTCCTTTCTCTCCCTTTCCCTTTCTTTCTCCTCCCTCCTCCCTTTTGCTCTCTCCCTCCTCCTCCTCTTTCCCCTTCTTCCTGCCTCTTATTTTTTTCCCTCGGTGTGAAAATGGACTGAGGACTCAGAAAGCTTTGGCCAAGATTCCAGTCACGTGGGGGAGAAGAAGAGGGAGGAAGGATGGGAGGGAGAGAAAGAGAACCAGCAATCTGATCCCTTTATTCATTCTGTAGTTTAGCCGTGGCTTTCGTCTCAGATTGGATCAAAAGTAGTACCACTAAGGAAAAAAAGAGGAAGGCAGCATGTGCCTTACTATTAAGCCTACTGATTTCCTGGCAGAGAGTGCAGTAATAACACTAAGGAGCTTGATCTGTACCCCACACAGCTTTAGAGGGGTTTGAGGGTGCAAGTATATCCTAAAAGACCTGACCCATCCGCTCCACTGCTGCTACTTCTCCCCCTGTCTAGGGGCTGTTTTTAGCTGCTCTGTATTTCTCCCCCTTGTTTGACTTAAATAGTAGTTAAATCCATTTGGTTTTTCTACCTGGAGAGAAACAGGTCCCTTATTCACATTTCGTTTTACCAACCAAGATTTTTTTTAATTAGTTTTTTATTCTGTTAAACCATATAAGGCAATTTCATCTTATATTTCATCTAAGAAAAAAAAATGTCAGTGGAACAGGATGCTCTCCCAAAGAGATCTTTGGCTATAACATAAAGGCCAAGTTTTAAGAAATAAAATGCTTGGGCATAGGCAGTCTGAGCCACTTATTTTCCAAACAAGAGGGCTTAATCCCACACCAATGCTGAATTATGGCTGCTCTGTTAATTATGCCAAATGAGAGATCTGAGCTTAATTATTTTATGTAATTGAAGTTGGAGAATCAGAATGACTTTTGACTGGCCAATACCCTAGAGCATAGACTTATTGTAGATTTCTGCTAATTAGCAATCAACTTGTCTATAATGCTTTTAGCATTTTTTAGCAGTGCTATAGACTAAGCTGGTAAGTAAATCAGCTCAATGCTGACTAGCTGTCCAGCTGTATTTTATAACTATTGACAGGAATCCTGGGGAGGTTTGTCATTTCTTCCTGATCCAAATAGTACTTGGACTTGTTCATTTAAAAATTGTGAATAAATTTAAAAGGAAAAAAAATGTGTCCTGTGTATCTGTAGCTATATTGCCATATAAAGTAGCTCTGCTTTCAGATCAGTTCTTCCTAAATTGAGCAATAACTATATTCTAATTGGAGTTAGGAGTAGGAGGGGAAAGTCTGAATATCTGGGTCCTACTTCTTATATATGGGTAGCTAGGTGGTTCAGTGGATAGAGTGATGGACCTGGAGTTAGGAAGACCTAAGTTCAAATTCTACTTCATATACTTACTAGCTATGTGACCCTGGGCAAGTCACTTGATCCTGTTTCCCTCAGTTTCCCCACCTGTAAAATGAATTGGAGAAGGAAATGGCAAACAAGTCCATAATCTTTGCCAAGAAAACCCGAAATGGGGTCACAAAAAGTTGGGTAGGACTGAAGTAACTGAGCAACAACAATATTCTTGTATGTGGTAATGGTTTAAGGGGTTTTATATGTAATACTGACTCTGGGTTCATTTCTCCAACAACTACTGGCACTGGTGATTTCAGCACCCCAAAAGGGTGGCTGCTGCTACTTTCATTGTTCTCATGGTAACCTGCTAGGTGTTTGTCCTCCTAACACTAACTCACAAGCCCCACTGGTGTTCATCTCCTTAAGAATCAGTCATAATATTTTTTTAACAGAGGCATTTATTCAAATGGTAGAGCAAAAACATTAATCAGAGCATTTCCTGGGACACACATTCCCACAAATACACACAAAATGAATGGGAGGAAGAATAGGCATGAATTTAAAATACAATAGGAATGAGACATGTATAGGGAACACATGTAACCAGAGTAATGGATAACTCTAGAAGGCAGGGTTCTGGCATTTCTCTTTCTCCAGAGGATCCTCACAACATTTGTTGGAAGGGTAGTATTAGTGATGGGCAAGTCATTCCACTACTTAGTGGGTTTCATTCCTCCAAAACCATGGTGTCCTGGGTCCATCCACCAGACTGGATAGAGCAGGTCAGTTAGCTGGTACTAAGGTATACTGACCAAGCTGTTCAACCCCTGGGCTTCTATGATTCCAGAATAGCCCAGACAGGTCTCCAGCCACTGGAGAGATGATGGACTGGGCCAGATAGTTTACTCAGCTGTTGGTCAGTTGCAGCAAAACTGAGCGGGTTACTTGGCAGCCATAATTTCCATAGACCTTGGCATCTCTCCAGGATGGGTCAATGCACTAGACTCCTTTAAGCTCACTCTTTAATGGGCCATCTTCAGTCTTTTACCACATTTGGCCACTGGCTTGACTTTGTGGTACTTCCCTCTCCTCAGCTGATATGCTCTCATGCTCTTTTCAGCTAACGTACTACTGTGCTCCTCCAGCTAGGACAATGATGATCTTTAATGTAGGAATGACAGAAACCTCTCTCTTTGACTCCCACAGAGCCTCAGCCCTGAGGTATGAGATACTCCAGTTAGGAGGTGAAAGATGCAAAGTCTTTCTTGATCAACAATCTTCCCAGCTTCAAAGTGGGTTCACTCAGTAAGGCACTCCATTTTGCCTTAGGGCGAATCATTCCTAATTCAATCAGTTGCACACTTCACAGACTCCTTTTAGAAATCTTTTGTAGATGAGTAGCTAGGGACCAGGGAGAAGAGGTATAAATGCAATCTATGCCCTAGAAACAAATTCATTGTCTCTCTGGCCTCTTCATAAGCAATGGAGCTATTCATGCCTCAGATCCTTTCTAAATTGGGAATGTCTATTTGGAATCTGAAGGTATTCACCTTTATATTTCTGTCTCTGTCCACTAGCCCCTCCCAATCTTCTGTTCTTTCTGGAGTTTCACAGAAGCACCCTATGTCATACATATGAGGACACTGCAGAAGATGATATAAGGTCACATCCAACTCTTGATTTCAAGAAATCTTTGAACCTGAGATTCTGATGTGAGAGACCTTGTAATCTCTCATCAAAGGAGGAAAGAATGCATAGAAGTAATTGAGAATGCATTCAGCAATTAGTCTCCTTTCAATTAAGAAGCATTTAGTAAGTGCCTGCCATGTGCCAAGCACTAGGCTAAATGAGAGAGTTACAAAAACAAAAACTGGACAGTCTCTGTCCTCAAGGAGCTTCTCTTCTATATGGGAAATAACCACTCAATATATAAGTAGATACATAAGTAACACCAACTCTAGGGTGACTTCTTCCAACTTAGATTAAACTCACAGATTGATTCATAGAGGGCTGACTATCTCTACTGTCTTAGGGTTTTTGTGGTAACCCCAAGGAACTCAACTTAGACCATAGTACCCCCTGATATCCCCACTGGAGTGCTCCTCAGCAACAATCAGCCAATATCCTCAATTTGTTTTTAGTGAAGGCATTTATTTGTATGGCATGGTAAAAAAAAAAAAAACAAGTTAGTACAAAATGTTACCCCACCAAAAATCTGGGGCACACTGTCCCACAAATACGCTCAGACTCCACAAGGTAAAGAGTGGACTGAAACTTTGAGTACAATAGTAGTGATGCACACGAGAAGAGAACCTGTGTGGCAAAGATGTATAAAAATGTACAAAGGGCATTTGGTCATAATGTATCCTGAACATAAGAATACGGACATTCTAAGATTATTCAGAAGAGCTGAACAAGTTTTAGAAGAATGTAAAGTTATAATTAGCAGGGTAAGATCAGAAGAAACTACAGTCTTTTGCAAATTGCCAGGCTCAGTTGTTCACTCAAAAATTCCTGATAACGTAACAGTAGGGGATAGTATGTGAAAATTGAACTCTAAATCACCCTCCAAGGAGGAGGCGGAGTTAATTAAAAAACTGGAAGATTTCATGCACAGAGAAGGTTTGCCAGTGGGAAAATTCAGAGGTACGCTTAAATCAGAGAAAGATGCTTCACATGTAACTCAAACTGAATATAGATTTCCTATATCACAGAATTATCACAGGCTCAAGTAAGTATTCTTTTTGGGACAGGACTCCTGTCCTGGGGGAAAATCATCAGAGCTTTGGACAGGGTGTGCTATGGTATGCCTAAAGTGCTAGAAGGCAACTAAGCTAGATAAAATGTTTAATTTAGTGGAAAGATTCAGAGGATATGCTTTTGAATGTGGGAGGTCTGTGAGGAAAGAGAAACCTGAAATCACACATCAAGGAGGTTTTCAAGTGCTGGAATAATGCTGGGGGATTGGTCTAAATACGGCATCTACAGAGCCCAGCAATAACCATTGGCCCAAGAAGAAATGCCATCCGAATTTGTGGTGAGAATGGCCAGCCTACTCTCTAAATTAGCACAAAAATAAATAATTCAACCCAAGAGTCAATATATAGTCAGAATGCCCTGGAGATGGTCTGAGATATCTAGCAAATGCCATATCAGAAAACAAACATTTCAACTGAATTGTTACTAGAATAATTAAAAATAAAAATAAAATGTTAAATAACCATTGGGGAAAAAATGGAAACACAGATAAGTTCATGTTATTTGTAAAGATTATAGATGAAAAGAACAGAGGTTACAAATGACCACCAGCATTTTGGTAGTGAAAAAAAGCAGGATTTTCTTTTATTTCACATGCGCTTTAGATGGACACACGGGTGATAAATACTCCCAAAAGAAGAGTGCAGAGTTGGTATGAGAAAGGCTGAACTCCAAATAATGAGCAATATGAAATAAGGACAGAACCAGAGAGAGAAGTCTTTCCAGTTCCTTCAAACAAGAAACGTCAGTTCATAAGCATCTGATGCAAAAAAAAAAAAAAACAATCAAGATTCAGAGTAACAAAGCTATTGGCCAAGTAAAGGACCTGGTCCTTAGAGCATGCACAATAGCCATGACTGTTAGCAAATCTGTATGTCAGCTTGGTGAGCCTGCCTCTGGATACACATGATGTAGGGGCCCTGCCCCTCATTGTGCAACCCATGCTGGTATCTGATTGTTTCCAATTGTCTTGCTGCATGGTGATGAAATGTTTTTTAATTGGCTGCTGATCAAGAATTCACTTTCTTCCCTGGTGGCTTTTTGGGTCAGGAGAAATGCTATAGGTCTCCAAGTGAGGGGAGAGGTAGCAGCAGTGGCCACAGAATTAATCTACCACAGCGGCTTTATCTCCCTCCTCAGCTGCTGTGTGGTCATAAACACGTGGAACCTCTGTTTCTTTGGGGGAGTTGTGTTTATGCTTTCCTGATCTTAGATAAATGAATTTCAGAAATGGAATATGCCAGCTTGTAACCTGGTGAGGTTTAAAGAGACTTAATGGGTACCAAAGATCCCTACAATAAGCCAGTAGCAACGGTGGCCAAGACGATAAAGTAGCCTTGAAGAATGACCTGCTTGATCCATCCTGGCACTTAAACAATATGGAAGCCTAGACACCTACAAGCCAAGGAGTGACTCATCCATTGGCTAGACCAAACCCAGAAGCAAACTCATTGGAATTCCTGAAAAGGAGAAAAGGATTCCCTTGCCCAGGAAGTACCCTGCCCTGTCTGGCAAGGCTTGGGGAGAGGGGAATATTTAATAGCAACTATTTTAACTTTGAGTTCACTCTCCCAGACACAAAGTGGATGTGTAGAGGGGAGAGTGTGCCTCAAAGTTTAGGAGGCTGTTGTTACACTTTGGTCCTTGCTATACTTTCCTTTATAAAAGCTAACTGATGTTAATTGGTGGAGATGGTAACTGGTCTATTGATATGGCATGGCTCATGAGCCAGAGTACTAAACTGCTCACCCCCTCAATCTCTCCAGATTAGGTCAAGAACACTGAGCAGAGAAGTTACTGGTTACCTTTTCTACCAGTTACCTAATCTACAAGATCACCACTAGCACAATACAAGTGAAGAAAAAGGACTGTCTGCTATTATAATGCTGTCCTAGACAGACACATGAGTGATGAATACCCCAAAAATAGGAATGCAAGACTGATGTTATGAGAGGCTGAATTCCAAACTGCATTGGCAAATGAGAGAGGAACCAGGGATAGAATCCTTTCCAAATCCCCAAAACGGTAAATGGGACCTACCTCATCATTCTTCAATTAACAACAATTTTATGCAAAATCACCACCATCAAGATACAATCAGAGAAATAACATTTTCAGTTACAAATGTAAAACAGGCGGCCATACTATATCAGGCAAAGTGAGGAGAAGAAGAATTAGCACTTGGTTCAAAGCAAGTCAGTGTCCAAGGATGGAACCTGTATTTTTTAAATAAAATTTTATTTTTTAAATCAGCAAAAATCTGCCTTTTCTCTCCCTCCATTTACCTCAAACTGAGAAAGAAAAACAAAATCCCTATTGCAAGCATGTGACAGGTGAAACAAATTTCTGCACTGGCTATGGCCAAAAGTTGGAAACACTCATATATGCATTCATATGTCTCATGCTGCATTCTCAGCCTTCAACCTCTCTAGCAGGAGGTGAATTGCATGTTTCATTATTAGTCCTCTGGAATCCTGATTGGTGATTGTGCTGATTAGAATCTAATTCTTTCAAAATTGTTTGTCTTTCTATTATTGTTGTGGTTGTAAAAATCATTCTCCTGGTTCTGTTCATTTCACTATGTATCAGTTCATGCAAATCTTCCCAGGTTTTTCTGAAACCATCCCCTTCATTTCTTATAGCATTCTATTATTACATTTACGTATCATAACATGTTCAGCTATTCACCAGTTGATGAGCACCCCACCTCAGATTCCCATTCTTTGCCATCTCAAAAAGAATGAAAAGGTTTTTATACCAAGTCTGTGATCAAGAATTGAAGCAAGGCAATTTTTCCCCCTAAAACAGATCTTCAAGGTTCAGGGAATAAAGGAGAAATTTGGAGGAGAAAAACTAAATAAAGATGATAGCCATTTAGAAAAAGTTGAACGTAAGATATCTCAGATGAAGAAGAAACATAATACACGATGAAATCTTACATTTAGAAGGAATCAAGATATTAATATTGTAATCATTAAAAAATCTAGAAACAAATAAATTATCACCTTGACACAAAATAACAATTAAAAATGTTCAAAAGATGATACACTGAAACAATAGTTCCAGAATGTTAAAGCCCAACTTGTACACCAGTCAGCACAAAAAACTCCTGAAAAGCAAGACCATGTAAGCAAAGACATAGAGACAAAAGACGGCAGGATGAAAAGAGAGGCGTGGAGAGTTGTTCAGTTTGGTTGGAATGTAGAGCATCTATGTAGAGATGCGGCTAGAAAAAAATAGATTGGAACCTGATTCAAGACATTGTCATAGGCAGAGAGAGGGAAAAGAAGGCAGAAGATGGGCCCTTTCTTTATGGAGCACTCAGGAAAATTGTGGGGGATGTTTTATAGATACAATTATAAAAATTTTTCAAAATGTTTTCATTTTTTCATAACTCCAATTATTCCCCCCAAAAGAAGAAAAAATTGTCCGCTTAGCAGAAAGTGATCTGATTTCTAGAACACATGAATGTTCTAGATTTTTCAATTATGGTCATCTCAGGAAATATATATCTGGTAGCAACTTCTGGGGACTCCAGGGACCTTGGACCTTATGTGAAGTATGAACCTCATTGCTGCTTCCAGACGTGTGTAGACCCAGGAAGGACTTATTACTTTAGTATGACATAGCAAACCCTGGGTGGTCCTTTAGTAATTCCCTGCCCTATGGGAGTGCTATATTTGTGTGTGTGTGT
>CM053601.1:17340381-17355863 GCA_028646575.1 Pseudocheirus occidentalis
GTGTTTTCAACGACAAGACTTGGATCTTCAGCCTCCTTACATGCCTCATCATGGCATGGAAGTGACCCCAAGATAATGCAGAGCCTCCTAGGAAATGAATGATCAATATCTATTGTTTAGATTGCCACACATGTCTGACTGTAGCCCTACAGATGTTGTCCAACAGTATGTATATCTCTAACCGATAATACAAATGGGCCATGAGCTGGTCCTAGGGTTGAGAAGTAGAAGGAGAGAGCTCAATTTCTTTTGTGAAATTTCAAAGTCTTTGTTCTATTGATTATCCACACTTCTGCTATATAGCTTGGTTGTATGTGGTTGTTTGCGTGTCATCTCCCTCACTAGACTTTCAATTCCTTGAGAGTAGGGATTGCCTTTTGTCAAAATTAAGTCCTAATAGATTTAATTATGGCAAAGGGCAACCCAAGGACAAACAATAATGAAGTCTATGATCTTAAAAATTCCCTAAACTGAAGTAGTTAAGGAACTGTGGGGTACAATGGGCTCAAAGGGACTACAATTTTGTGGGTTCTGTGGAATTGTTGAAATTTTCCTGTGTTGAAAGGGACAAGTGAAAACATTTCAACTAGGAAATTTTAGGCAGCAGGTGAGGAGGAGACAGGGCAAGTTAGGATCATTTCATACCTAAGCAAAAATCAATGAATACACTCAAATGGAACCATAATCCTGTCATTTTAAGAGTCCTCTATAATATATTGATGCCTGCCTAACTTGTGTGATTCTTGTTCATGTCCTCTCCAGAGTTCAACACTAGAGGTCCATCTACTATGCCGTATGCCTTCCTCTGTTTCTCCCAACATCTTCAGGATACCCCATAGAATAATCTGGCTGTATACTTGTCGTCCCTTGTCCTCCCTACACGACCAGTCCTTCTCTTTCTTTCATACAAAGAACATCCTTTATTCATGTTCTTCCTTGGAATTCCTTGTGGGTTATAGATTGTGACTTGCTCCCCTCACCATTGCTTTCTGTGATGGTCATCTTTAATTCTTGGGCAGCAATAGAATTCTGGGTCTTAAACTGCCATACTGCAATGCCAAGGGAATGGTTGCATTGAAAAGATGAGTCCTGATTTCATGGGAAGCTTGGGATCAGTAATGTTATCAGCAAGTCTAGAACTGCACCAGAAATGTCAGGACAAAAAAATGAAAAATCTTTTCTATTCTTCAGCAAGCTTAAGTTTTTTTTACATGATCACCCTGTTCTGGAGAAATGGAGAAAATTTCTGCTGTTTTTTCATGCTTGGTCTTTCTCAAGCAATCTGTTCCAGAGACAGTTTGAGAATGGGCAAATAAAAATATCACTTTGAAATGTTTTTTTTTCCATTTGTGATTTTTAAAGAAAATTGTTTTTGAATATTATGAATTTGTCAAACATTACCAAACATGAACAGAACTGCAGACAAAGAGGAAAAAGAAGATTGTATATTAAACCATATGTATTGTGTGTTAAACTAATCTGTTATGTGTAACTTTTCTTTTTTTCTCCCAAGTTTATTACAAATTCAATATGTTAGTTCCAGAACTGTCCTATTTCTCTGTGTCCTTGTCTGAACTTTCTTCTGCCCTTATCTTTGTATTTTTTAAATGTTTCATTGAAGGTATTTTGGTTTTTGTGGGGTTTTTGTTTTGCTTTTTAAAAAAAATCATCAATAGTACCGCTTTCTTCTGTTCTCCCATAATGTCCCTCTTCTCCCAAAAGTCCTTCCTTGTAACAAATAATCATGCATAGGCAAGCATATGGAATCCACACATCATCATCATTATCACCATGTTTTCTGGTATTGTGGTTGGTCATTGTTTTGATCAGTTCTCAAAACTTTCAAAGTTCTTTTCGTTTACAGTGTTGTAGTCACTGTATAATTTGATCTCTAGATTTTGCTCACTTCCTTTTGCATCAGTTTATTCATGTCTTGCTTGATTTCACTGAATTTATCCCTTTTGCATTTTTCTTACATTGTAGCAATATTCCATTTCATTTACAGTTTTAAGTCATTATTCAATCAAAAGACACTCCTTAAGTTTCCAATTCCTTACTATTTAATAAGTGATGCTATCCCTTTCCTCATTCTTTTCAATTTTAATCTTTTGGTCAACTATTCATTGATTTTCATTAGATATATTTAATGTTTTGGGGTTTTTTGTATTTCTTAATTAAATTTTTATGTTTTAACCCATGTATAGTTTTTATACTCGTAGTAATAGCTGAGAAATATGCATATTCTTTTTTATTCTCATTCAACAATCACCAGAGATCTATGATATTGAACTTTTCTAAAAGTCTGTTTGGATGTTTAACTTTCTCCCTGTCTAGGATTGAAAGAGACACATTTAGTCTTTTATGATTATAACTTTGCTCCTGATTTCTCTCTTCAATTTGATTAACTTTTCTTTTAAGTGGATAGGGAGCTGGGTCTGGAGTCAGGAAGACCTGGGGTCTCAGACTCAGACATTTCCTGGTTGTATGACCCTGGGCAAGGCACTTAACCTCTGCCTATCTCAGTTTCCTCATCTGTAAAATATAGATAGTAACAGCACCTACAAGGTTATTGTGTGAGAATCAAATGAAATGGAGTTTTTATAGTGCTGAGCACAATGCCTGGGACATAGTAGGTACTACATAAATGTTTATTTTCCTTCTTTTCCCTTAAGTTCATAGACTCATTATCCATGGTACCTTTAAATATCATGTAATTAATTCTCTCGCTTATCTTTTAAAACTTTGTGTGTTTTTGCTTTTGCTTTTTGTGAAATTAGGATTGTTACTCTTATCTTTTTTTTTTTTTGAGTTTACAAGTGGTCAAAGATATGTCAAGTGTGGCCGTTTGACTGAATCCAGACTTTATAGAACAGATCCTTTTATTAAGGGGCATGTCCTATGGGTCAATCTTATGGGCATGAGGTGGTACCTCAAACTCTAGCATTTCTTGATGATTTTGAACATTTTTTTATATGACAGCAGATAGTTTTTTATTTCTTCTTCTGAAAACTCCTGTTCATATCTTTCACCATTTATCATTTGAGGAATGGGTCTTCTTTTTTATAAATTTGATTCAGTTGTTTGTATATTTGGGAAATGAGACCTTTACCAGAGAAACTTGATTCATCCCCCACCCCAGTTTCCTGCTTTTCTTCTAATGTTATCTGCATTGGTTTTGTTTGTGCAAAGACTTTTGAATTTATGTGACCAAAGACATTGGAGTTCTAACTAGCCACTTGCCTCTTTTCCTCTTTCAGAAGGTAAACTCTTCCATTAACTTTCAATCTTTTCCTTTAGCTCAAATGTATTTGCCTTTCTAGATTTTCCTTGATTCCCGTGTTTACATTTCAGAGTTTCTGCTCAGCTCTGGTATTTTCATCAGCAATCTCTGAAAGTCCTTTATTCTATTGGAGTTCTATATTTTCTTTTTCTATAGGATTATACTTTGCCTTGCAAAGTTATTCATCATTGTAAAGGCTTTGTTTGCCTTTTCAAAGATTTTCTTTCCTTTATGACATAGTAGTTGCTACTAAATCATATTTTGTCCAAATTGTGGTTCCTTGATACCTGAAAGCTTCCTTTTTGGCCTGTTCCTGTCCTTACACACATGCGCACAGACAGACACACACACACAGACATACACAGACTCACACACACGCACACGCACAGCTTTTCTAGTAGTTATGGAGTTATACTTTTCTTCTGGCTTTACCTCTTGACTATTTTTTAACCCATAGGATTTCTATATGGAATTTTGTATTTTCTTCTTGCTTACTTTTGTCTTTAGTCTCAATTCCTGGTTTGGGACTTTGTGCTAGCACTGGGCTTTGTTTCCATCCATACTTTTGGATGGAATGTTCAGATATATTGAGTAGGCAGCCCATCCATATTTTTCCAAATTGGTTGTACTCATTCACAGATCCAAGGGCCCATTTTTTCCTACAGCTTTTTCAGCATTTATCATTTTCCTTTTTTGTCATCTTTGCTACTCTGAAGGATATCAGGTAGAATCTCACAATTACTCTAATTAGTAGTGATTTATAGTATTTTTTTTTTTGCTTTGATGTAGAACCTCTGGATTTTTTTGGATGCTTCTGGATGCTTTTAAAATTTGGGGTTTCTTTTGGAGATGGATTCTTTCGATTTTATTTTGTCCTCAGGTGCTGATATATCTGGCCAGTTATATTCCAAGATTTCTTAAAATGTGATATCTGTGGTTCTTTTTTTAGGCAGCTAGATGGTGCATTGATTAAAATGATGGACTTAAGAGTTCAGATCTATCCTCAGATACTTACTAAGTGTGTGACCTTGGGCAAGTCACTTAACCCTGCCTTGCCCCCTCCAAAAAGTAAAAAAAAAAGATAATATGGGTAAAACATTTTGCAAACCCTGAAGTGCAATAAAATGATATTATTATTATTTGATCATAATTTTTAGGATGATCAATGATTTTTTAAGTTTTCTTTCTTCAACCTGTTTTCCAACCTGTTTTTGGTAATAGATACCTTACATTTTCTTATATGTTTTTTCAATCTTTTGACAGTGTTTTAACCTTTCTAAATCTCTCCTTTGTTCTCTGAATGCTTTTTTTGCTCCATTCTATTTTTATCAGAGTTCACCTTTTGGGTGTAGTTCCAAATATTTTTTCCAAAATGGTTGTACTCATTCACAGGTCCACGGGCCCATTTTTTCCTACAGCTTTTTCAGCATTTATCATTTTCCTTTTTTGTCGTCTTTGTTACTCTGAAGGATATCAGGTAGAATCTCAGAATTGCTCTAATTTGCATTTCTCTCATTAGTAATGATTTGAAACACCTTTTCATATAAATAACCTTGATTTCTTCCTTTGAGAATGGTCTATTCCTGTCCTTAACCCATTTTTCAATTGGAGAATGACTCTTTTTCTTATAAATTTGAATCAGTTCCTTCTGTATCTTGGAAATGAGACTTAACCTATTTATTTTTCTTCCATTTTTTCCCTCCAGCATTCTTATGTCACTTTTTTTATCTTTTGTTTAGTTTCTTGCTAATATTTTTAAATATTCCTTACGGCTTAGTCTTCCTTCTCCTCTCCCCAGCCCCCTACTCTTCTAGTAGTTATAGGGTTATACTTTCCTTCTGGCTTTACCTCTTGACTGTTTTTTAACCCATAGGATTTCTTTATGGAGTTTTGTACTTTCTTCTTGCTTACTTTTGTCTTTAGTCTCAGTTCCTGGTTTGGGGCTTTGTGCTAGCACTGAGCTTTTTTTTCCTTCCATACTCTTGGATGGAATGTTAAGATATAGTGTGCTGGCAAGCATCCTATCCCCCTATATAATTTTTGGCCAGTTTGCTGGCTGGTTTCAAGCCTGCTCACCTGAACTCACATTGATGCCATGTGGGACCCCCTCATTTGATCCTTTCAGTATCTTTTGTCTTTTGGTGCAGTCTATGACTGGTTAAAAGTACTTATTATTGGGTTGTTTGGCATTTTTAGATCCTTATTTGACCCAGTGCCTTTTTTTTCCAGATCTTTGATAAAGTATATTTTGGAGAACTGGGCTCCACTATGATCTTTCATGTCACCATCTCAACTATAAGTTTCTGTTTTTCATTTTTACCTTACGTGCATCCTATGCTGCATATACTCACTTTGCAACATATTTTAATTTCTCTGTAAGGATGAATTGGAGAGGGGAGAGACTTGAGGAAAGGAGACCAATTGAGGGGGTTGTTCCAGTAGTCCAGGTGAAAGCAAAGAATGACTGATCTTAACTTTTGGCAATGTGATTAGAGAGAAGGGAATGGATATGAGAACTGTGGAGGCAAAATCAATAAGACTTGCTATCAGTTGCTGAGGTATGGGAGACATCTTTGCCTTGGGAAAGAGGCCTGTTTGAGTTATCTCACTCCAGAAGAGAACAAACAGTGTGTATGTTTTTATTTCTCTTGCTCTGTCTTTCTCCAGCTTGTCATGATTCCTGTTTGGCATGTCAAGGGAAGAGCCCAGACAATTGCACATCCTGCATGTCTTCTCAGGTCCTCTTGGATGGCCAATGCTTCCCCCACTGTCCACATGGATTTTTCAACCAGGAGGGTATCTGCTCCAGTAAGTGTTGCTTTGAATTCTTCATATTCTTTCATTTTTATGATGCAATATTATTCTATTGTATTACATTTACTTGCCACCATTTGTTCCACCATGACTCAGTTGATGGATACTTCCATTTATTTGCTACTCCAAAAACAATATTGCTGTGAATATTTTGGTCCCTGCTTTATATCTTTATATTATTTTCCTGGTAGTTGGGTAGATGGGTGAAAAGGTATGAAAGTTTATTGACTCTGGAAACATGCTGTCTAATGGCCCCTCTTCTTATCTGCAAGGAGCTCCACAAATGTTTTGACAATGATGATAACTTGCATGTGTACAGACATTCAGTCCAACAAGCATTGATTATACATTTATTATATTTAAGGTACTCTGCTAGATGCTGGAGTAATAAAGACAGCAGGGAAATATTCCCTGCTTTTATGATGCTTATGTTTGCTAGGGACTAGAGGGAAGAAATATAGTATGTTCAAGACAAGAATAATGGTTGTTGTTCTTCCTTCTGAAAAAGAACCAAAATGACATCACTACATTGGAGTCAAGGTACAATGTGTCTGACTGTGGTTGATCAGACCAGTATGAACTCAGAAGACTCTACCACAGATTGGGAGCAGATAGTCCATTTTTGTCCAAATTAGGCCTTTGGAATGGGAGAGATCAATCTTAACTGGAGGGGCCAGCAAAGAAGAGGGAACCCTTGAAGACAGCCTTAAAGGAAACAGAGTCCAGAAAGTGGGTTAAGGAAGAGAGTGTATTCCAGGCCTGTTTGGGGGAAAAGCTAAGTCTAGTGTTGTTGGGGTAGATAGTGTCTGATGGAGAGTAATACCAATTATGATTAGAAAGGTAGGAACCATATTCTGGAGGGCCTGAAAGTTAAGGCTTTCTCGTAATAGGTAACCATTGAATATTTCTGAGTTTCATTGAGAGACCTATGCTTTAAGAAGGTGATTTTATTGGCTGAGCAATGTTTGAATCTGAGAGCAGGCTCAAGGCAAGGAGAACATTTAGGAGGTTGTTACAGAAGTGTAGGTGAGGGGTGATAAGGGCTAGAGCCATGAGGCTGCTTGTGTGAATAAAGACAAAGGGGCGTTTAAATCATAATTGTGACCCCAGTTTATTTGATTATATTGGTGAAGTATTGTTTATAGCAAATCATTTAATTTTTTTTTTTTTGCTTTTTGGAGGGCAGTTGGGGTTAAGTGACTTGCCCAAGGTCACATGGCTAGTTTTTGTGTTAAATGTCTGAGGCCGGATTTGAACTCAGGTACTCCTGACTCCAGGGCCGGTGCTCTATTCACTGTGCCACTTAGCCACCCCAAATCATTTAATTTTTTGAAAAGGGAAAAGCAAAATAGAATCATTGAAACTTGGCAACTTACGGGATATAGGGAGTGAAGAAGAGGGGAAAATGAAAGAATGAACGGTCTAAGGATCGCGCGGTGGGAGTGTCCTAAAGGAAAATGGGGAAGTTTCTCAGAATTAAAGTTTGAGGAAAGAGGTTCTGAACACTTTCTTGTCCTGTGCATCCTTTTTCAGAATAATGTTCTTAAATGTATTAAATAAAATGCATGTATTTTCAAGAAAGCCAATTATATTGAAATAGTTAGTGAGGTATTTGAAGTGTATTTCATGTTATGAATCTTTGGTTTGGGAAAAATAATGAATTCCATCGTCTTGCTTGTTAGTTGAAAAAAAAAAAGGAAGAGGAGTTAGATGTGACTTTCCAGGTGTTAATGTGGTACTCCTGAGATTATATATATAAGAAAAGAATGAAATATTAAAGCCATTAACAATGAGGGGAATTCCATGTGAAAAATAATAATAAAATGAATCAGAAGAGGCCAAGATGAATCCTACTGTGTGGGAAGTTGAAAATAAGAAGAAAAAGGATTCCAATGGACCAAGGAGGGTCCTACTGTGTGTTGGGAGGTTGGAAGGTAGAAGAAGGTCACCTTGATAATAAAGGGAAGAAGAAGAAGAAGAAGAAGAAGAAGGAGAAGAAGAAGAAGACGAAGAAGAAGAACATGAACAAGAACAAGACGGAATATCTGTGGGTAAGAAACAGAAATGTTGCTCTTTCTGAAGCGGATGGAGCCATATGCCAGGAGGGCAAGCAGCTACTTGCTCTCTGAGGAATGAGGAGTGTTGATAGGCTCAAGTGAGCATTGCTATCCAGGAAGGGTCAGAGGCAGAAGAGGCTCTTAGCAGCGATTGTTAATTCCTGCTGAGGTTAAGTAAGGTAAGTTATTTCTTCTGTTACTTGTAGAACCTTACCAGAGCTTGTCAAACCAGATGACTAATACTCACTTCTGGTGATTCATGTGCGCCTGAATGTTATTGCCCCAAGGAACCTCGAAAGCATTACTAAAAGTTGTGAAATTCTGAGTAAGAAACTCAGGACCTTAAGGCAGGGGTTTGTAGGAGTCAGCTCCAACTGGCTCTCAAAATCCAATTGTTAAATTTTCAGTGTATGAGCGTTTACATCTTGGAAATCCACAAGCACTGTAAAATAATAACCCCCCCACACACACACAGTTTTGTTGATTCTCTAGAGTAAGGAAATAATGGAGAAAATGTTAATAATGCAGATTAGACTTTTTAAAAGTGTTTCATGCATAAATGTACATTTTCCCTCCCAGAAAGCTGGTTGTTAAACATTTACCAACACATTGCTGCCTTGAGGGATGCAGGGTAGTATTATCATTTTTGCTGCTTAAAAAACCAGGGCCTTCAGGAGAGAAAGACACATTTGGAAGATGAATAGGTAGTTAAGAAGATAGAGTTTGAGGAGGAAATACAGATTTCCAATTAATGGCTTAATATGGGAATTAAAGGCTCCTGGCCTTGAATAGGATATACATAACAAGGACTGGTAATTACCAGAATCCTACAAAACCAACCCAAAGGTCTTTAAACTGAAAAGGAAGGAACAAGGATACAGTTACCAATGTATAAACCATGCTCTAGAGAAAACAAGTAGCTACATTGTAGGAAATTGAAATAGAGATAACATAACAGTGAAGAGTATGTGAGAAAGACGTAGATTCAAATTCTAGCTCAGACTTTAGCTGTGTGACCTTGGGTGAGTCACTTAACCTCTGTACCTCAGTTTTCTCATCTGAAAAGAAGAAGATTGGGTCCTAAGGCCCCTTCTAACTTCAAATCTGAGATGCTGCTGTCTTATATCAGTAAAGATACCCTGAAGCTCACAAGAAACAAAAACAAATCGAAATTTAATTTTAAGTAATAAAACCTGTGACTTTGTCTGCCCCTATACAAATGCCCAAAATAGAATGTGAAAGAGAAGAAAAACAAATGCTTATAGTTAAATAATAATGAAATGATAAAATAACAGCCATGACAACAAAAACAAATGTCTATATAGGTAGCAAGATGAAGTAGAGAGTCTGATGCAAGAAGGCGAATACTGCCTATTAGGTGCCTCTACGACTTGTTGGAATAAGACCCATGACAGCAATATAACTCAGGAAGGAGAGAATTTATTCTCAAGAAGAAGGATAGCATTGCATATAAAGAGTACACACTCATGTTAGGACAACTAAGAACTTGTGGGGGGAAAAGCCTGTTGGAGAACCATTGGGTGAAGACCAGTAAGGAGAAATGCTAGTTTGCGGTATTGTCATGAGTGTGTTCCAGACCACTTGGGCAAAAATAGGAATGAATGAAAATTGTGGGAAATAGATCTCAAGCCTGGAATCATGGCATCACTTTGTGATGAGTGGGGATGGGATTGAGCTTCAGGTGTCCAGACACTTGCTGGTTTGACAAAAGCAGAGCAGTCAATAGCTTATTAAGTTGTCTTAATGATAATTTCGTTCTTCAAAAGGTAGAGGAAGCAATGTGGGGGAACTGTTTTTCTGGGTCTGATTTTTGTTGAGCTGGAGATATTGCTGTAGTAGAAATGATGGGGACATAGTCAGGGAGTGACTACCCTGTTTTTGTGATAGAGGAGGGGAAACAAAGTAGTCTGACATTGCCCCCTAGATTTTGGGAGAGCTTATTTCTGGGAGTGCAGAGGAAGGATGGGAAGATTTCCATGACCTAAAATTCTATAGGGGAAATTGGGTCAAGAAGGAATAGGAAATTCCAAGAATGAAATTCTGAAGACACAAAAAGCAACATTTATTTCCCTCCAGTAAGGAAGAAAAGGGAAGTATTGTCTAAATTGTTCATCCATTGTTCTTGAAGAGGACCAGTGACTTCATGAGGATGATGTCTGGACTTGCATATGAACTAGATGTAAGTAAAGCAGAGCTAAAGTCCTCAGCCTCACTCGTGGTTTATGACTGATATGGAACAGGGTACTTAACCACCTAATTGGATTTTTAAAGGATATATACATAAAATGGAAAGTAGTAGGATGAATAGAAAAGCATGGAATAACCCTTTAGGAATAGAGCCTCCATGAATTCTTCCTTCCCCTTAGCTGAAAGTGATCCCGCCCTCCCTAAATTTCTTAAGAGTCTTTGCCCGAGCATAATTTTTGCCTTTATCACACTTTTGCTGATTTCATGGTTCTTTGTGTCCTTGTCTCCCCTCCTCCCTGCTTCCTAAGCCCCAATTGGATTGTAAGTTCCTTGGTTTGTCATGGGACCCACTTCTAAGAGTATTGTCAAAAGTGCTGATGGGTCAGGCTTGGCAAGGGAAACTTGAGATCACAAAAAAGAGTATCTAAAAACCACATGCTAAGAAAAAGAGGAGGATCAGTGATCGACAAGACCGCTAAGGTTCTATGGGACGTTAATGGCAAATGATACAGACAGACTTCCGCCATTTTGAATCTTCTACTTTTATTTGATCATGTTTAGAAGAGAATGATCTTTGCATCGGAAAAGATGGAACACAAAGGGATAATGGGGAGTAAATGTTTATGAACAGTAGGGAGCTAGATTGTAAGTGAGCACCTACAGTAGCTGTCCTTGACGAGGTGGAGACACAGAGCCTGGATATTGTACATCCTAGGGTGGGGACAGGGCTGCCTAATGGGGTGCTCTAGAACAGGGCTGTCAAACTCATAGAGAAGCAGGCCCCACCCAATTGTACATAAGGATTTCTATGGGCCACATATTGACTTAAAAACCACACATGCTTAAGCATTTCAAATAAAGGGAATACGTCAACACACTAAAATCAGGTAGGATCTGCATTTTAATAGGCATCAGGTTGCAGCACTCAGGAGTGTTTGTCGGTACCCGTTTGATGCCTCTGCTTTAGAAGATTATGGAGAATGTAGAAAAAGTACCCCAGGGAAAGGCACAGACATTTAGTGTATGGTGCCTACTTTGTGCCGGACTCTGCTAAGTAAGTGCTTTAAAAATGTTATATAATTTATCTTCACAACAACTCTGGGATGTAGGGCCTATTCTCGCATCCATTTAACAGATGGGGACATTGAAGCAGACCAAGGTTAAGTGGCCACAGGTCACACAGCTGGTACATGTCTGAGGCTGTATTTGATCTCAGGACTTGCTGGCTTGAGCCCTAGTAACTCCATCCACATTTCTACCTCGCCACTTCAGCCATCCCACAGGAGGGAATGGAAGGTCAAATGTAGAAATTTTAAAAAGAAAGAAGTAGAGATTGAAAACTACAGGCCACTGAGCTTGAAAGATTCCTAGAAAAATATCTGAGGGTATTTGGGGATAATACCAGAAGGTATTTAAGGCTGGTATACCTTATGTCCCAGAAGGAAGGCATTGGGGGATGGTACATTATATCAGAAGGTAATCTTAAAGGAATGGTTAGTGAACATCTAGGAAAAGGAGGTGGAGGTGGTCAGCAGGAAGGAGTCTGGCTTTGTCAGTGACTGGCCTAGCCAGACTAACCTCATGTCATTTTGTGACCCTATTACATTGTAGACAGTGTAGACACAGGTAGGTCTGAGAAATGTGTGATACAGTCTACCCAGATTTGTAGGAAGGAATTTGCAAAAGGCTCTCAATTTAATTCAGTTTAGATACTTCTTAAAATCCAGGTTTATTTTGTTTTCAAGGTCACATTATCTCCCTCTCCTCCCCTTTAAGAAATCAAGAAAACCAAATCCTGTTACAAACATTAACATGCATTTTTAAAAATGCCTGTCATGTGTCAAATACTGTGCTGAGTATTAGGGACACAAAAAGAATGTACCTATTCTTAAGGAATGTACTTATCAGTCCTGTGGAAAAGAGGGAAAGATGTGAATTAGGTGAAATGATAATGTATTGGTATCAGAACTAGGGTGCTGTTAAGGCATTGGTTTTAGTGTAGGTTGAGATCTCCAGGAGGTGCCCTAGGATTCTCTGCGTGGTCCTATGCCCTTTGACACTGTTGTGGAATCAGAACCACTCTCTGGTCAGAGGTCAGATTGCTTAGCATCTTTATTAGACAGCTAGTGGTTGGGAGACAGTCTCTTTCCAACCCTGTCCCCCATGGGCCTCAGCATCCTGGATTTTTTATATCCTGGTCCAAATAGATAGAAGAACATCACAAGCAGAGTGGACAATGTTTATGAGTCATGACTTCCTGAGGACAAAAATGGGAACTTCTTGTGGTTGCTGAGACAGGGAGGACCAGAAATAGGAACAGACAATGCAGGGCACATGGAGGGCACTTCTTGTAAGGGCATCATTGAGGCTAAGCCTGGTTCTATAGAGTCTTAATGGATGACTAGGGAAAGATACATCACATTATATCTTCAGAGGATGCAAATCTAGTACTTTAGATTATGGAATAAACATACACCAGAGATCTCAACAGCTTGGAACATTGAGCTGTATTAAATCAGGTGAAATAAAAATGGGAATCCTTGGGTTAAGATGCAAGGCATGTCTAGGCAGTTGTCAATTTGAAGAAGACCTGGTAGTTTTAGTAGACCACAAGCTCAATACAAAGCAATGGTAACCATGGATACGTACATGACCTTATGAGGCTACCAATGTCAAGAACTAGGGAGGGAGTGTCTGGCTGTACTGTCTTGGGGTTAGACTAGATTTGAGCAATTGCATTCAGTTCCTGGGACCACATTTCAGGAAAGAGACTTATAAACTGTGGAACTTCCAGAAGTGAGTGACAGATCGTGAAGAGTTTGGAATTCATGCCCCATGAGAACTGATTGAAGGAATTGGGAATGTTTCTTTCAGATGAGAGAAGACTCAGGACTGATAGGATCATTTGTCTTCAAATTCTAGAAGAATTTTCAGAGAAGAGAACATTTGCCCTTCTTGTCTCCAGAGTATAGAACTAGACATCCCAGGGAGAATTTGTAGAGGCAGATACCAAGGATAGCTGCCTTGGGAGAGATACTGTACTCTGTCTTACAGGAGGGGTTGCAAGTAAAGACTGAGTGATGGCTTATTGGGTATGTTCTGGCAGAGGGGGCAGGGTGATTCTTGGTCAGGCATAGTTTAGAAAAAGGGTCTGCTAGAGGTAGCTCACAGCAGCTCATGAAAGCTGATTGTTAAATAATCATTGTGAGTATTTACAGTGTAAGCCAAAGTATACTCAGAAATCAGGACTTTATTGTTTTCTTGATTGTCAGAGGTTCCCAAATTTATTTGGCCTACTGCCCCCCTTTAAAAAAATCACTCAGCACCCTCCCTGGAAAAATCTACTTTCTTTAGTCCTTTATGTTTATTTTTTTAAAATTTGCAGCTCCTGAGGTTACCATCACTCCCCTGGATCATTCCAATGCCCCCTGCAGTATTGCCCACTTTGGAAACCTATATGTAAGGAAGTGATATAAAAATGCTATAATGTAGATTAAACTTCAAAGTATGCCATGAAAACAATTCCCCCAGAGAGCTGGCAGTTAAATATTTGCTAGCAGACCCCTGGTCAGATTATATATTCTTTCACCTTTGAGATTCTGCAGTTAATATGGCGAGAAATGGAGGCAGGGGATTTGATCTTTTGGATCTGAGCAGTTCAAATATTTTAGTTTTTAAATTTTATTTACAAATCTGTGTTCCTCAAAACCCTAGTGTTCCACGTGATGTACATATGGATATTGTGAGAAAAGTGGATGCCAATGCCACTTCCCTGCTGTTAGGAGATAAGAAAGTATTCCATACAGCCAAGTTTTCATAGGGAAATAACCCGACTTTCTTCCTTATTGCTCCAGGGTTTCCCCAACTCCTGTTTTTCTGGTTATATACCATACTCCCAGGATTCCTGGACCAGCATGTATAGGTTCCACCAATATATTTCATGCCCCCAAGTGATCCCGGACCACAACAGCTTGTGAAATGCTGTTTTATGCTATTTAATATAAGCGAAGTATTATTTCCCTCCAGAACTTTCCTTGCAAAACAACCAAAGCATTCAAAAAATGCTTATTCTCCAGGTGGATTGTTTCCTCTTTATGTAGACTTAGCAAGGGAAAAATATAGTCCCTCTGGTTTCTTAATTTTTATGTCTATTCAAAGCTAT
Source organism: Pseudocheirus occidentalis (assembly GCA_028646575.1). Classification (NCBI taxonomy): domain Eukaryota; kingdom Metazoa; phylum Chordata; class Mammalia; order Diprotodontia; family Pseudocheiridae; genus Pseudocheirus; species Pseudocheirus occidentalis. The sequence continues at coordinate 17,354,903 of CM053601.1, forward strand.
CAGTCTTTGGGTATTTTCCCCCAAAGTCTTTTTGGTTTCCCTGTGTTGTAATTAAACTTTGTTTGAGACTGAAGTCAGAGTGTTTCTAGTGTGAGCTTTGGAGTTCTCCATTTTCTGCCCACCCACACGCATCCTGGCAGATGGTACTGTGGATCAGCAGCCTCCTCAGGTCACTGGGAGGGTGCTGCCAAAGGGGAGGGAATAGATTGCAGGACTCCTGGGAAGACTGGTACTTGGGAGATTAGCCGCTTCCAAGTTCCTTTCTCAGGAATGCAGAGAGAGGGATGGTTGTTGCTGTGGCTAGCCTTTTCATCAGTATTCCATTTGCTTTGCTTGATATGCTGAGCCCATCTTGGCCCTTTGCCTGGAGGAGAGGCACTTGAGCTTACCTGAAATTGTGGCTTTTGCTTTCCACAAGCTACCTGCTAGAGAAGAGGACCCATGCCGCCACCTGTCCCCTGCCTCCCCTCAGCATCAGACTTGCTTAGACCTCCCCTGCCCTTGGCAAAGCCAGCTTCCCACTTTCTCCCCTGATCTCAGTGCCTACTGTCTGCCTTAGCAGCATGGATGCCACTGCAGCTGCATCCTCTGTTTAGGCACTGCTGCCCTGCTTTCTTTATGACTGACACCCTAAGGTGACTCTTCTTTAAAAAAGAAAGCACAAGACGTCTTATCAGCCTGGTGTATGTCATGTAAATGGAGAGAGAAATGACCTCAGAAAGTTTTGCTGAAGGAATTGAGTTTCAGATCCAGGCACCTAGGTGGGGTGGAAGGTAGGGCATCTGCTCCCTGCTACTTTCTGTAATTTGGTTTGTGGGTCTTGTGAACAAAGGCAGTGTCTTTGGCTCTTTGTTTTATTTTGCTCTGTATTTATTTTTGTTTCTGTCAGAGCTAGGAAAAGACATTTATGCTTTATTTATTTCCTTTATTATTTGCTCTTCCCTCCCTCCGTCCCTCCTTC
>CM053601.1:17355963-17423478 GCA_028646575.1 Pseudocheirus occidentalis
TGTAACAACTCAATTCTACCTTAATGTCCATTTGAAGTAAGTATAATGACCAATATAGCTTAAGAACCCATCAAGCCGATGCGCTACAAAACAAACTGGGTAGAAACTGATAAAATCAAATGAGAAACCATATAATCAGTACAGAATAGTAAAGTAAACAGTAGAGAAAACTGAGTGGTAGTATCATTGTTACTCATAGACAGACCTGATTCACAAAGCGGGAGGGAGTCTCCACCATACAACCCAGATAAGTCTTAGTCTGAGATGACAAAGGCCCGTGATATTTAGAGAGCATTTGGGATGCATCTGTCTTCTCCTCTTTCAGTTCTCTTGGTGTAGCCCCAGAGTCGTCCACCACCAGCACCACCACCACCACCAGCACCGCCGCCACCAGCACCAGCACCACCACCCACCACCCACCACCCACCACCACTGGGTTTCTGGATCACAGTATAAGGTGGACAGATTCCTAGCCAGAGATGGGGACATATGTGATCTTGCAAATCGAATTGATAGGACTTGAAACTAAAAAGGACTGGGAGGGAGGAGGAAGAAGACTGCCTGTGTCTGTTCCCTAAAGCTAGATACTACAGAAAACAAATTGAATGAAGGAAGAAGGTAGCAGTTGAGACACTAGGAGTTTACAGGAGATAAAATGCAAGAATGGAGCTAGTAATGACAGCGGCAGTTATGACTAGCATTTCTACAGCAGCTGAAGGTTTGTGAAGTGTTTAACGTATGCTAACTCATTTGAGCTTCCATACCCAAATGCCCAAAGCTTAGACATCAAACAAGATTCTGGTGCAAGGGGGAAAATTTGGGCTTCTAAGTGTCACTGAGACCTGGTTTTTCCCAAGCCTGCTGTTGTTTCTGCTTTTCTCCTGTCATGGATGGTAGAATTTTCTTGCCTTAAAAATGTGTACTTATGTAAATAATGTTTAAGAATGTCTCTGGTGCAGTCCCCACCTTGAAGTGACTGCCTCTGTTGCATAACCTTGGTCTCTTTTGACAACTTTTTCTCAGGCACATGGTACACCATTGCTTAGATCCTAAGATCTGGCTTATAGGGATGGGGTGGTGGTGGGTGAAAGGACAATGGTGTGTGAGACTGGTCTGCTGGTCACTTGTTCTGTGACCTTGAGAACAGCCCTGAAACTCTCTCCGTCCAGTTGACTTTCCTCATCCACAGAATGAGCACCGGCGTGCTGAAATGCAGCTCAAGCACCATCTTCTATGTCGGGAGTTCTTAACCAATTTCTGTGTTATAGACCCTTGGGTCATATAATGAAGCCTTTGGACTCTTCCTCAGAATAGTGCTTTTAAGTAATTGATAGAATTTTGACTTAGGGCGTTAGTGAAAATAAGGATGCAACTTTTTCCCCATGTACCATGTTTCCATATTTTCTTCCTTCACAGACAACCTGCAATCTATTGTTGGGCTGCAAAGTGGTTTAAGACCTCAGTTTAAGAAAGCCTATCCTATGTGAAATTTTTTCAGATCCCCTGAACTGCTAGTGTGCCCCCTCATTTCTTTGTAACTAACCCCTCAAGATTTATTTATTTTATATTTATTCTATATTGAATTATAATACTCTTGTTTCCTTGGTTAAAATGTAAGGTCCCTGGGAGTAGGGCTTGTTTCATTTATTTTATTTGTAATCTCAGCAATTGATTGATTAATTGAGTGGTTATCTATGTCTTTTTTGGGGGTGGTGCTTTATTATAATGTCTGGAGAATAGCCTCATGGGTACAAGGAATGAGAAACAGTCCAATGAGTGGAGACATTCCCCAAGGTGATTCTTGCTTGTCCAAGGGTCCTCAGAAGTCTTTAAGTAATCAAGACTGCCATGGTCATTGTTAGATATTCTTAGGAGCATTTTTGACTTGTCTAAGATTGGTATTTCTTTTTTGTTGGTATACTGCTGACCTTGACCCTGGGATTTTCTTTTTTCCAAGTGTGCCATCCCTCATGTAGACAGTGCTGGGGCCCTACGGACTCTGACTGCCTCGCTTGCCACCCCCATGCTCTTCTTGTGAGTGGAACCTGCAGGACCAGCTGTGAAGAGGAACAATACCTGAACCTTGTGGGCTATTGTGTTGGTGAGTCAACGTCCTATGGTAGCCGTGAGAATCCCGTGCTGTTCTAGGTCAGCAGATCTAGGTCATTCTTACTCATCTGCACACAGTATCCAGATACTTCCGAGAAAAGATTAAGCTGTCTAGTTCACTTTAATAATGGTAACACCTATTTGTCAACAAGGAAATATCAAGCATCTACATTTCCCACTAGTAAGAAGCACAAGCATTGCCACAATCTCTGCTCAAAGGGAGCTTGTGTTCTAACTGGGAGAATGAATAAGGACATTTGTGAAATATGTGTAGGATAAAATAGAAAAAGAAAAAAATGTGAGTAAATACAAGGTCATTTGAGAGGAAAGGTACGGGAAGCTGGGCGAAGTATAAGGCAAGGCTTCATGTCTAAGGCAGTGCCTTTGTTCAGGAGAGTCCACTGTCTATTTAAAAAACGTTCCACGTGTTGTTTCAATGCCCCTTAATATTAATCCATTCCCTCTACCGATTATCACCAATTTATCCTGTATATATCTTGTTTGCACATGGTTGTTTGAATTTTCTCTCCCATTAGACTGTGAGCTCCTTGGCAGAAAGGGCTGCCTTTTGCTTTCTTTTCATGAGAACTGGGTGGACAGAGCACTGGGCTTCAAGTCAGGAAGACCTGCTTTGTAATTCTGCCTCCTGGGTGACCCTGGACATGTTACTTAACTACTGCCTACCTCAGTTTCCACATCTATAAAATGGGGCCCAATAATACCTACTTCCTAGGGTTGTTGTGAGGATTACACAAGATAACAAAGTGCTTTGCCAATCTAAGAGTACTCTATAAATTCTAGTTATTACTTAGTATTATCATCAATGTCATTATCATTGTTCTCATCTTCAGCACAGTGCCTGGAACATGGCGGACACTTAATCAAAGCTTGTTGACTGACTGGTAACTGATTGCTACATCCCTCTTTGCCCCTTGATCATCAGAACCATAACCTCTTGCTATCAGCTGCTCCATTGGATGTTTGTGCCCCAAATCAATCAGTTGCTCCAAAAGCTGATGGCGTTACCCCTCTCCTTTAAACTCAGCCTTCCAGAAGATAAAAAACTAGGAGAAATGTGGTAAATTCAAATAATGACAAAGCCTTTTCATTATTCGTATTATTTACCCTTCTTGGTTCACCTAAAACCAGGTGTCTCCAAACTATTTTTGTTCCTATTAATAAACGGTTTTTGAGCATGTACCCCCAATATGTGTATATTGACTTATTTATAAGTTTTATACATGTACTGCTATATGAATAATTATTAATATTATGGAACATGTAGAAAGTAGACATTAAAATGGGTAGAAGAGAAATGAAAACATAGTTAAAAACATTTTGTTTTTAATTGGAAGCATTTTACAGAGCTCCTATGCTGGTGATGATGACAGTGGGCCCCCTGTCTCAATGATTTCTCCCTATAATTATGGTTATAGAGGCTGGGCAGGAAGTAGGTCTGTTGGATTGGGGGAGAGTGTTTTTCCCAAGAATCTTGGGCTCAGGGTCCTGGCTGTTTCTATCTGAACACTGGTAACTTTGAAGAAAGCAGTTTCAGTGAAATTGAATAGTCTTCATTATTTTGGGGAATCATGGTCTAACACTTGGTAGAATGATTCAAGGGTCTGGTTCTAAGTTCAGTTTATTATGATATTGGGTTTTCACACTTGTCAGAACTGCAAAAGATGCATTCTAGTGAGCCAGATGGGAGATCCAACAAATATACAAAGGTTTTGGGTGAAATTTAGCTTTTCGGTGTCCATTTTGCCTGATGTCAATCAGTTGTTCTTACCAACTAATTGGAAGGTATCACGTTTTTAATATATTTTTTAACACATGAGTTGAATACCCACTGAAACTTCACTTGAAAGATTTTTAACAGGTTAGAAGATTATCTCTCTAAGCTTTGAAAGAGTGCACAAAGGAGAGGCTGTACAGGTAGCACATTAAAGAGAAGAGTGAGTGCTTAGGAGGAGAAGGTGCTCAGTGATGTCACATGCTTCATAGAGGTCAAAAAGGATGAGGAATGAGAAAAGTCCATCAGATTTGGCACTTTTGAGGTGAATGAATGAATGAATGAAGCATTTATTGGTATTATTTTCTTTAGTATTTTTGGGGTTTCCTTTATCAGGCTGTTGACTCTCTTTTCATGATTTTCTCGCATCATTCTCATTTTTCTTCCCAATTTTTTCTTCCATTTCTCTTACTTGATTTTCAGAATCCTTTGTGAGCTCCTCCATGGCCTGTAACCAGTCCAAATTTTTCTTGGAGGCTTTTGATACAGGAGTTCTGACTTCACTGTCTTCCTCTTGCTCTGTGCCTTGATCCTTTTTGTCCTCCCAGAAAAGATTCTATTGTCTGTTTGTGCTTCTGTTGCTTGCTTATATTGGCAGCTAGTTACTTGACTTTTGAGCTCTTTGCCATGGTGGAACTCTGCTTCCAAAATGAAGAGATCTATGTCCCAAATTTCAGGGTTTTTTGCAGCTGCTGGAGCTGTCAGATGGGCACCCTCTCTACAGCCCCCATGAGCTCTGGCTCACTGGTCACGGATGCACCCCAGGACCACTACCCAAGACCACAATCCCGATCAAAGCAGGTCAAAGCAAGAACAATTACCCTCTGAATGGTCGTTGGTCCCCCTAAAATCTGCAGGCCAGGAACCCCAGAAGCAGCCACACCTCCTCTGCTTCTCGCTCCAGGGATAGCAGCCAGACTGCTTTCGCCCCGTTTGAACAAAGTTCCACACTGACCTTTTACTTTGTCTTTGGCATTTGTGGATTGAGAAGTCTGGTAATCGCTACAGCTGCTGGTGCTTCACTTTCCTGAACTCTGCTCCAGCTGCCTGTGGTCAGGACTACTCTAGGGATAAAACCATGGCTCAGTGGCAATTTTGCTTGGCTTCCAGCACGTTGTGATAGACCCTTCCTGCTGGCCTGCTGGGCTTCCTTCAGTGGGAGATTTTTTTCTGTCACTTTGTCAGTTCTGTAGCTCTAAAGTTAATATAGAGTCATTTTTTTTACATGTATTGGAGGAGGTAGAAGCCAGAGCTTTGTGGAAGTCCTGTTTCTACTCCACCAAATAAAGCATTCATTGAGCACCTACTGTTTGCAAATGGAAAAGTCAGTCCCTGCTTTCAAGGAGCTCACATCTTAATGGGGAGGACAACATGTGGAAAGTTTCAGTTATAAGTCAGATAGAAAGGTTCTTAGGGAACAAAGTAAATGTTAGCACCTCTTCTTTATTTTCCCTCATATAACCATGCCAATTTTTGGTGTTGAACCATTTGATAGTGCCAAGAACTTTCTTTTCTTAGTCTTGGGTAGCTATGGCTATGGCACCCATAGGAGCAGTTGCCAGGCTGCATGTCCATAGGGATGATGATTAAAGGAACTGGGCCAAAAGCATTGCTATTCCTGAGGTTCTTGGATTCAGTTCTCTTGCTTTCTCCATTGGGTTCTGAGGGAAGATGGTGGTCAAGGAAATGATGATAATTTAGCTTCTGGGGCACATGCTTTCTTGGGGCGACTTGTGTCTTCAGCGAAGCTGGCTTACCTGCTCTGTGAGAAGCTGTTGGTGAAGATAGCTGGCCCCTTCTCCATAGGAGTTGTCCCCCAGATAATGACTGTGAGGGTCAGGTTGGAAATGGGGCTAGCAGTCTGAGGGGGTCTCCTACTCCCAGAGCTTCTATGCTTATAGGGCTCTTGGGGGCAGTTGGCCAGTCCTTGTTACTGGTGATGGTGAAGCTGGCCTTTCTCTCTACAATGATTTCTCCTCTTAATTATGCTAATAGGGACTGGGCAAGAAGCAGGTCTATTGATTTGAGGGGTCACTGGTAACTTTGAAGAAAGCAGTTTCAATAAAGTGTGACATGGAAGTTGAGAACAAAGGAGAATGGAAGGGCAGAATGCTCTTGATGCACATTTGGAAAAGGGGTGATTTTATGGAGAAAGATAATGGAATGAGATCAGTGATGCCAATTGCAGCTCATCTATATCTACCTAATCCTGTGTGGCTCACTTTGTCCCACCAAAAATGAAAAGAGGAGGTGGAGCTCTTCCTGAGGTACTGAGCTTCCTCATCTATGAGCCATGATCTACCTGTTATGGCTCAGGGGTGACCTGGGGTGCAGGGTATGATGCATTAGAAACAGGAATAGAATTTTGCTTTTCCACCCTGCTGGTATGGGTGTCTAATGTCACATGGAGTTTTTAACTAATGTGACGGGCAACTAACCCGTCCAGAATTAGAAAGGTTAGGAGCCTATATAACCCAGGAGGCCACCTGTGGGAGAGGGCAGATTAGAGATTTTCATGGGATTATGGGTGACGAGGTGGTGGTGATGAAGTTGGATTGGAGACAAGCCCCATGCTTGGCTATCTTTTGATAGGATAAGATGTGTCCCTTCTTCCTGCTCTGGTTGGTTCCTCCTTCAGGTCATGCACAGTCCACATGGTGATGTGAGGCCCCCCTTTTGGAGACCAAAAGAGGGGTATAAGAGTGACCAGATCTTTGTTAGAAACTCATAGCAGCTTGCTAGCTCCCTAATCATTCAATCATCCAACAACACTTATTATGTACCTGTTGTATGCTAGGCACTGGGGATATGAAAATGAGAAATAAATGAGTGCCTGCCTTCAGCTGCTGCTGATCCCTATTTTGGCATTGTGGAGATGTTGCCATCTGATGAGAGTAGGGGCTTGAATGAAGTGGGGGCATGGTGGATTGACCACTGGGCTTGAAGTCAGGAAGACCCGAGTTCAAATCCTATATTAGGCACTTACTACCTGTGTGATCCTGGAGAAAGCACCTGTTTACCTCAGTTTCCTCAACTGTAAACTGGGGATAATAACAGGTGGCTGTGATGATTTAATGAAATAATATTTGTGTAGTGCCTGGCATACAGTTAAATAAACCCTTATTTCCTTCTCACCATTCAGTCAGGAGAAAGTTCCTGAGTGCCAACATACCAGGAATTGTGCTCAGTAATATGGGAGATGTAGAGAAGCAAAAGAATAGTTCCTTCCCCCAAGGAATTTGTCATCTGGGCGAGGCAATGAGATCTCGAGATGAAAAGTTGCCTAATAAAACAAGGCAATGGGAGCTTTTTAAGGATGAATAGGATTAGAATTCTATATTTTAAAATTTTAACAGTTTTTTTTTTAAATCCACGCATTTTTTTCCTCCCTCGTACTGAGAATTACAAAATCTTTGTAATAAGTAAGTATAGTCAAGCCAAACAGATCCCCATATTGACCACAACCAAAGAATGTGTTTTCCTTTCTCCATTTAGTCTATCACCTCTCTGCCGTGAGGTGGATAGCATCCTTCATCATCAGCTCTGCAATCAGGACCGATTATTGTGTTGATAAGAGTTCTTAAGTAATTACGGTTGGTTCATTTCTCACTGTTGTATTGTAAAGATTATTGAGAGGAAGGAATGTGCCTTATCAATCTTGGTGTCTCTTAAAGAGCTGGGCTCTTAGCCCAATGCATAGAAGGCTGGGCCTGGGTCAGAAAGGCCTACATTCAAGCACGGCTTCAGACTCTCATGTAAAGCACTAACCCTCTGTCTGCCTCAGTTTCCTTCTCTGTAAAATCGAGATAATAATATCATCTACCTCTTAGGGTGGTTTGAAGATCAAAGGAAATGCTATTTATAGGGTGCTTTTTAAACCTCAAAGCACCATATATATAGTTATCATTCTCATTCTCATTGTTACTTAATAAATGTGTTAAAAGAATGAGTGAAATGTGCAGGGACGATGAGGGATGTTATTCTGGGCTGACAGAATAGCTTGAGTCGTGGCATCTGGTAGAAATACCCATGTCACGTTGAATTCAACCACCTTGGCCAAAATGGAATGACAGGCCAGGGTCAGATTATGTAGGGACCTTGAGAGCCAGGCCAAGGACTTGAAACTTTATCTAATAGGGGATGGGTAGACAGTAAACGTTTTTTGAGCAGGCAAATGGCAGAGTGAACATTTTGTTTCAAAAAGATGAATCTAGTGGAAGAAGTATGGTGGATGGAGTGAGACAGTAGGTGATTGGGGGTGGGATACCAGTTAAAATGCATCAGATGACCTCCTTATTGGGTGAGATAGTAAGCTCCTGAAGTAAAGTGGCGGCCTATCTCTCTTCCTACTGTTAGCATAGATTTTCCATTTGGAATCCATTCTGCACTGCAAATACATACATTTTTTAAAGGAGATGTATGCACCAAAGTACATAAGGTAATTTTTATGAAGCAGTGTATATAATTTTTTAATGTATTTTTTTTTGGAGGGGGGAAGGCAAGGCACTTGCTCAAGGTCACACAGCTAGTAAGAGTTAAGTGTCTGAGGCTGAATTTGAACTCGGGTCCTCCGGATTCCAGGGCCAGTGCTCTAGTCACTGAGCCATCTAGGTGTCCCTGTTACTGGTTTTTTATTCAGGTGAGGGTTATCTTTTTGGGTCAGGATGTATAGGGCTTACCTATACCCACGTCAACAGGCCTCGGGCGTCCCCGGCTCCTGTCCACTTTGGGAGAAACAGCTGCACAGAGAAACTCAGGACACAGGACTTGCTTCTCGCTTTTATTGAGAGTTCATCCTCTATCTTAGCGTGGCTGGACTGGACTGGCCTGGCTGGACTGGACTGGCCTGGCTCCACTGAACTGCCCCTGCCTCGGAGTAGCCTGTCTTTAAGTTCTTTCTCCAGGGCCCCTTAGGGCCCCTCCCCTGGCCATGCCCTCGCCACCGTGAGCCAATGTGTCTCACCCCGAAGGCAGAGAGATTATCCTGCTTAGTGTAAGCAGGTGCAGCCTTTGCATTCTGCCCCCAGGTGATCGACCAGTGCACTCCTGTTAGCTGAGGATTGGCTCAACCGTCCATCTCACAGTGGAGTATCAACGACCCTCTTTAGGAGTCTCCTCCCCATGTGAGATATCAGATACCTAACAGTCCCTAAAATTTTGTTTATCTGAGGAGAAAAGAAAAAGGAAATAGAATAAAGTTTCTTCATCATCATCATCATCATATTGGCTAATATTTATATAGTGCTTACAACTTACTAGTCAATTTGCTACTTTTCCCATTGATGATGTGAGTGGAGGAATCGTTACATCTCTAAGGTTGCTGGAAGACGCTAATATAGAGAATTGTGGGGCTAAATTCAGTGAAACTCCAACCTTATATGAGGAAAGTCCAATCACAGTTCAGGGGACTGAACACGCTCTGGTGTTCCTGGAGATTTGTTGTGTTCAGGACTGATTTGGACTTTGGAGCCCTATGCCTGGGACTCAGAAACAATTTTCTTGTACAGAGATCATTGTAATCTTTTTGGTTATGATGGAATTTGACTTGTAATTCTTTTCATTGACCTTTCCCAGCATCTCATTGACACCCAAGCATGTTTTCCCTTTGAGGTAATTTCCCATTAACTGCATCCTTGCCCCTGTCCATGGTACTATGATTCCTTCTTATGTAGAGGAATTTTCAAAGGTCATGTAAAGCATGTAAAGTCCTTATCCAAAGCTCTACTCCCCTCGTGTCTAGGATTCTGAACCCCCCCTTTTTTTTCTTTTTTCTTTTTGGAGCAGGGAAGGTAGGGTAATTGGGATTAAGTGACTTGCCCAAGGTCACGTGACTAGTTTTTTTGGTCTTAAGTGTCTGAGGCTGGATTTGAACTCAGGTCCTCCTGACTCCAGGGTGGGTCCTCTATTCACTGCACCACCTAGCTGCCCCCTGAAACATCCCTTTCAAGGAAATACTGACTCGCTTAGGTACATAGTGAACCAAGTGGATTTTTAAAGCTTTATGTTTATAAGTGTTCTGAGAAGTGCCACATTCTTATAGGGAAGGGAATAAATGTCTATATCGTACGTACTATGTACTGTGTTTAGTGCTTTTTAAGAAATATCTTTTATTTTTAATTTATGAAATAAAACAGGCATGTCCATAATACAGTATAGTATGGAACTGCAAATGTATTAAGTACAACTTGTTATTACTTTTAAATATATACTAAAGTTATATAAATTTCTTTTTTCCCCCTGACCCTAGAGATGTTTACCTTTAGACCTAAGTATGTGTATGTATCTACACACACAGACATACATTACACATATACCTACATATATGTACATATGAAATCGTTCTATAGACACTTCTCTTTTTCTCTGGTTGCAGATAGCATCTTTCTTCATATGTCCTTTGTAGTTCATTTGGGTATTTAGAACACTCAAGGTGACTCAGTTGCTCAAAGTTGTTTTTAAAACAATAGTGTTGTTACTGTTTACAACATTCTCATGGCTCTGCTCATTTCATTTTTCGTTATTTCTTGCACGTTTATCCATGTTTTTCTACCATCAATGAGCTCGTCATTTCTTATAGCCGGGTAGTATTCCATCACAATCATATGCCCCTTGTTCAGCCATTCACCAGTTGATGGGCAGCCCTACAGTTTCCACTTCTTTTCCACCACATAGAGAACTAATAAGTATTGTATTTCTAAATATTATATTTTAGGTTCTAAATATTTTAGAATATGTTGGTTCTTTTCCTTTTTCCCAAATCATCTTGGGAAATAGATCTAGTCGTGAAATGGCTGGGTCAAAGGGTATAGATAGTCTAATAAAAAGGAACGTGACATTTAATTTATCATGTAGATAGTGTCAGCCTCCTTGGGAGTAGGGCCAGTCACTTCATTGTACTTTTTTCTATGGACGTATAATATCTTGCAGCAATACACCCCCTCCACAATCCCCAACTCCTCCCACTCTAATATATCCCAACATGTATCAAGGAAAAGTAGCATCTTGTGAAGCTTAGGCCAAGACTGAAAAATTCCAATGAAGACAGATTATTCCGAAAAGAGGAAAAATACAGACATCCTAATAAATGCAGCCATTCAAATGCTTTCATTTTCTACTCAGTACAAATATTCTCCTTGTAACTTGTGTAAAATAAATTATCTCTTTGCTCTTAGCAGCCAGCAAAATATTTCAAAGCCTTGGGTTATTGCTGCTTTGGTCTCGCAGCAATGATATTATTTCCCTTCTTCACAGAAAAGAGTCAGAATTAAAGAAGAAAATGCCGACAAGGTCAAGGGAGGAACACATCTATGAATGAACAAAGGACTTTCGGGGAAGTTTTTTCTATAAATATTTGTTAAGTCCCTGCTGTGTGTAGAGCTCCTGTATAAGGTTTGAAATGTATAAGTAAAACATGGCACCCCGCTCTCTTTGGACTAGGGATGGGGTATGCTAGCTACATGTGCAAATCCCAGAAGTTCAAAGTAATCCATTAGAGAGTTGTTGAGAGTTTGAAACCAAGGACTTCAAGAGGAGAGAAAGGTCGCTTCTGACCAGGAGGATCAGGAAGGGTTACCAGGCAGATACGGTAGCGTGGCTGTAGAAAATACTGTAAGTGTATAGATAAGGAAGTAGCCACAGGTGGATTATGTGTGGGAGTGATGAGTAATCTAATTAAACTCAAGAAGAGAGTAATATGGAGTAGAGTAGCATGAACAAACATTGTGGAGAGGGGCTGAGCATAGAAGCTTTTGAGTGCTCAGGCTGAAGGAGTTAGGGCTTCTTATGTGAGAAGGAACCCTTGGAAGGTTTTGAGTAGAAGGAATGGAATGACCTGATCCTATCTGCGCCTCTAATGAAGCATCCCTTCCTGTGACCTCCCCTGCAGAAGGAGGGCTGAGGGCGGAGTGGATGCCTGTTCTTTGTGAGGAAGTGCTGTGAGCCAAGGAAGAATGAATAGTGGCGTTAGGTTGTCTTGGGAGTCAAGAGTCTGGACAGTACATTATCAAGCTATGGAAGAAGAAAGGAAATATGCATTTATTAAGTACCTACTGTATCCCCGGCACCATGCTCGTAGTTTTCTAAATATTATCTCACTTGATCCTCACAACAATTCTGGAAGGTTGGTGCTGTTATCATCACCATTGTATAGATGAGGAAATTGAGGCAAACAGGGTAAGTGACTTGTCCAGGGACACGCAGCTTGGAAGTGTCTCAGGTTGGATCTGACCTTGGGTCTTGCTGACTCCTAGGCCAGGACTCTATCCAGTACCAACTCATTGCCATTACAGGTGTATGTATGGGTAAGGAGGGAGGGAGAGAGAGACAGAGACAGAGACAGGGAGAGAGATCGCCATTTGGGCTCACTTTGAATGCTGAAATACATTTCAGTAATTACCCTTTTTTTCAGGGCACACAAATTCTTTGTGCTCTGACCCTGAGTAGAGCCATGTGTTCCCCATTTTGAAAGAGTGTTAACAAATGTATTTTATCCATAAACACCTTTTAGAGCCTTACTGTGATTTCCCCTTCCAATCCATTCAGTGCCATCCGTGTTTCTAAAGAAAAGGGGACCTGGAAAATTCAGGTATGGGAGAGATTTATTAGTGATGGTTAGTGGTGCTTATCAGAGGTCATGGGTGGGATTGGGAAGGGCTTCTCCTTTTCTCTTTCTGGTTTTTGTCTTTACTTTTACTTGTAAAGGAGATAGATTATACAGTGGATTAATAAACATGTGTCTGGCACTCACTTTTTACAGCTTTAAGGATAGAGTGATAACAGTCCGGTCTCTGCCCTGAAGGGAGTTTACATTCTACAGGGAAAGATAAAGCCTGCTCAGTGAGTGCAAAGTGTATACAAAGTCTATACAAGAGAGAGCGTGCTGTGCTGATAATTCTGGAGGGCAGAGGAGGTCTTATGTAGGAGGTAGTGGCTGCATTGTACTTGGAAAGAAGCTAGGGAGTGAATGAAGGTGGAGGTGAGGCAGAAAGAAAGACATTCAGGGAATGGCAGACCTCTTGTACAAAGGTCTGGAGGTGGGAGAAGAATCAGGAAGAAAGAAGAAGAGCTAGGGGCTAGTTTGATAGAAACAGAGTATATGGAAATAAGACAGGAGCAGCAGGTGCAGGGAGGAGCCAATCTGCCAATGACTTTAAATGCCAGAACTTTAAATCTGCATTTTATCTCACCCCCTTCTTTTGGAAACAATCAGGGTTAAGTGACTTGCCCAGGGTCACATAGCTAGTAAATGTCTGAGGCAAGATTTGAACTTGGGGCCTCCTGATTACAGGACTAGAGCTCTATTCTCTGGTCCACCTAGCTGCCCTTGCATTTTATCCTAAAGACAAAAGCAAGTCCCTGAAGATTTCTGAGCATGGCCGGTCAGATCTGGGTTTCACAATATCAGAAAAATACTCAGAATATCCATTTGACATCTCTATGTAGGAAAGGAAGAGAACAGAAGCAGGGTGACCTATTTGGAAGCTTTTGCTATAGACCTCATGAGAGGTGATGAAGACTGAAGTAAAGCTAATTGTGTTTTTATAACACCTCCAAGTGATGAATAGTATTCTGCCTTATACCACTGTAAATTATGTCTCTGTCTTCCCCTCACAACAAGATTGTAATATCAGCTCCTTGGAGCCGAGGGCTGTCTCATTCATCTCTGTATCCCCTTTGGTGCCCCCCATAATGCCCTACTCATAGGAAGGATCCAATAAATATTTATTGAATTTATTAAATTTTAGAAAGAGCCTGGAGAGACCCAAAATTGCATTTCTCCGCCTCTAGACAAGGTCAGCTATGAGCCAAGTTAGTGTGTATGTATATGTATGTATTTGTATTTATCTACTTTTTAGAACTGTCTTACATGTAGGACTGGACTGCCATCCTGCTATATAGTCAGCCATGATGTCATGGAGTCAACATTGGACTGGGAGGCAAGTGATCTGTATTCTAAACTCAACTCTGCCACCAAGTCACTGTAGAATTATAAACAAACATCATTTCATGTCTTGGCCCCTAGTTTTCTCATTTGTAAAATAGGAGAGTTTGACTGGTAGGTTTCTCAGGACCTTGTTTCTCAGGCCATAAAATTTTATGATTCTAGTCTGAGATAATGATGAGAGGAGGAATAGGAAGAATGGTGGTGGCAACCATTTTGGATGGGACAGTGTTTTCTTTCTATCCATTGAAATTCTACCCATCCTGTCCTCTAAAGACCCAGCTGAAATATTGCCCCATATGTGACTGTTGGGTCTAACCATGGGGATCTCATTCCTCTGAAAAGACATAATATGGTTTTTATTGCTTGTTCTCAAAGAGGACCGTCCTATCACAGTGGTGATGCCATGACTTGCAAGTGGATTGGATTTAAGTGAGGGAAGGCTGTGCAAAGTCACCAGCACAGTATAGAAGGCAATAGCCAGACCCAGTTTAAGGAGGACTTTGATCATGGGCAGTGTCCTGTTGAGGAAACTGAGGCAGATGGAGGTCAAAGGCTTTGTCCAGGATTATAAAGCTAGCAAGTAGCCAGATTTGAACTCTGATCTTCCTGACCCCAAGCCTAGGGCTTTATTTATTGTGCCAGTTAATTGCCTCTATATTGGAGCAATTCTTGATGGAAAATGCAAAGGGGCAAATGTAGGCTCCATATAAGGAGAACATTTTACATAATTACATGTTTTTAAAAGTAAACCTGCCTCACTTAAATCCAATTCACAAGCAGGTCAAGACATCACCCAGAGATGTCATCGGTCCTCTTTGAAAATGAAGGACAGACAGCAACAGGGAGTCAGGTTGGGTTATGATGACTGAGGTCCCTTTGATGGAAGGGATTGAGGATGAACTTGGGAAAGAGAACCCTTGTGAGGAGAAATGGAAGCCCTTTCAGGTATTTGAAGGACTAAAATGTGGAAGGATAAGGTTCATTTTGCCTGGTTCCAAAGGGGAGATACAAGAGCAGTTAACACTAGAAGTTGCCAAGAGGCAAATTTTGGCTCTAACTTGAAAATTCTGTGAGTGTTAACATTTATTACCTTTGTTCCCTTCTTTTGTGCTTGTCATTTATTGGAGGCAACCTGGTGTGGTGGAAGGAATGCTAATTTTAGAGTTAGAGCCCACAAAAATCTCAACTCATCTGCTCACCTTTGACCTTAGACAAGTCATGTAGCCTTGTTGGTCCTGAATTTTTTCATCTGTGAAAGGCAGAGTTTGGACCAGATGATTGCAAAAGTCCCTTCTAAACCCTGTGATCTCTGACTTAATTTAGAATTTCATCTAGGAATAGTATGCTTTAAATGCCTTAGCTGATGAACTAAAGGCTACCCCTCCAGGAAAACCTTCCTTTCCTTTGAAAGTGCTCCTACTTATATTTTGAGTTTTCTTTCTGCTCAGGGCTTTGAAAAATCTTCCCAGATTACTATATGTAATGCCCATTGGGTTATTAATTATTAAACATCCAGAAAATAAAAATAAGACATGTTGGAATATGATTCTTAGGACTTTTCTCTTTCTAAAAAGTTACTAAAATTGAAAAAAAAAACCAATTTTATCAGACTTGTGTCTTTTCTTTTTTTTTTTTTTTTGGAAGATTCACTGAACTCCAATAGGTTAATAGAAAGCGTCACACTAAGTGGCTGCCAGGTTGAATATAGAGTCCAAATAGGATGGGCTGCCAATCCAGTCAGGGCTTTCCTTGCCCAGTACCCTATAAAGTGATCATTCATCAAAAAATTGTTTATTGAATTGACCAAAAAATCACTAATATTTATTGGTGCTAGAACAAGTCATATGACTGGGTATTGTGGTACATACCTATCATTCTTCCTACATGGGAGGCTGAGGCTGATGGATTGTTTGAACTCTGGAGTTCTGAGCTGCAGGAGGGTTATAGCCAGTTCACACTAAATATAGCATTAAAGTGATAATGGCGGAGTTGTCTGCTTGGAAGGAGCAAACTGACCCTGTTGGAAACAGCTTCTCCACTGATCATCAGTGAAATATATCCATGCTCATAGTTCTGAGATGGGAACAGAGAATAGTCCATCCCTTCCTTAGTCACCACTTTGTCCCTGACCTGCCAATACCTCACCTTTATGCTGTGTCTCTCACCTATCCTGGCTTATGTGGGTGACAAATCCTTTTCCCCTTTGGTCAGTGGAAACAAGATTGGGATTTTTCTAAGGTAGCCTTCCCTAGAAAATGCCTAGAAAGACAGCAAACCACAAAAGTTTCAAAATGAATGAAATAACAGAGCACAGAATTTTCCTAATGTAACTGAGGTCACAACTCAGCTTGAATATTATCAATTACATCCTTTTTTCTTGGCCTAATTCCATGAAAGGACTCCTTCATGAAAATACACTCTTTCAGCCAGCAGATACTTCCCTTTTTTCTTCCCTTCCTCCAGCACAGTAACTTAGCCTGCTACTGGACATATAGTAAGTACTGAATGAGTGACTGGTGGTCACTGGTGGTCAGATATTCAAAAGACTATTGGCAGAGGAGAAAGAAACCAATTCACCCTCTTTCAGGAATGTACATTTACAAACAGGACTGCCTTCGCCCCTCATAACGGGCTCGGGGTGATTGATGGCTGACAGGTGCCACTCCCTTTTTTGTAGTCGGGATATATTTAGTAAACATGTTCTGTAAGCATTCTGTGTGCACCCATTGGAGAGGGAATTTCATGGGAATAACTCCAAATAACTAAGCATATTTGTTTTTTTTTACTACACACACACACACACACACACACACACACACACACTCACACACACCCTGTGTGTATGTATATGTCTGTCCTTCTCCCTCTATAGTCTCTGTCTTGGTCATCTCACACACTCCCAGAGGTTTACTGTCATCTCTAGGCAGATAACAGCCAGATCAGCCTAGTGTCATTCTCTCCCCTAAACTTCATTCCTGCATTGCCAGTTGCCTATTTGACTTTTCATACTGGCTCTCATGGAAATATCTTAAACTTAACATGTCTCGATCGAACCCATTTTCTTTCCCTCCAAACTGTCTTAACTATTTATCCATCCATCCATCCGTCTGTCTGTCCATCCGTCTATCACCTGTATCTCTCCATCCATCATGTATCCATCCATTATTGATCTATCAGTATCTCCATCTATCTATCCATCCATCCATCCGTCTGTATCTGTCTTTCTATTGATTTGTCGATCTGAAATCTGCCTGTATTTCTAGCTATAATTTGTGTGTTATTATTTATAATATTAACATGTTACTATTACCTTACATATGTGTAGTTTACATAGTGTTTTTCCAAACATTCACAAATAGCTTCTCTTACGTGTGTGTGTGTGTGTGTTTAAGTGGAGCTAATTCCTGTTTTGCAAATGCAAGCTTGTTATCAAAAATACCAAGTGGCTTTCGATTTGAAGCTGAAAGGACCCCAAGCCATACACAGGTCACATGCACTCTGACACGGGATCACATAGATGTAATTCAGGATTAGAAGCAGGAGACTCAAGGTCTTTGTCTCTTATGCAACCCTCTCCAATGCACTGCCCTATAATTATTCCATGGATGATGTTATTTCTTTCTGTTGACTTTGTTCTTATTAGTTTTCCTTCTCTCTCTTTTTTTAAACTTCCCATTTAATTACACATTGCCTTTTAATTTCTCTTTTTCTCTTCAGGTTTTGTCTTCTCTTTCCACACTAATTTTTTTCTTTTGTTCTGTTTTCCTCTGCTTTGTTCCCTTCCTTGTGGTCTTTCTTGCCACCCCCATCAGTTTTCTTATTCTTGCTCCTCTGCTTGTCACCCTCTCTTCTATCATTTGAAGGATGATTTGCATTCCCATCCTCTCTCTGGTCCCTTCATTGATGGTCTCAGCTCTGCTTCTCTGGTTTATATTTTATTTTAGAGGCACTTCTTTCTGCTGAAGACTGCCTGAGTGTTTCAAAGCATCCATTTCTTTCTGAATTAAAAAGAAACTATAATATGTGACCTTAATTTAAAATAGGGCATTTTTTTAAAGAAAAGAATTTGCATATTTCTCTTATATGTGATTTTTATAGAACAAGCATACACAAATAGTTTTAAGTATAATCAGCATTACTAGTCTAGACAGTCCATAAAACAATAAATCAAGCCCTGGTCTATAGGCTTTGCTGATTTCTGAGATGTAGATGCTCACATTGAAAACTGAATAATTGGCTCTCCAGCCATTTGGAACTGGCTCCAGACTCTTTCTGCTTAAGGACCCTTCCAGTTTCAGATGCATGATCTGATACCCAGTCACTTACAGACAAGTTACCAATTGACATTGATGAAGGACTTTGCATATCTCCTGTCCCTTCACTGATGAAGTTGGAACAACAGCAACAGCAAAGTCCACAATTATATCTAACTTCAGTATCTCTACAGAATTACATTTACAACAATCCCGAGGTAGATAGTACAAGGATTGCTCTTCCCATTTTGCAGATAAGGAAACCAAACTTTAGAAAGTTTAATCGGGATGCCCAAGGGCCTGTAACTAGAAAGTGGCTTGGTGCCTGGATTGGAGCCAGAGGCCCCAGCTGTCAGTCTTGGTTCTCTTCTTCCCCAGGAGGTCGTGGGAATTACTGGACCTCTCTGGTTTCCATTTTCTCATCTATAAAACAGCAGTGGGACAAGATTTTGAAAGCTCCTTTCTGGTCTAAAATCTTTTATGCTTAAATTATGACTCCAAGCCGAGATGCCTCCTAATAGCATTTTCATGCAAAAAAGAAACTGCTGAATGTGCTCTCGGGATGACAAGATTTTGAAGTCAGCCTTTCTGTGGCTCGCATGTAGATTCCTCAGTGTGTTGGGACATACCTGCAGGATATAGTAAATTACTGAGAAACATGGACTTTTGCAGTAGTGATGGCCCATGGCAGGCACTTAATAAAATACTTGTCAACTGTGACTGGCTGTAGTGGAAATCCCTGCCGATTGTGTGTGCTCGTGGTGAACACAGAGCTGGGCTCCAGATTTATGGGAAGATAGAGAAAGAGAGCAGGATTCATGGGCAGGAATGACTATGATGGTGCCAGCCTGCCTCTGATGCCCTTTTCCTACTTCTGGTATCCATAAGATCTTTGCAGCTCATTGGCATGTAATACCAGATTGGTTGGGAATCATTGTACCAACTTTGTGCACAACTATAGATTATATGCTATATAGACAGTCAGTCAACATGCATTTTTTGAGCAATTACTGTGTGCTAAGAAATGGGAATACAAAGAAAGACAAAAAAAAGTATAAATTGGGATGAGAATATTTTTGAAGAGGAGTGCACCAGCCCAAAGTTACCAGTCAAGAAGGAAAGGGGAAGGGGCCAAGTATTTATTACTTTGGAAACATGATCTCATTTGAGCCTCACAACAGCCCTGGGAGATTATTGTTTCCATTTTATATTTGGGGAAACTGAGGCAGGTAACCAGAGGTTAAGTGACTTGCCTAGGGTCACATAGCTAGGAAGTGGCTAAGATTGGATTTGTTTGCAGGTCTTCCTGCCTCTAGGTCTAGCAATCTAACCATTGTGCTACCTGGCTGGAGAGGGAGAGACCCCTCCCCCCTTTTGCATCCCATTCATACTCATTTTTTCATTTCCGCATCACAAAGACATATAGAATCAGATCACCTTTGTGGAAGAGATATTGGATCTGATATACTACATGTATAATATATACATAATACATGATATACATACATACATAGCATAAATTATAGCCACGGCAATTTCATATGGAATAAAAGCTTCCATTAGCTATTGGGGACTATTTTCCATATTAATGAGATTAATTTAATTTAATTAATTAATAAGATTTCCTATGTGTCTCCTATGTCTTCCTATGAAATCTCATTTATGCTAATCAAATAAAATGTTGTTGAAAATTTCATTCATTTCATTTCTTGAAAACGTGCATAGTTAATGAGATTTCCTGTGTGTCCAGACTTTAGGGACACCCTGTCTTGATTTTTTTCACTTAATGTGGTTTGTTTTTTTTAAGAGACATATCCGCTAATGAGATCATACAGTTTAACTGTCCTGTGTTTGGACTCATCAGTCTGGCAAAAGGACTTTTCCTTATCAAATAATCACAAGCTATTATTATGTGTCTATTTTATGCTGGGTGATAGGCAGACAAAGATAAAAAATGAAATTCTCCCTGCCCTCAAGGAGTTTATATTCTGTAGCAGGGGTGGAGGATACTTTGATAAGAACCAGAAACCTATGTGAATTACCTTTATAACCTGAAAACATCCAATTTAACTGCTTTAGTAACGTAATCTTCTATCAAACCATCAGTGAAATATATGACTGTGTATCTAAACTTGTCTAAGCAGTTCATCATTTGTCCTTAAAAACATACCCAGGGAGGGCCATGCAGTGACATTACACCTTTATGCCAACATCTTTGAGATTTCTTGATTCAGTGTCGAAAGCATTTGGTTCCAAGCAAGCTTTCATCCATCCATTCAGATCTTTGAAGCCAAGCCTTGGTGACTCAAAGAAGGAATTGTGCTGGTGTGACTATGTGCCCTTTCCTCATCAGCTACAGAGTTATGTATTGTTGGATAGTGTTGCTATTAAGCTCCAATATTGTCTTTTAGCCTATTTAAATTTTTATCAGGTACCTACATTTTGTGTATTGGGAAACAAAAAGAATTGTTTGGCTTGCTTACAAGCCTAAATCTTATGACATAATTCATGATTCCGCCAATAATTTATTTATGCATTTATTTGTTTATAGGGCTAATTCATGGTGCCTGTTAGCCAGTGGACACATTTATTTGCCCATGCCTACAAATCTCTCCCCTTTCAAGATAATCTATGCTGGTCTGTTAAAAATATATTCTTTCTTTTATTTATTTTTCTTCTTAAACATTAGAACAAACTCATTTAACATCACTTAAAATGCAAAGTATAGAATATTATCCAGAATCTACTCAAGGAAGTAGAAATCTGGAGGTCATTCACTCAGCTTTTGAGATTGGCTTTTGTACAGTGGCATATTTTCTTCTTTTCTTTCCTTCCTCCCTCCCTCCCTCCCTCCCTTCCTCCCTTCCTTCTTCTGATCATTCACAGCTTCTTGGTTGATGTTTTTGTGAATTTATGTGACAAAAAATATTATCATAAGGTGGCCAGTGTTGGTCAACTTCTGTATACTTAACTGGGCTCAATTGGGAGCTTTTTCTACTTGGTAGGATCTGCTGGAGCCTAAACCCTTCTGACAAAGCCTCTGAGAAGCCAGGGTCGCCTTCTGGCTATAGGAAAGCATATGGCTGTGGCTTGAGTGGGTATGGTGCTAAATTAGATCAGTCATTTCTTCATTTTGTTTCCTGGTATCCATTGCTAAGTTTTTGCTGATCATAGAAATGATTGGTATGACAACCTAATAATAAATGGAGGTTGGATTTCCACTGGATTTTTCTGTTCACTTGACTCTTGTTGAATAGTATAAATAACTGGAATAGAGACGGAGAATGCTTTTAGATCCATTATCTTCAACTGTAACAGCCAAAGCTATTGACTTACAGAGAGAGAGAGAGAGATATTCAGTCACAGTCACCCATGAACTTCAGTCCTGCATCACCAGCTGCCTGTTGGACATTTTGAACCAGATATCCAATAAGTATCTCAAATTCAACATGTCTAGAATTGAACTCATCCCTCCTACCCCTGAGCCCTTCTTCTTCACTTCCCTTTTCCTAATGGAGGAACCACTATCCTAGTCTCTCAGGTGCATAAACTTTGAACTCCTAACCCCAAATATCCAATTGGTTATTTAAATGTGAATGAAATATGGAACCCTGGAAAGACAGAAACCCTTCTGTTTTGAGAATTTGAGATCAATTTTTTTCTGATATTTTCTGTCTCCTTTTCTGTAAGGACATGCCCTTTTATTTAAGGGGTAGATTGGAAGGTATGAGAGCCCATCAGTACCTAACTGGGTATAATTTTTTCCATGATATAGTCAGAATTAAAAGAGTAATTAAAAGGGGGGGGCTTCTGGAAAGAAAATAGTCATTAGGAAACATCCTGAGTTGGAAACAAATTCTTATGGATTTGAATAGTTTCCACAGCTCCTCATCACAAATATCCAATTGGCTGCCAAATCTTGTCATTTCCACATTTATGTTTTCCCTCATTTGATGCCCTTCTCTCTACTCACAGAGGCTTAGTTCAGGCCCTCATCACCTATCACCTGAAATAGTACAGTGACTTCTTAGCATCTGCCCAACTTGAGTTTCTTTTAACTCCAATCTATCCTATACATGGCTATTACCAGAGTCATTTTCCTTAAGCAAAGCTCTCACCATGAAACTTCCCTACTCAGTCAAATCTACTGTCTTTCTATTGTCTCTAGGATATTTGTTCTAAGATATTCTAGGATATCTGTGTATGAATTCCTTTGCTTAGCTTTGACAGTCCTATATAGCCTGGTCCCAACCTATATTTCCAGCTCCTTCTCACACTGCAATCCAGCCAAACTAGTCTTCTTCCTATGTTTAACACATGGTCCTCCATCTCTTGTTTTTGAGCCCATGCCCTGGCTGTCCACCATGCATGGTATGCATCCTTTCCTTACGTCTGCTTCATAGGATCCCTCTCTTCCTTTAGGGCAATAATGACTGAAGCGCCATTTTTCACATTTGACCTTTCTTGATCTGCTCCAACCTCTAGTATCCTTTCCCTCAAACTACTTTGTATTTAACTACTTTGTGTGGATTAACATCATAAATCATGTCTCCAAAGTCTTGGGGTCATTTTAAGCTATTTCAAAATATTACAGCTTAAAACTGCCCTAAGACTTAGGGGACCCTTTATTTATATTCTATGTAGCCAGTTGATATCTATGCCATTAGAATCAAGAGGATGCATTGTTTCATTCCCTCTATTCCTAGCACCTAGCACAGTATCTGGGATGCACCAGGTATTCAGAAGAATGCCTATCTATTGGTTAGATCTTCTCTATGTTAGAGTTGTTACCAGGAATTTTTGCACCTTAGGTAAATTAATTTTTAGGTTTGGGGTTTAAAGTTACAGCCCAAATTTCAGTCTGATCCCTCCTTCTCCAGAGAGCATTTTGGTACTAAATAAAATAAATTTTTAATTCCCCAAACATTAGAAACAGGAAATTTAGCCTAATAGCCTAACACACATGTGTGTGTATGTGCACGCATGTGTGTGGGCAGACAGACAGGGACACAGAGAAACTGAGACTCATCTAAAAGGGATAGGCTATGCTCTTTCTTAATTTACCTCCTTCAATTTAATTTCCTTTGGGTGCAAGACTAAGGGCACACCAAAGGGGGAAGACCCCAGTCAAGGGTTACCACAGCAACAGGACTCTGAAAATGGCAACCTGGAACTCAGTCGGGTCAGAGCCATGGCAGCAGGCTGTTGCAACTTAGAGGGGACCTCCTCCTTCCCCAGCAACAAAGTGCAGCCTGCCTTTAGCTTAGTTTAACATCATTACTCAGTTTGAGATGTACCAAGAAATTCATTCCTACAAAGAGAATTTGACTTTTGGGTCCATTCCTATGAAAAAGGTATTGTCTTAGGTTTAGGCGTTTATTATTTTTCTTTTCAGTGGAGCAAAACCTAACCGAGATGCCTTAGGACAAAGATAGAAGAAACCTCTAGGGAGTTTTCTCATTGGTACGTTTCCTCCCCAGTCCTCTCTGCATCTGGGCACGTTCCCTCACTTAGAAGCTGCAGACCAAGAATTCTACTCCAAGCCTACTTGAGTCAAAACAGAATTTGCCAACTTCTTGTAGTTCCCATCGCTATCAAGGTCTGTGAATTTTACCCACCTGCCTACTATAGTGATGACTTTTCAGAACTCCATGCTGCAAGTACTTCACCCAGACCAGACCAGATCAACTGAACCCTTCAATAGAGACTATCCAGGTCTTCCAGAAAAATCCTTCTCTTTTATCTCCTCGATTCCTTTGGTGGATGAACTCCCTGCTCACCATGTCTGCTTTTGATTTTGCTCTTTCCTCTTCTTTGACTTTCCTATTTGAACTATTCTCAACAAAAAGCTGTCATCGCTAAAAACAGGAGTTGGATGCCTTTCTACCAATGGAACAAACCTTATGCTGGAGACACCAGCAGACAGGAGACCATAGTTTGCAGTCTATCTCTTTAACCAGTCTTTTTTTTTATTTGAGAACTTATTGTATTCTATGACATTGGGAGGTGTAGCTTTGAATAAATAGGTTGACATATGAACCACCACATTTTCCTTTTTCTGAGTATGCTCAGGAGACCAAAGTATTGGTATATTTTCCCATTTCAAAGAATGGGTAAATAGTGGTTGGATAAGAAAGTGAGGTGCAGAGTAAGGTATTTGGAATGTTCTGTTTGGAATTTTGGGGGTGCCCCACATTGATCATGTCTTCAATAACTCTCTCTTTACTCTGATCTATCTGCCATGCTTTACTTGGTGGCATGCATAGGAAATCACAGAATCACAGGAGATGGGGTCTTGAGGCTTTGGACTATACTTAATTCCAGTCCCACTGGTTTTAGGCAGCTCTATGCCAACATTTCAACTAAATGACCATCTTTAGTTTAAAATTATATAACATCCCTATTGCATAGTTCATTTTTCATTAATGCAAGATGTTGTCCCCATAAATGGTAGATAATTTCTAGGGATCCTAAGACTAGACAAATTCATAGGTGTTTGTTTCCAAATCAGGATGTTTTCTTTCCAGAAAGCCCCCCTTTTCATTCTTCTTTCAGTTCTTATTATATTATGGAAAAAGCCCCAATTAGGTACTGGTGGGCTCTCATGCCTTCCAATATACCTCTTACCTAGAAGGGCATGTTCTTAGTGAACAGGAGACAGAGAATATTCAGAAAAAGTAATCTCAAATCCTTAAAACAGAAGGGTTTCTGTCTTTCCAGGGTGCCATATTTATTCACAATTTAAAGGCGTCTGGTAGTAAAACACCAGGCTCCTTCATTTCACAAACTGGTACGTAAACAGTTTGACTCTTGTATGGGCACTTCACATTCGCACTTCTGCCTTACTGAAAAGGAAAGAGGCAGAGAAGAGCAAGGCCTTTTTTTTTTATTGACAATGAGCCAGATAGAACTTAGTGTCGTTATTGTTTCCCCTTATAATTTGCTCTATTACTATAATGAGTATTAATTTGATTCACAGGATACCTTTCATTGTTCCTAGAGGCCAACTACTTGTAAAATCTTCTTAAACTTTCCAAGTTCAGAGGAAGGCCAGGAGTCATTAGTTTTTTTTTGTGCTGTTGAAAAACAAGTTTATGAGTCTTGTCTTAATGCTTCTGAGATGGACAGTCTTGAATATTCTCCTGGATTGGCAAGAAAACCTGGAAATTTCTCTTCTGTGGGAAAGGGGACTTTGAATCCTTCAGCGGAAAAAGAGATCAGTTACTGAGATAATGCGTTTTATGGCTCAGGAATGAAGACAGCAGGTAATAGATGTTTGGTTAAGTAAAATCCCATTACAGTCATCTAAGAGCCTTGTGAAATGTCTTATTGTGATGGAATTTTAAAACAAGGACAGTATTGTTAGAAATTACATTTTCAGTCTACGAGAACTGGAGATGGTGAGAGAATTAAAGATGAGGTTCTGTTAGGTGAATTAGCACATCAGTGCTTTGAATCCATAGGGGAAAGAGGGAAAAAGAGATACTCAGAATCCTCGTTCCTCCTAGCGCTTGGACCTTGTTTGGATGGATGCTTCCTGGCTTGAAGTGGTTTCTGTTCCCAGGTTGGGGTGTTTGTCATGTAAAAGCCTGAGATGGGTTGCAGGTAATCGCTACTTTAAGACAAGACATAAGTACAGAGAGCCCTCAGCTACAATAAAAACAGCCTGTAATAATTATTTTTTTTCCATTACAGAAAATGATTGTTGTGTAGGCAAGGAGCAGAGCAATTCTTTGCCATACAGAGGTCTTTCTTTATCTACAGAATTAATTATAACCAGATCAATAGGACATTATTTGTGGTGGGGCCGAGAACCATGCCTACTGGGACATGGAAAAGCTTTCCTACACTGATGCTTTTTTAAAAATGATATTTCTTTTCATGGGACGGTTAAAAAAAAGTTAATAGATATCTCCTGGTTTTTCATCACCTTCATTTCCAAATATCCCTCCCCACCCAGTGTACCATTCCTTGTAACAAACAATAAAAAAAATTTAAAGAAATTAACTTAGCAAAAATGACCAAATCTGATGATATATGAAGTTTTCCATATCTTTCTTTTTTTTTCTTTTTGGAGGGCAGTTGGGGTTAAGTGACTTGCCCAAGGTCACACGGCTAGTTTTGTGTTAAGTGTCTGAGGCCGGATTTGAACTCAGGTCCTCCTGACTCCAGTGCCGGTGCTTTATTCACTGCACCACCTAGCTGCCTCAGTTTTCCAAATCTTTAATACTCTGCTTTTGCAAAGAAGGGAAGAAGATGTGTCTTCTCACCTTTTCTCCACTGTATCCAGAGTCTTCAATTTTCTGTTGACCAAAGTTAACCAAACATATTAAATCCAAAGACTTCAGACTATGGGTTGCCCAGCCCTGTGGGAAGGGCAGAACCTCAGAGCCTCTAC
Source organism: Pseudocheirus occidentalis (assembly GCA_028646575.1). Lineage (NCBI taxonomy): Eukaryota > Metazoa > Chordata > Mammalia > Diprotodontia > Pseudocheiridae > Pseudocheirus > Pseudocheirus occidentalis. The sequence continues at coordinate 17,382,459 of CM053601.1, forward strand.
TATGGAGAACTCAGCATTGATGGTGGGCGCCATGGTGGGTGCTCTCTAGGTCTTTGAGACCCTGCTCTTGCTGATTTGGCCTTTTTTATTCATGTTTTCTTTTTTATGGCCTCTTTGCTTCTCATTTTACATCCCCCTTCACTACCCTGAGAGTCAACCTTTGTTCCAAAGAATAAAAGAATAAGAGGTTTAGCAAACCTAACCAACTCGTCTGCCACGTCCGATGATATATTGGATGTTGTGTGGTGACTGTCCCCTGTTCTCCCGGAGAAGGAAAGGAGATTCCCCCTTTTCATGTCTTTTTCCCCAGGCTTGGTCATTGAAATTATCCCAGCCTTTTTGGGTTCCCAAGATGAGCACCAATTCCTTTTACTGTTGCTTTTCTTCTTTCTAAGTGGTACCAAGATTCTTTTTCTTTTTTCCCTCTGTCTTTAATTGAGGGCCTGCTCTCTGTCTCAAGCAGGCCTGTGTCACACCTGCTCTTGTTCCTTTAGGTGAAAGCCATTCAACCAAGCTACCAGAAAAAAATTGTCCTGGGGCTGGGGCCCAGTTATATATGAGATGTTCAGACACATAATTGGTACAACTTTCAGATGTCTTGAGTATAGGAGTTAAAGGAAAACAGCTTAAGCTACTTTCCTGTTCTCCAGGGAAGAATATTGTCAGTTGAAAACCTTTTTTCTTGGGAAAATATGGGTTACAATATCATAGACATATAAAAGGGGAATGGTTTTATATCAGGAAGGGACCGTTTAGATTGTTCTATAGTGAATAGGATGCTGGACCTGGAGTCAGGAAGACCTGAGTTCAAATATGACCACAGACACTCACTGTGTGGCCCTAGGAAAGTCACTTGACTTGTTTCTGCCTCAGTTTCCTCAACTGTGAAATGGGGATCCTAATAGCATCTACTTCCTATCTTAACAGTAAAGTTGTGGTATATATAAAGTCAGCACTGTGCCTAGTCCCCTTTCATTTCATCTTTTCCATCATTTTACAGGTAGGGAAACTGAGGCAGAGAGGTAAAATGGTCACGCAAGTAGTAAGTGGTGGGACAGCGGTTCAAACCTAAGTGCTTCAAATCCCGTGCCCTTTTAACTCCACAGAACTACCTGTAACATAGTTGTCCTTGTTATCATTCATTATTATTATTTTTTGCTCCCCAGACTGCCATCCCCTGTGCCAGCACTGCGTAGCTGACCTCCACAACACTGGCAGCATCTGTCTCAGGTGCCATAATGACCGCTACTTGTTGCTGGGGGACCACTGTGTTTCTCGTTGTCCCGCTGGATACTATGTGGAGAGCGGAGCTTGTGAGCGTGAGTAGCCTCTGGCCCCCAAAGCTGGAGATGCCTGCAAAAGTGCCTGGGATATCTTCCACGGATGTGAGCCTCTCTCCAGATCTTTTTGTATCCAGCAATGAGGGAGAAAGAGGGAAGCATGATGTGGGGCACTAGGGGTCAGATCTGTGAGGTCAACCCCTGGGCTTGGTCTTTGGAGTGTTTGACCTCAAAGATAACATCTTTTTCTTCTTTTTCAGGGTGTCACTTATCCTGCAAAACCTGCCATGGCCCTGGACCCTTCTCCTGCTCCTCATGTGATGCCAGCTTTGTCTTATCTCACAGTGGCCTCTGTACTAGCACCTGTTTCCCAGGGCACTATCTTGATGAAAGCAATGCCTGCCAACGTATGTTTTCTCCTAGTCAGCTCTCTACTTTCCTTCTCATCTAGTTCATTGGATGGTGGTAGGAAGATGCCTCTAGGATTGGTATTTCTTTCTTTTTAATCAACAATCTTTCTTGGATATTTCAATTTCTCCAGTGACTTCCTCCCTACTTAGCTATATTCTTACTGCATCCCATTGATCTTTCTCATTGTGGGCATTCCCTCTGCCATCGCTGATTGCATCCCCTCTATGCCTTGGGACAAGTTTTTTGAGAGTTTCTGTGGCCAAAGAATTTATCTGTTTGTGGCCATCTTGGTGATGACCTCCTTCAAAATGAATTAGGCTGATCTTCCAACAGCTACTACATACAGATTGTCTTACTGGACTCATACTTGATGGCTCTCCAGATTGGAAGGGCTTCCAGAAACTTTCTCTCCACTGGTATAGACTTTGAAAAGCCAGGCCACCCACCTCCATGATAAAAAAGATACAAGAGAGAGTTCAGTGGAGGGTTCTTTTTTTTTAGTTTCCCAATGTAAACTTACATTTTATTTGCATACACATAATCTGTATAAAACAGAATTTTTTAAAAGATCAGAAGAATAACTTGGGAGGGTAAATCTAGTTCTCCATAGGATATGTGGGCAGTTTTGCACCTGAGCAAAGGGAGGAGGTGAGCACACCACCCCTAGTAAGTTCTTTTTCAGGCATCTTGTTTCATCTTTAGAAATGCTGTTTTTTTTTAAAGCTGTTCCATTTTTCGTTATTAAATAGTGACAACAAGCATGATGCCAATGTTTCCTTAGGAAAGCCAAGAAGTTGAAAAGGCTTTGTTTTTGTTCATCCTTGACCTCAGAGCTAGAGTTCTAGCCTGTGGGCCATTTGCTAGGATCTGGTTGGGAACACATCTTATTTGATTATCTCAAGCAATCTGAGGAACTCTTAGGTTTTGTAAGACAAAGATGAATGTACTTGCGTGTTCAACACATGAGCAAAGGTGCCTTAGTGGAGAAATAGCAATGGGGATGTCTTCCCAATAGTGGCATTGTGGGAACAAAATAAGAGTCCCTCCTATCGACTCGATGATAAAAATGCATTGTATTAAAGTCATTCTCCTCTGGGTTGCTTCTTTTTATGTTCAATGTGACCCCTGCACAAGCCAGCTGTGTTTGGAGTGCTATCACTTAAATAGGGCTGTGTATTTTAGATGGAATAATATTCCATTTTGGGTTCTTTGCTAAAAATTAAGCTTCATCCTCTTAGGAGATGGAAAAGTCCTGCCCTGGGTTGGGAAATTGAACTCTGTGTGTGTGTGTGTGTGTGTGTGTGTGTGTGCACTGTACTGATTATTTCTGATACCAGTTTGTGATTCTGACACGTAGAGACCGTCACAGTCTGAGCCAATTTAATGAATTCACTGTCATTACGGGGATATCACTCATCACTGCTTACCAGAGGGGCACTTCTATCCACCCTGTTGAAGGACATGGGAACTGAGAAGTAGCCTCCCTTTGAGAGATTCTTTCGATTGTGATTTTTAAAAAGAAGAGTAGCCCAATGCTTTGCTCTGTCAGTCCAGGACTGTTTAGGAATTCACTAACTCAATGCTTTCTAAAATTATTGATTACAGTTGTGGTGAGAACTGAGAAACAAGTAAATCTAAGACTGTTTCAGAGCCTGGGCCCCAGAAGGCATCCAGCCCATTTCCAGCTCATACAAGATCCTTGCTAAAGCATCCCTGACAGGCAGTTATCCAGCCTTTGCTTAAAGGCATAACGATGCATGGGAAAAAGCTCTAGTTTCAGACCCAGAAGAGCCGGCTTCAGTTCTTATTCCTAATGCTTATTCCCTGTGTGACTTTGGATACTTTGGCTCTCTAGACCTCACTTTCTCTATAATATGGTGGAGGTGAACTCAATAACCCTTAAATCCTGTCTTTCTTTAGATTTATGATCCTGTGACCTCCTACCATGGGGAGTGCAGTTCTCATGAAGCTCTACTCCCCTCCTTCACAGTACTTCTACAGGTCATGTTTTTTAGATTGTCATAAAGAGCACCACAGAACAAGTCCTGTTTTCCTTCTTTGATGTCCTGCTAAGCATCAGAGGACATCTGCCCCTTTCCCCTTACTCTTACTTCTTTTGGACTAAGTGTCCTCCATTCTTCTACCTTTTCTCCTCCAACATGATTTCCACAGCCCTTGCTCTCTTGCTCAAAATCATCTGCACATTGTCCATTTTGTCAGTGTCTGTCTCCAAATATACTCATATTCAAGCTTGATGTTTTAGATTTCCCTTCAATAGTGTTGGCATCAGGGTAGCTAGATGCTACTATAGTGCACAGAGTACCAGGCCTAGAGTCAGGAAGACTCATTTTTAAAATTGACTTGTTTATTTACTTTTAGTTTACAAGATTCAGTTCCACAATCCCTTGAGTTTCATTTTTTCTCCCCTTCCTTCCTCCCCACCCCATGGTAGCATGCATTTAGGTATAGGATCTGCGAATACTTTCACATTGTGCCATAGTCTGGTTGTATAGAAGGGTTGTAACCAATGGAGTGAACAGTGGGAAAAAAGAAAGAAAAACCAAACATGAAAAAGAACAATAGCACGTAGATGGCTTCAGTCTCCATTTAAACTCTGGTCTTTCTAGACCTTTCTCTGAATGTCGATATCTCCTTCCATCCTGAGACTTGTAGAGCTGTCTTATAACTCTGCATTGCTGAGAAGAGTCCAGTTTATCAAAGCTTGTCGTCATACATACGATATGTCTGTGATTGTGTACAAATTTTTAGGAAGACTCATCTTCCTGAGTTCAAATCAGACCTTAGACACCTCTAGGTAAGCCACTTAACCCTGTTTGCCTCAGTTTCCTCATTTTTAAAATGATCCACTCTGGTAGTTTTGTCAAGAAAACCCCAAACAAGGTCAGGAAGTCAGACATGCCTGAAAAATGACTGAGCAACATTGCTGGCATCAATCCATCTGTGCCTCTCTGTGCTGCGCTACTTTGCCCATGTACTCCTTTAATTCACTACAATGGCATCCACCCAAAATGCTGGAGACTTTGCTTGATTTTGGCTGACGTTAATTAGGGTACCAGTGGGAGATTCGGGCTGTCTACTTGTCAACACTCCCCTCACCATGTGACCAGACCATCTTTTTTTTTTTTTGATCATAGACATCCGGGTCCCAATTAGTTTGAGTAATGAATCCCCCTGAAGTAGTAGTATCATTTTGATTTGCATTCATCAAAATTATGATGATATAAAACATGGTGACTAGTTAGCAGAAAGGAAATATACAGCGCAAATTCAAATGATATGACTGCTTCAAGGTGGTTCATTGTCCACAGTATTCAATACCTAGGTGCATTTCCATTATTTCATCTTTTTTCCCATTTATTCTTCAGAATTCTTCCACTGTTATGTGTCTGTAACACCATGCCACGCACCAGCAGATTCCCAAAAGAATGCTACTGTGAATAGCTTTTAAGGTTTGGATTACACAGTATAGTGAACGCTCTATTCCATTATAAATCAAGGCAAACATTCACAAGAAATCACAATATAATATTCACAACATTACATATTATCATGGAAGATCACAATATAGTGTTTGCAACAGCTTAACATTAGAATGGCCACACAGTTTTCGCTACAGTGGCCACAATATTTAGAACAAAGAACAAAAGAATAATCATCTGGTTTCCCTAAGGGGGAAACCCTCCTTACTTAATCATTCAATCAATTCACAATACAATAATCAATCTTCCACTCATGGGGCAATCATAGATTAACTTAATCAGTCACTCATCTACCAATAAGCCACTAAGTATCATTAGAAAAACCACAAAAACCCTCCATCCCTCGGTATCCAGCAAACTTCAGCTTCATCGGGCATTCTATATCCAAGGAGAGGCCTTTTCTTCATGTTTACTCAAGGTGGTCTCTCAGATTCCTGGGATCCCATTCCATGGTCCCAGCTCCTACTTGAATCCACCAAACAGTCACCTGAATTCAGGGGCAGACAGCTCGCAGGTTATATATCTGTATCAATATCTGTACCTGTCTCTGTCTCTCTCTGTCTCTCTGTCTCTCTGTCTCTCTCTCTTTCTCTCAAATTCCAACTCAGTTGTTCAGTCCAGCAGCCCGGCTCCCAGATGCTGGAACAGTTCTGCTTCCTCCACCAGGAGCCACCAGGAGGAAGATTCCTGATTCTGATTCTCTGTCTCAGCAATTCTTATATACACACAATGGCCTCCTGTCTCAGCCAACCCCCTCCTACCACATCAGCAACAGGAGACAGAGTTTACACCCTCTGTTCACACAGGAGACAGTGTTCACATCTTCTGCCTCTCTCAAGAGGTACTTAGCCCTAAGTTACCAAGAGCTAAATATCTGCTAAATTGATTACTGTTACAGTGTCTTAGGAAAAATCTGTTCTAACATATATCCCAAAGGAATTCATACTATGATAGACACTTGGGTGTACATCCAGCCTCCATTTGAATAGAGGGGAACTTAACACCTCTCTAGGCAGCCCATCCCACTTTGGGACAACTCTAATTGGTGAAAAGATTCTTTTGACATCAAGCCCAAATATCTTTCCTTCTCTTACCCATAGCTTCCATTTCTGCCCTCCAGCACCAAGCATAACAGTTCCCAACCCTCAGTCACCTGATAACTTTTCAAAGACATGCATAAAGTTATTTTGACCCTTTCCCTTCTTGCTGCCTCCTTCCTTCTCTAGTTCTAAACATCCCCAGTTCCTCCAAATACTCCTTTTGTTGCATAGACTCAAGAGCCTACACTGTGGGCTGCCTCTTTTGAATACTCTCCAGCTGATTCGTCTGCTTCCTAACTTGTGGTGTCAAGAACTGTCCATGAAACTCCAGATGTGGACTGATAAGGTCAGAGTATAGCAGGACTAGCACCTCCTCACTCCTCAAAACTTTGCCTTTTTTTAATGCAGCTAAAGGTCTCATTAGGTCATGTTACACAGATCATGCATGTTGAGCTTTTGATCCATTTCATCTTGGACTTTAAAAGTTGATTCTTTGACCTCAAGTATAAGGTATAGCACTCACCCCTATTGAATTTCATGTTATTATTGAACCAAATGCTCCAACTCCATCAAGATCCTTTTGGACCCTGATTCTGGTGATCTAATGTTACTCTTCCTTCTAAGCTTTTAGTCATCTGCAAACTTGATGAGGATACCACTGATTAATCTCTCCAAGTCACTATTAGATTAACCAGTTTAGGATCAAGGAGAGATACTTGAGTGCTCCACTAAGGAAATATCTTGCTAAGTTACTATCCGTCCATTAATGAGTACTCCTTAAGTCCAAGCATTCAATCAATTCTAAATTCATCAGTTTGTCTTTTCACCTAGTCTCTACCCCCCCATACCCTCTCCTTCTCCCTCTCCCTCCTTCTCCCTCCCTCTCCCTTTCTCCCACCCTCTCTCTCCCTCTCTCTCTCTCTCCCTCCCTACCTCCCTCTCTTTCTCTCTCCCCCTCTCTCCCTTTCTCTCCCTTTGTCTCCCTTTCCCTTTCCCTCTCTCTTGCTCCCTCCCTCTCTCTCCTCCCTCTCTTTCTTTTTCTCTCTTTCTCTCTCTGTGTCTCTCTTTCTCTATCCCTTTCCCTCTCTCTCTCCCTCCATCTCCCTCTCTCCTTTTCTCTCTCCCTCCATTTCCCTTTCCCTCCTTCCCCCTCTTTTTTACTTTCTTCTCTCTCTCTTTTCCACAATAATCTGATACTTTATCAAATATTTTGCTATAATCTCAGAATTCCCTTGACCTACTAATCTTGTTAAAAAAGGAAATAGAATTAATCTGATCTGACATAGTTTGGATGAAGCCATGCTGGATGTCTGTAATCACTTACCTCTTCTCTAGGTGCTCACCAACCATCTCTAACCTTATTTTTGAACATTGGGACAACATTTGCCCTTTACAATCCCATGGTGCCTCTCCTGTTTTCCATGGTCTGTCAGATATTACCAGGAGTGGCTCAGTAATCACATCCACCATCTTGGTATCCAAGAATCTAGTACATCTGGGCCAGGGCACTTGAATTCTTCAGACAGCTAGGTGCTCTCATACTATCTCCTTGCTTATCTTGGCTATCAATTTCCCATCATTAGCCATTTTACTTTTCTTATTTGTGTTATTTTGTTGTTTTATTTGTTTATTTACTTTTGTTATTTGTGAGAATCAAGGTCATTTTTGTTGGCAGAGAAAATGGAAACAAATAGAATTGAATAGCCCCATCTTATCTGTGTTGTCAGTTATCATCTTGAGCTTGGTTCCTGTTCTGTCTTTGAGCCTCTTCTTTCCCCCAGTACAGCTAAAAACCAATCCAAACCAAACCTTTTTTGATTGTCCTTCGCTTTTGTAATCAGCATTGATTTATTTGGAGCTTTAGCACCTTGGACACTATTTTTATAGACCTGTGTCATACTCTTAAATTGATCTTTCTTTACCTGACCTTTCTTTAAACATCAGGACCATGCATATTTTTTAAAAAATTTAAGTGATTGTTGAGTTCCTGGTACATCCTCATTGGTCTATGCAGACATCTCTCTATTTTCTTCATCTCTGTAGTTGTTTCCTTTTGTGTCTTCAGAATTTCTTTCTTGAGAGTTTCCCATTCATGCTGGACTGAATTCCCATGTAGAATTTCCATCTATGCAATTCTCTCTTTTATCATTCAAGCCCATTTTACAGATGTGAGAAATGAGACTCCTGGAAAACCTAAAAACCTGCTATTGTTAGCACAACTGGGCCTCATAACCAGGTTTCTGACTCCAATCCCAGTGCCCTTTTTGGGTTGCCCTTGTTTGTCTAGCCTAAGGGTGTATTATGAATGAGAGGAAATTTCCAATATGTTTTTTCATATCTTTAGGGTTAGCACCTTCCCTCATTGTCCAAGCAGACTAGCATGTGATACTTTTAGTCATAATCAATTGGTCATGTCTTCCCTTGTGTCTGTGCAGCATGTGACGCCCAGTGCAGGAGCTGTGATTCCCCATCAAGATGCACCTCTTGCAGGGACCCAGCCAAGGTCCTTCTCTTTGGAGAATGTCAGTATGAGAGCTGTGCCCAGCAGCACTACCTTGACCTGTCTACCAACACGTGCAAAGGTAACAAAGGGGGTTTTCCCCCCAAATTTTCTTTTTTAAAAGTGTTCACTTGGCAAACTTGAATAAATATGAACCTTTCCATGTGCAGAGAAGAGCAGAAAAAGCAGATTCCATTTGAAATGGTGAATATCTGTTACATAGAGCCTTTGAAAAAATTATATCATTTAGCATAATGGTCCCAACACTGCCCTGTTTGTCTCTGTCCCTTTCTTATTTTTTTCTGCTTTCTCCTTTGTGTTTTTTTTTAATGTTTCATTGACATGCTTTTCATTTTTTCTTTTTGGCATCTCTTTTATTATCTGTTTTCCCTCTCTTACCACAATTCTCTCATTCAAAAAAAAGCCCAGCCTTGTAATAAGTATATCCAAGCAAAACAAATTCATACCCTGGTTGTTTCTGCAAAGATATATAATATTCTGCTAAGCAGTGAGAAGAAACCAACTTTATCATTACTAACAAAGGTGTTTTTGAAGTGTGTGTGTGTGTGTGTGTGTTTGTATATAAGTGCTGTAAAGAGTCCCTCACTAATACCCCTACAGGATTATAGTCCACATCATGGGCAAGCGGTTTTCTTGTGCCTCCATATACTTGGAAAACACTGGTGCCATGGAGAGGCCTTCTGCCATCAAAGAATGTTTTCTTTTTTTATTCATTTGCCCCATTTTCTCCACAAATTCTGTGACTTTGTACTATCTTTGAGAAGGAATGAAGGGAATAAGGAAGGAGATGCTCCATCATCATTTTACCCTCCTGAGCAGGCCTCTGAAAATTTCCTTCATTCCTTCTTTCCTGTTTTCCCCCTCCCTGCTTCTGGGAGAGGAGCTGGAGCTTGGGTATTAGGCAGGTGGAAAAATTCAGGATACTTTAAACATTCACAGTTGTGTGATAATTCTCCCTCCGTCAACTTTCCTTGTCATTTTTGGAGATCTGTTTTCCTTCAATTGAAAGCAGCTTTTCCCTTTTCTCCCTCCCCACCAGGGCCTGGCTGCTTGTGGTGAAAGGCCAAGATGACCACACATCTTTTCCCTTTTAAATAATTTTGTGACTGAACTGGCAGATTTTTCCTAGATTCTGTTTTACTGATTAAATCCCACCCTCTCCCATCCCTGCTGTGGCCCCAGGTCTAGATCAACCAAAAAAATGAATGAGATTAACATTCTAAATCTTCTTTGCAGCACAAGTCCAGTCTTGCATGGTTACTGGCTTTTTGGGGACTTAGAAAGAATGTATTCTGGACAAAAGATGATGGGTGATTTCCACTATTTGGAACAAAGGCTGGACAGAGCAGAATGCTGTGAAGCATAATGAAAACAGTACTCTGGGAATAAAGCACTTCCTTATCTGTTGCCTTGTAAATTATCCACTAGCTGTTTTATGGATGTGTCTTGCCTCTTTACCACCCACTGTAAAAGATAAACTCAGGTTGAGGAGGCCACATCATATGGCATCCTGGGATTTGGAGTTCAAGTGATCCATCAACAAACATTTATTAAGCACCTTCTACTCCCCAGGTGTTGTGTTTTCTCTGTAGTAAACAATCTCTACTCTAAAGGAATTTATGTGAGAGTGGGGAATAGAAGTGTGTGTAAAAGTGTCTCCAGAATAAATGTAAAGTAATTAAAGACAATGGAGAGAGAAATGGCAAACCCGTCTAGTATCTCTGCCAATAAAACTCCATGAAGAGTATGGTCCATGGGGTCTTGAAGAGTGAAAAGTGAAAAATGAGGACTTTGGGAGGGCATGAACAGCCAAGATGATTAAGAAGGGCTTCATGTAGAAGATGGTGCTTGATGTGTTTCTTGAAGGAAGACAGGAAGACTCTTTGAGGTGGAGGCAAGGAGGGAGCATGCGGTTCAGGGATGGGGGACAGCCAGTGTAAAGGCAGATGTAAAGGGAGATGGAGCGCTGTGTGGGAGGAAAAGAAAGGAGGCCAAGTTAGCTGGATCACAGGGTGTCGAAGGGAGAGTGACATGAATTGTGATTAAATAACACAGCTTTGGCAACAATGTGAAGGATGAAGAAGTGAAACATAAAAAAGTCAATTTGGGGATCTTTGCAGCAGTCCTGGTGAGAGGGGATGAGGGATTGGGCGAAGGTGGGAGCTCTGTGAGTAGAGAGAAAGGGTTGGATGTGAAAGATGCTGAAACAGAAACAGCAAGATCTGCCAAATGGATCCTCAGGAAACATTGAACCTTAGAAAATAATCCAGGTTACTAGAAGGCATGCCTTGTTAAAAGACCTTATTTCTCTTATACCTTTCATGTTGTTCTCACTTTACCCTTTGCAGCTCAAGCCTCTAGGGGTATTAAACACTTGAGTCTCATATGTATAGGAAGGTGGCCTTTCCTACTTGGTTTTGTCCCTTCTTTTTAGAATGTGACTGGAGCTGCAATTCGTGCCAGGGTCCACTGAGCACAGACTGCCTGCAGTGCATGGATGGCTATGTCCTTCAGAACAGTGTCTGTGTGGAACAGTGCTCACTTTCCTTTTACAGAGACTCAGACCGTTGCAAAAGTAAGTCTCTATGTGCCTATCCCTGACTTCTCCATTTTCTCAGACATTGTGGTCCTTCCATGTACCTCAGATAGAGTCATAAAAGGGCAAATTCTTTGCAAATTAGATTGTGAGCTCCTTGCAAATAGAAACTGTATTTTTCTATTTTTAAAAGCCCAACCATTAGCATGGTGTCTGGCACATAGTAGGTGCTTAATGAATATTTATGGTCTGACAGATTTTTTTTAACGAAGATTCATTAATTCTCCATCTCACCATCCTTTCCCCATATTGAACAGTTTTTTTTTAAGAAAGAAAAAACCCTGAAGACAAGGAGGCATATAGGTCCAGAAAAGCAAATTCCTCGATGGGCCCTGTCCAAAAATACATTATCTTATGCTATATTTTAAGTTTATCACCTCTCTTAGGGAAGACAGGTAATGTGAATCCCCGTTAGTCCTCTGCAAATGTGCTTTTGTCATTTCATTGATCAGAGTTCTAAAGTCATTTGAAATGGTTTTTCTTTATAATGTTGCTATCACTGTTCAAATTCATTGAGATCTGCTGTAAATATTGTCAAGTATTTAATAACTTGTGGTAGGGCAGGTCTTTGACTATTCCCCTTTCCATGCCTCCAAATCTACCCTTTGCTCTCGGGCCTCTCCTAATTCTGCCCCTCTCCTGGTGTTCTTAAATGAAGACCACTTTGACCAAGGATGCCCCGTGTCCTCCAATAGGTGGTGGCTTTCATATATGTTACATTGCTGAGAAAATGTCACTTATGATCAGGGGTATAAGAGAAAACCATGAGACCAGATTCCCTGGGTGACATCTACGGTCAACAGGTTCATCGGGGGAGTTAGTGAAGACTTATGTGTCAGTGAAATGATGTTATAGGGAAGTCAGATGTGTAGCTGTCATAATTCTAGCTAAAATCTGGTATGATCTATGACCTTCTGAGGCCTGTTTTCTGGTAATCTCTTTGAAAATATTAAATATCAAGGTCTTCATGGTCAAGGAACATATCTGTCTTTGTATATTGCTCAAGTCTGAGCCCTGGGCATATGGTAGGTGCTTCTGAAATGAATGTTGGACGGAAAATCACTGCTATGTACTTTGATCCTTTGATAGAGTGATGTAAGTACTTCCAATGTTGCTGTATTTCTCTGTGTCCATGCTTTCTCATCCACTGTACCTCCTCTTCCATATCCCCTAAAGAAATCTACTGGAGTCCTCCCAAGGTTCTGGGGCAGGGAGGGGTGTTCATCTCATCTCCTGACATAGTGTGTTATCAGTGTAGTACCTAGACATCTATCCCTTACTCTAGTTTCATGAACAAGTACATGATCTATAGCCACCTTGGCTTTCTGCCATCTACAGACCTCCTAGGAGAGTTCTCTATTGGTAATGGGTTGTAGCCTTCTCATAACTACCCCTCCATTCCTCTTTGGGTAAACTCCAATATTTTAAGTCCCCAGAGACTGTGTTCCATGATGATCATCCTTAAACCATCACTGGAGGATTATTTATGCTAAAAAAAAATGAGCCTTTGTTTCAGGGAGAAGATTAGGGGAATACTTTCTGCCTCTTGTTCAGTTTTGAACTTGGCTTGTTATCTATTTGCAGTGTCTAAGTTATATGTGGTGGCTGCCAAGTAGTGAAGTGGATTGGGTGCTGGTTCTGGAGTCAGGAAGACTTATCTTCCTGAGTTCAAATCCAGCCTCAGACACTAACTATATGACCCTGGTCAAGTCACTTAACCCTATTGGTCTCAGTTTCCTCATCTATAAAATGACCTAGAGAAGGAAATGGCAAACCACTTCAGTATTTTTTGCCGAGAAAACCCCAAATGAGGTCACAAAGAGTCAACTGTGACTGAAACAACGGAACAACAAAAACTCTATACTGTGACCTGGCTCTGTGTGCTATGTCTTTCACACTCTGAATAATAGACACACTTCATCCATTTTATGTATTCCCTGTGGGATAGTTAGGCGAGACCATGTGTGTGTGTGTGTGAGTGTGCGTGCGTGCGTGTGTGTGTGTGTGTGTGCGTGTGTAATTATGGACATATTATGTCACTGATGAGACTCTGTGCCATGGCTTAGTACAATCAGCACACTGTCATTCATGAACAGGGACCTCTGGAGCATCTCATTACTTTGAAAGAATCTGTCTTACATTTTATTTCTGCCCTGGACCCCAGGTCAGTGGTGTGCTTTTGGCAAGCGTACAGGTCTTGACTTTTTGGGTGTCACTGGGCATTAACAATAATGCAGTCATCAAACAAAGTTGTTGTATTTAACATATAGTTATAGTATAGTATATAATTAGTATATTATAGAATTCTGTTATGCTACATAATTAGATGTTATAAATTATGCTATACACATAATATATCATATATCATATTTTGTACATACATGAGACATACTTGTTGGAGGGGAATGTTCAGGGTAGAACTTTAATCAATCAAGTTGATTGATTAAATAGTCAATAATGAGTTTTGGGGGGAGGGTCATGTGTTCTCCATAGGAGAATATAATTTATGAAAGCCTTCCTCTTTTTTTCTCCAACTAGGTTATTCTTGCAAAGACGTTTTAGATGGGGGAAAGTAGGCATGTAGTTCAGTAGAAACTGTTGTATCTTGATTCTTTCTTTGGAGAATTAATAATATAGCCCATTAGTTTTTTTTTTAATAGACTTCAACTCTTCCAAGTTGTTACTTCATTTGACTTTGTTTTTTAGGCTGTGGTGATCATTGTCTTGAATGTCTGGGTCCCCACGAGTGTACTCGCTGTGAAGAACCATTTCTCCTCCTTGAAGCCCGGTGTGCCCAGAAATGCAGCCAGCGATATTATGTAGACACCAGGACACAGACATGCATGGGTGAGGCTTGTCTGAGGAAGCAGAAGTTGGGGGCAAAGGATCTTTTATCTGTGTGCTGATTCCCACTGGCTTTTTTGATATAGGGATGGAAATACCTGGGGAATCACCTACAATAATTGACAGCTTCCCATGTAAATCTGCCAATTACCAGAGTGGATAGTTTATAAAAATTTAATCCAGTAATTCCTTTGTACAAATCATTCCTGCCTCCACAAGTCTGTAGGGAGGAGGACCCCAAACTAATGCATAATGGAATGGAAAGACTGCAGTATGGTCTCTGTTAAGAGTGCAGTGCTGAGATGGATTTTAAAATTCAGCCCTATTGCTGAGGGGCTGGAATTGTCAGAATATAAATTGAACCAGTTGGTAATCCATATGGTTACAACACAGACTAGAAATTTCTTTTCAGATGTATAGGAGTGTTTCTGGTTAAAACCAAAGAAACCAAATCATTTCAGTTGCCTTTCTTCCACATCAGGTGAATGAGCATTTTTCAAACTCATTTTTTCATGGCTAGGGAATAAAACAACAAACCAAAAACCTGTTCCACATTTGCCCCCCTTTAAGGAGACTTCAGAGATACATGATTTCATCATTGTGGGTGTTGCTTTTCATCCTTCATTCTCAAATGATGTCAGAAGGGTGACATCTTGACTTGCAAGTGAATTGTATTTAAGTGAGGCAGAACCCTGCACAGTTATCAGTCTCTTACCACAAACACAGATTATAACTCCCTTTAGTCAAGTAGACTTGGTGAATTGATGTGACTGGAAAACATTGTCACCTGGGGGCCAGTTCTTAGAAGGGAAGCATCCTTAAGATTGCCTAGGCTTGGAAATCCAGCTTGTTGGTGAGCCTTGGGGCATGGAAGGACCCCACTGGTCAGAACACCCATTTCTCTTACTTTGCCTTCAAGAAGTTGGTGTTAGTCTGTTCCCTAATGTGATGAGTGAGGCATCTGAGGAGCTTAGTGGAAATTTATTGCAGAAGAATACCTTAGGTTTGTTTGACCCTTTATAAAGTACTTTCACAAAGGTTTCCTCATGTGAGCCTGAGATTTCTCTAGGGTAGAAAAGAATGGTGCTATGTCTTCCAGCTTTATAGCTTAGGAAACTGGCTCAGAGACCTTGAGTGACTTGTCCAACGTCACCCAGTTAGTAAGAGACATAGTCAGAACTAGAACCCATAACTTCTGACACATAATCCAGGGTTTTTGGGGCTGAGACAGTATTTTAATGGTTCTGAGGTCTTAGTGTGTGTGTGTTCCCTCCAATGGGCCAGACTCCACCCCCCTCAAACTCTGTCATCTCATTCAGTTCTTTTCATCTTATGCAGAGGTCCCTAGGTGGTGCAATGCCTTGAGTATTGGGTCCAGAGTTTAAATCTGGCCTCGGGCACTTACAAACCGAGATACTCCCTTAACCTCTGCCTGCCTCAGTTTCCTTAACTGTAAAGTCAGTATAATATTATTATTATACTAATATTCTGTTATTATGCTATACCCTACTTTGCAGAGCTGTTGTGGGGATTAAATGAGATAGGATTTGTAAAGAATTTATTACAGTACCTGGTACATGGTAGGTGTTTCATAAATGCTTACATCCTCCCTCCCTCCCTTCCTTCTTTCTTTCCTGCCTTCCTGCCTTCCTGCCTTCCCTCCCCTTCCTCCTTCCTTTCCTCCATCCTTCCCTCCCATGAATCCTTCATATATAATCTACCCAATGCTGGCACCTGTTCCCCATGTCCTTTAACATTGCTTGAGTACCATTGGGACACTCACCTAAGTTCACCTGTTATGCCTCACTCTTACTACATCACTGGCACCCCTTCTTTTCTGATCCTACTCTTATTGGATCGTATCTTTTTGGCTGTTCTTTATGCTCAGGCCATCATTGTTAGTATATCCTTTTATGCCCACCCTGTGTCCCTCCATTTCTCTTTGGGCCACCCCATAATTTTGATTCTTCAGAGGCTGGGGTGTTCCATTATCTGTAACCACACACCATCATCTGTCAGGCAATAAACATATTTTGTGTCCCAACTATGTGCCAGGCGCTGTGCTAAGTGTTGGAGAGAGGCAAAATACACTCTCTGCTCTCAAGTTACTCAAAATCTAATGGAGAAGAATATTTGGTGTTTTGATAAATGGATTTTGCTCTAGGGAACAGCTTGGTATTATTGAAAGTGCTGTGGAGTTTCACCAATGTAATCCGGTCTACTCTCTTCCTTCAATTCTGGGCCAAGCTCCTTGTCTCTTTGTTGTGCCAATCTGAGACAGAATGGGATAGCTCAAATGGCTGCCTCTCTACAGCCATATCCCAGTCCCAGTAATAGGCATTTCATTTTTCCCTTGTGGATTGTTTGGGTGGGTTCTATTGAAAGTCAGCGGACCTCACTCGGGATGCCCTATGGTATTCTTGGGTTGGATACCATCCATAAATAGTAGCTTCCTGATGATGGCATGGAGGTGATCCTGCAGGTTCTACCAGCAAAGGTTTTAGGTCTTGTCCTGGTGACAGACTGTCTATTATTGTTTGAGGATCAGGCCAACTAAACAGGGACAGACACTTCGTCAGTAAGTTGGTTCCTTGGTGAAGAATTCTCTTGCTACTCATGAAATGAAGAGCCATGCTGCATGACCCTTGGTTTTCCTGCCACTTCTGCAAGGGGGTTGGAAAAGTGATAGGGAAGGGGACCAAGGACCCCAAAGCATATGATCTTTTGGACTGTTTAAATATAGTTACTAGTGAGATTCTTATCCAGCCAAATGTAGATAAGCCTCTCTAAGTCAAAATCTAAATTTACACATGGGATTATTTGCTTTA
Organism: Pseudocheirus occidentalis; assembly: GCA_028646575.1. Taxonomy (NCBI): domain Eukaryota; kingdom Metazoa; phylum Chordata; class Mammalia; order Diprotodontia; family Pseudocheiridae; genus Pseudocheirus; species Pseudocheirus occidentalis. Next base: position 17,399,479 of record CM053601.1, read on the forward strand.
CAGCCCCACCCCCATCCTCAAAAGTCTCCACTTTACCAAGTGATTCACTGCAGTTGTTATTTAAATAGGTCCTTGAAAGGATTTAAAAGATGGAGTAAACAAAAATATAACTTAGATGGAATCTTATTCCTACTTATGTTTCAAAGCTCAGCCCAGATGTCATCTCTTCCAGGTAGCTTTCTCTGGTTTCCCAAGGTTGATAACAACTTTCCTCCTTGGACCTCACTTAGTCATTTATTTTGCAACTCTTTAATGCCATTATATCATGTGGATATCTCTATCTCTCTGTAGGTGTGTTTACAGTTGATTCTTTTCATTCTTCATTGTTCTTTCTATAAAGTTGCTCTGAACACTGAATTAGCAAATACTGAACGATTGCTTTTAGGGGGAACACAGGCAAGCCCCTAGTCACAGCATCAGTGTTAGCATTTTCTGGGGTCACCTTATATTGGCCAATTGCCTTTCCGTTTTTCTAGAAGTACCATATGTATTCATTAATATTGAACTCCTGGCCAAAAACACTCTAACTCATAACTGAGTGAAGCTCATCTAACACACATTCTTTCTCTATGAGACACTCCACAGTTTTCTTGCACTTAGGAATCTAGACGTCAGATACATGGGGGCCATTTTACCCCTTTCCCCCCAAATCACTAACAAAAATCACAAAAGTGTGAAAGACTTGACATGAAATAGACTGAGAAGAATTCTTGCTTACAGTATGAGAACTAAGACAGCACAGCATCCATCACCTTATTTAGCTTGAGCTAGGAACATGCACATCAGGAGACTCACCCTTTTTTTGACTGCTCTGCCCATGTCCATGAATGACCATAAAATCATGGCGAACATTGATTTGGGGCTTACAAGAAAATATAGCAAGTAGTCAAATCCACAAATATAAAGTCTACAAATAATGAAGGTTAACTATGCACATACATGTGTTTAAATACACATACACATATAATATGTGTGTATATGTGTGAATGTATATATATTTTTTTTAACTAGGTAAAGAAGGCACTCTTTGCCTTATTTTTTATTTTTTTCTCATTTTTTATTAAGCCTTAATCATTGAATGGACCTTGCCTCAGTCAAACTGAAACTTGTTAAAGACCTTAGCTTAAAAAGACCAAGGTCTCCTAATGTATCCTGGGCTGTCTTCAGTCATTCTGGTTCATGTTTCGCCATTGGACCCAGATGGCTTCAAGGGAGAAAGTGAGGCTGGTGACTTTGCAGTGCACTTCCTTAGTTAAATCCAAATCACTTGTATGTCATGACATCACCTCCCTGATGTCATGGTCCTCTCCAAGAATGAAGGTCAAGCAACAACACCACTGCGCATATATGTATATATGTACATATGCACATATGTATGTATGTGTGTATATATATGTATGTAGATAGATGTATTTATATGTATACACACATAGAAGTATAGATATAAATATATAAAAATAGATATAAATATATAGATATATAGATATGCATATGTACCCATATACATGTATATATACATGTATAATATTTTAAAATACTTATACCTACTGCCCAATATTGTTCATTATGTTATGTGTGATAGACACACATCATGAGGGCTTGTATCTTCTCTAAATGGTATGTTTCTCTTTGCTGCTCGTGCCTAGCACCATTATCTGCATGTAGTAAGAGGTAGCAAATGCTCATTGGGTGAATGCTGAGTGTATGCTCTTATAGGATCTGAAATCCATCCTGTTCGATCCCTGATTTGATTCCTGTTTAAGGCCACAGTCCTTTGCTGTGCAGTGATCAGCCTTCCTCATATTGGCTGTGGAGCTGTTTTCTGTTTCTGCTTCAACTGTTGGCTGGAGACTTGGGAGCCCTATGGAACCTCTGAGGCTAACGGGACTCCCTTCATTCTTTCCTGTTCCTGACAGTCTGTCCCCTGGGCTGTTTGGAGTGCAGCCATGAGGAACAGTGCCATCTCTGTGATCATGGCATGTCTCTCAAGAATGGGCTTTGTGTCTCCAGCTGTGCTCCTGGCTTCTCTGGCCACCTCCAGAATGGAACGTGTCATGGTGAGTGCTCTCTGAGGGATTCTCGTCTGACAGCCTTGGGAATTCACCTACACTTTCTCAATGAGCAGGCTGTGTAGTCAGCAGGAAAGACAGCATTTGTTAAAGAGATATCACTTACAGTATTCCCACTTTTGTGTGGCCGTCTTGAGTTGCTTAGGAACAAAGGACTTCTCTCGTACATTGGCAAAGGACAAGAGCTGAGCCAGTATACTATAGGTTTGGGTTTTTTTTGATGGGAGAAAGTAGTAACCTATTTACAGTAGCCCAGAGTGTCAATATATACAATGATCAATTGACAAATGGTTGTATCTCCACAGAAGACAGAATGCAGGCACATTTGGTATGAATGAATATCTGGTAAGTGCATATTTCTGAAACAAATAGACCGAGAAGTCCACCTCTTTTCCATTATGAGTGCACTAAAGGAAGTGGAGGGTAGTCTCTCCAAATGCATAAATAAATGATTTGCAGTATGGAGTTGTTCATTTAAATTACAACTGACATTTGAACACAGCACTTTAAGTAAATCTCAGAAGTAATTTTGTTATTGTCACTAATTTTTTATCATTCTTGGCTAAACTGCTCTCTCATTTGTAAATCCCTCAGTAATTGAGAATTCAGCTTAGTCTTCTAGGCACGGTGTGGAGAAATCATCCTGTGAAAGTTAATTACATTCCCATCAATGAATAAGCATTCCTTACATACCTACTCTGTGCCTGGCTCTAGAGAATAGATTTACAGTATAAGATTTCCCACCAAAGTCCAGCCTTCCAAAACTACCCTTTGTGATCTAGGTGTAGGAGGGAGCCTTAGGCATTTAATTCTGGCTGTTACAGTTTGGGATAGGGATAGAGTGAGCTTATATTGCAACATATTATACAGCATCCTTAAATTGCGATGTCTGTAACAGGGATGCTTCATTCCTAGAGCTAAACAGAATTTTAGAACTTCTGGGCTAGGGTTAATTGTGCCTCTTCACAAATATGGTGTCAAAAGGTAAATCCAAACAGCAACTAATTAAGATTTGCTGTTAATGCATCCATGCACCAAAAATACTGATTTTGAAAATTCCATTTTTTGATTGCAATCAGACATTTCTCTTACTTCTTTGTCTTAATGCAGGGGTCTGTAGACTATTTTGTGTCATGGACCCCTTTGCTAAGCCTCATAAGGGCCCTGCACACTTTCTCAGAATGTTCTCGAATGCACCAAATAAAGAACATACTGTTACAAAGAAAGCTAATTATATTGCCATAAAATTATCAAAATATTAAAAAATGTTCGTGCGTCCTAAGTTAAGAACCAGTGGTTAATGAGATTGATGTGGAAGTGAATTGGATTATGACAATCACATGTCATTGGGGTGTAGAATTTAAAGGCTAGAAAAACGAAGGCTAGACCTTAGAGGTCATTGATTCCAAGCCCTTCATTTTACTGATGAGGAAACTGAGACCCAGAGGCCCCAATCTAGCAAGTGTCCGAGGCAGGATTCAAAGACATCAAGTTCAGTGCTTTGTTCACCATTCAGTCCTTCCCAACATGTTCAGTGACCTAGACTTTCATCCAGGGTAGTTCTGTATAAACATCCCAGCATACATTATCCGAGAAAGAAGCAAGGAAAGTGTCCGTGTCTGATATTGCTAGTTTTGTGGTTCATTCTTTTTTCCCTAGGTTACACCTATAGTCAGATCCTTCAGACGAATGCTTCCCTCACCCTGGGGATCGGTTCCGTGAGGCCCCTGGATTTCTCCTTGCTGAATGCCCACATTGGAGAAGGCAGAGGCATGGAGCTCCAGTTCCATGTTGTAAGCATCCCCACCAATGGCCAGTTGGTGCTCCTGGTGGATGGGAAAGAGGTCCCCCTGGGTAGAGCTGACCATTTTAACTGGGAAGACCTGAAAGAGAAGAGAGTACGTTTTGTGCACAGCAAAGACAAGCCCAGGTGATTCAGCACTGCCTGCCTCCTCTTTCTCTCTTTCCTCTCAGCCTCACCTCTCCAGCAGCAGCCTCTCGGTTTCCCGGGATGATGGATATTGCCTAAGTACAAGGCAGTTTCATCTGGCTGCTGCCATCTCCCTATAACTGCTCAGCAAATATGCTTCCGTCACAGACGTTTACACTTTATCACATAATTATGGGTAATTCTCGGATGTGACAGGAAAGTTCCTGGCACAATTACATAGCTGTGGAGTCCAATAGAAACCGAATCTATCATAGACACAGCTGCCCCAACTGCTCTGTCTTCATCTATTAGAGGAAATATTTTATTTATTTATCATTTTGTCATGAAACATGCTCTGATAAATAATAGACCCGAAAGTACAGTCAACTCTTAATTATTGAGTCTATGGATTAATTGTGGTTAATTTTTCAACTGAGTCATATTTCTCCTGCCGCTTGGTACGTGACTGGTGGTCTCCTCCCACCTCAGACAGTGTATACCCTGTGAATGCAAACCGATTTTAACATTAGGTGAAGCCAAGCAGATTTGGATAAATTAAACCTGGCCAGACATAGTGGTGGATGCCTGTGATCTTAGCTACCAGGGAGGCTGAGGCACATGGAGCCCTTGAGTTTAGGAGATCTGTACTGTGGTGCACCAAGAAAATCAGGTGTCTTTGCTAAATTCAGCATCAGTAAGGTGGGCCCCTAGGAATGACAGGTCTACTGGGCCTGCTCCAGAAGAGTGGACAGGCCTAGGTTGGAAAATCTGTAGGTCAAAGCTTCTATGTTCAGTAGTAGTGAGGCTGATGTAGTGAATAGTCCTTGTGGTTCTAGCCTCGTGTGTCATTTCATTTAAAAGTTTGAGAGATATTGTTTCTGGGTAATTTAATTATTTTATTAATAAGCTAGCATCTTTATTAATAAAAAGAGGTCAGTGGCACTCTCAAATGCCAAAGGCCTCTTATGTGATAATGAGGGGTTGGGATATATTCTAGAAAGGGTCTTGAGTTCTGTGACTTGGGTCACCCACGTCTTGGTCAAAGAGACTTAACAATTTTCATGTCACCTCTCTGACAAAAGGGAACCCAGTTTCCCAGACCTCTCTGAGTGAACACAGTGAGCAGGGATACTCCCCTTAACCTTTTTTTTTTAAACTGAATTTTATTAGTTTTTTAAACTGGGTAAATCTTTGCCCAGAATTTCCCATTAAGGTTGATTTGAGGTAGAAAAGGGGAAAAACCTTGGTCCTGATTCACTAATTAGTTACTGATACAAGAGAGAAATAATAATTTCTCTCAACTGGAAGATCCAGAGAAGAGAGGAAGCAAAGAAGGAAGGAGGGGAGGAAGGGAGGAAGGAAGGAAGAAAGGAAGGAAGGAAAGACGGAAGAGAAAGAAGTAAGGAAGGAAGAATGGAAAGAAGGAAGGAAAGAGGGTAGAAAGGAAAGAAGGAAGGAAGTAAAGAAAGATGGAAAGAAGAAAAAAAGGAAGAAACATATTAATCCTAATATGGACATATTAATCCGTATTAATCCAAAATAAGGATTAATCCTTATTTTGGATGATCTGTCTTCTTTTTATTTTTTGGGGGGCAATTGGGGTTAAGTGACTTGCCCAGAGTCACATGACTAGTAAGTGTGTCAAGTGTCTGAGGTTGGATTTGAACTCAAGTCCTCCTGACTCCAGGGCTGGTGCTCTATTCACTGCACCATCTAGCCACCCCTACCTCATTTCATTTCATCCACAGTGAAAACCATTTTAAGTTGACTGTGGGTGCAAACAGGCATGTGAAATTAAAGGTGTAGAAAGGAGATTGGTTGAGTATCTATGGATACATTCACTTACTCTCAGACTGAATAAATCCCTTTCCAGTTCTGCCACAAAGGGGTCCGGCTGATTGGCAGGGAGATGAATGTGGAGTCTTCTCTTTGTTTTAACTCATTGCTGATGATACTGGCAACCTCCAAAAGAAAAAGTTCAATGTTAACTGTAGTAATAGCAGGAGCAATAAATGTGCCTGAGTTCTGAAGGAGACCACACACCATTATGGGGAGAATTGCTGCAGATTCGCCAGTTCATTTCATCTGGATGCACGTGTATGAATATGTGTGCAACAAATAGAGAGGAAATAAATTGTGTTTAATAAAGGCTTTAGCACTTGAGGATGGGGAATTAGCAAAGCCCAGGTTCAAAAAGTGGTTCTTCAACTGTATCTTTAAAAAATGATTTATTTAGCATTTCATTTTTCTCCAATTACATGTTAAAAAACAATGTTCAACATTCGTTTGAAAAATTTTGATCTTGAACTGTGTCCTAAAGGAAGTGAGGGCTTCTATGAGGGGGAGTTGAGAAAAGGAAGTTCATTCCAGAAATTAAAGACTCAGAGGTGGGTCATGGATGAAGTACCTTGTGTGAGACACAGAGAGAAAATCAATTTGGCTACATTTGAAGCATCTGGGAAGGGGAATAATGCATAGCAAAGATGGAAAGCTACTGTTGGAGCCAAGTTTATAAGGGTTATAAAAGCAAAAAAGAGAAGTTTCTATTTTATTCTGAAGGTAATAGGGAGCAATTGAGTCTATTGAGTGAGGGAATGACACTGGTCAATCTATGCTGAAGGAAAATCTCTTTAGTATCCATATCGAGGGTGGAATGGCAGGGAGATGAATTAGGAGGCCATTGCAATAATGATATACAAAATATATATGGATGAAATACAGAAGCACAATTTGGTTTTTCTACTGGACCTGTGATTCCACAGGGAACTCCTAATGAAGAAATTCCCTCTACCAAAACCAATCAGCTCACCAGTGCCTGGACGGCCTCTTTACTTGTGCCTTTTAGCATCCTTACCTTCCGAAGACACAACTCAAATATCACCTTCTGTAGGAAGCTTCCCCACCCAACCCCAGTTTCTAGTACTTTCTAAGGCTACCTTCCATGTCTTGTGTTTACCATTTGTATTTATTCTATGTGTGTGTGTGTGTAAATATAATTTGTATGTGAGTGTGGATGTGTGTGTGTATATATATATGTGGGGAAATACATGTTTTATTATATGTAAGGGGGAACTGTGTGTATGTATATATTATATATGTATATATAATACGTATATTATGTGTGCACATATGTGGGAAAATAAATATTGTATATTTTATAAGGGGAAAACTATATATAGGTATATATCCATGTGTATATCTGTGTGCATGTAGATGTATTATATGTGCAGAAATATATATATGTTTATATTATAAAGGAAAACATACATAAATACAGTATATATATTTCCCCTTTATAATTTCCATGAGTCAGTCACTAAACATTTATTGAGTACCTCCTGTGGATCAAGCACTTTGCTGAACTCTGGGTATGTAGAGAAAGGCAAAAGACAGTTCCTTGCCTTGCAGAGCTCACGATGGGGGAGTGGCAGCCAGGAAGGCTTCCTGATTTCTCATCAGAAGCTCCTGATGAGAGATGTGGGAAAGAAATTCCTTGTGCTAGTTTAGAAACTGAAATTCTGAGTGCAGGATCAGGGCCTAACAGCGAATTCTTTAACTCTGAGTATACTTGTAAATTTTTAAAATGATTTATTTTTGTTTTTCTTTTTCTGAAATTTATTTTGTTTTTAGTTTGCAGAATAAAACAAGTATTTCCACTTAATATAGCATAATAAAAAGATGATTGCACATGAAATTGCAAATATCTCTTTTGTACAACTTGCTATTCCTTTTAAACATATAATAAAATTATTGTATCAATGTCTTTCTTTTTTCACCCTAGCCCCACCCTAAAAATGATTCCCATTAGACACAAATAGGTATATAGCTGTAAAAATTATTCCATACGTACTTGTATTTATTAGTTCTTTCTCTGGATGCTAATGATATCTTTCTTCATATGTCCTTTATTTTTAATTTGTGTATTTATAATAGTCAAAATGACTTAGTTACTCAAGTAGCCAGTAAATTTTTTTTATTAATCTGCCCCTCCCACTAGTTGTCCCCCTCTATTCAAACTAAAAACAAGCAAATAAATCCAAAACCCAAATCCCTCAATATATACTTGCATAATCTGGCAAAACAAATCCTGTATCAACCAGGTTAGCCAGATCTAAAATCGTGTTTCTCTTTCTGCATTTCAAGTTCATCATTTCTCTGTCAGGAGGTGACTGGCATACTTCCTCTTCATTCTTTGGACTCATTAAAACATTTTTTTTTAATTTGGTTTTTTAAAATTTATTTTATTTTTTATTTGTTGATCAGAGTTTTAAAAATCTTTCAAAGTCCTATTTCCTCTTTAATGTAATCATTGTATAAATTGTTCCCCTAGTTTTGCTTGCTTCTTACTGCGTCTCTTCCTAGATAGAAGCTCTCCTGGTTTTTCTAAAATTGTCTATTTAATAATTTCTCATGAAAAAATAGTATTCCTTTGTATTCTCTTTAGGAATTTTAGAAACCTAACATAGGACACCAGAATGTTATGTTGGTATGATAGAATTGAATGATTTAGTTGTGGGCCATGTTATCCTTACTTCATTCTGGGTATTCAGTCTTATCCTTTAATTTCCATCACAAGGAGGGTGTATAATACAGTGGACAGAAAACTGGTCCTGGGATCAGGAAGGCTACCCTGCTACAAGTCAACAGCAGTGCCTAGCATGGTAGCCCTTCCTGACCATGTGACTTACACACTCAGCGGCCAGGTAACTTCCTAAAGTGAATCTCATGTTGCTCCTCACTGACAGTGAGAGTTTTCTGATATAGTGTTCAAGTCTTCATGTCTTTCCACCCCCAACCCATTCCACAAGTAACCTTTAATCTAAATCCTGACATTTGTACAACACAAATAAATTTCATCTTGATCTTATTTAACAACTGACTCTAACTTTTGTTTATGTTCCTTTTTTGGATACTGGTTTTAGGAAAGGCCATTTTTCCCTGAAAGTGAGTGACCAGGAATTCTTCTCTGAACCACAACTGATCAATGTCCAAGCGTTCTCCACACAGGTAATGACAAAACCTAACATGAATTTCTTAAGTCAGTTTGTTTTAGAAGCCACAAGGGTCAACCAGATTTCCTGGCAATGAGATCGTAAGGACTGCACCAAATTCCTGCTGCCTTCATGGTTTTTAGTGTTTTTTTTGTTTTTTTGATAAAAATGACAGTGGGGGCTGTTTATATTCCTGTAGGGTCATAGAGACAAGACTACACTCAAGTCAAAGTCAGAACTGGATTCCCCTCTCTACTCCTTACTTTATGACCTCAGGCTAAACTATTTACCTACCTCAGTTTCCTCATCTGTAAAATAGAGAACATAACACATACTCTACCTCTCCCAGAGGGATCTTATGAGTACCAAGTGAGGTAATGAAAACTTCAGTTCTAGACCCAGGCTTTCTGCTAACTATTAGTGCTAACTTTCTGTTAACTAGCTACTAACTTTCCCCCAAGTATGCTAGATGTCACTTCGCAGAGTCGCACTGATGTAACCTGCTCTCGTTATGACTCTTCTGAACTTGCAAGGTATCAGGGCATCAGGGACTATATCCCACTCGGAAATTTCATGTGATGCTAAAGACTAATTGACATACGTGTTTCATCAAGGTCATCTTGTCCAGTCCAGAATCTGTTAACTTGTTTTTTGAACATTTTGATAACTCGATGTCAGAATGATTGGTTTCCTTTGTGGTTCTGTGTGTCTTATTGTGCATTAAAAATAATATTATTCTGAGAAGGGGTCCATGGTGTGACATTTCAAAAGATTTCAGGGACATAATTTCTAGGTAATTTAATCATTTCAGTAATGCCAGTCTTTCAGTAAAAGGATGGTCATTTGGCCATCTCTCTTGTAGACCAAAGTCAGTCATGGTGGCTTATACACCCGTTGGAAAGGGGGTGTTCCTAAGGGTGACAGTCAGTTCTTATTGGTTAACAATTAATGAGGAAATGAATATTACAATCAGTGGCTAGACATGAACTTTGATTATGTCATTTACTTCTAAGTTACCTCCAGCCTTGGGCAATCTGTTCAAAGAATTTATCTCCACCCAAACCTGAGTAGAACACAATAGCTATGCCACCTGGGTGGAGTCTGGCTAGAGGACAAGGTTAACTGAACCTTCAGAGACTGAGGTCTTACATAGAAAAGAAATGGGGTGAAATCCATCTCCCCAAATCGTTGGTTGTGAATAATCATTTCTCTCAATGGGATTCACTAGACTGCCAAAGGGTTCTGGGGCTCAAAATAGTTAAGAATCCTCAGTCTAGTCCTAGACTGTCTTTTTTTATAGATGGAGACCCAGAGGGCCAGAGATGGCCTCATATTTGGTCACACAGTTACCTACATAGTAGAACAAATGTAACTGGAACCTATGTGGCCTGAATGCCACTCCAGGGCTGCTTTTATTCTCCAGCATCACTTCCTATACCATTGTTCTGTCTTTTGAAATTAGGTTGAAGTACAATTTGGCTGGAGTATAGGGGTGGGGGTGGGGATGGGGATTCCTTATATGTATAAGTGTGCTTGGTGTAACTTGGTTATAGTCTGCTGGTACTAGAGTATTCATTATACCAGTTTATTGGTACTTTTGTTGTTTTTATTTGTTTTGAGGGGATGGCATTACAGCTTTTATTCAAAACTTTAGTGGATAAAAGGGTTTTTCTAGAGTATCTATTCCCATGAGTATGACAAACCCCAGCTGTACCTCCTTATCCTGTGTAATTCTAGCCCATGTTCTCCTGTTCACCTTCCATAGATCAACCATCATGGTAGAAGAATACTGCCTTTCCATCTTTTACATTCCCTAAAAGGTACAACAGTCAGGTTGTCTCTTGGTTGTCCCTCAGCCTTGCTAAATGACTGTCCTGTTCTGTATAGGATAGCCTAGATATCCATATAAACCTACATATTTATACACAAGTATCTGGTATAATGACAGTGTTGTATAACCGATAGGAACTAGCCTTTCATTTGGAAAGATTTGGGTTCTAGTCTTGTCTCCAACATGTACTGGCCATGTTACTATCAGCAAGTCCCTTGACCTCTTAATGCTACCAAACAACTCTATAAGAAGACTAAATTGCAGACTAGGTGCTCGTATACATGGTTTATGGCAGTTTTCTCACTGGGACTTTGTGAAATCACTGAAACAAATATATGAATCTGCTTCTTTTTGGACCAAACATAGGGCAGGAGTCAGCAAACTATGGGAGCCAGGCCAGTGGTTTTTGTAAGGCCTTGAGGGAAGAGTATTTTTTACGTTTTAAAAATGTGTATGATAAAAGGCTATTTAAAAATGCGAAAAAAAATCAGTCTTTACTCACAGGCCAGATTTGCCCTCTGGTCATAGTTTGATGAGCAGTGGAATGCATAAAAGACAAGAGTATGATATAAGACTGGTACTGGTAGATATCATAAAACTCTGAGTAATGGCATTCTCTTCTCATAGTTCATCTCTGACAAGTTGCATTTATATGTCTGACATAAATATTTGTGGTAGAAGCTTGATTCATTGAGCGTGCACCTGAAGGGTCATCACACGAACACCCGATGAAGAAAGACAGGCCTAGGAACAATAGCTGTGAATGCTGAGAGAAGGTCTGTGTAGACCCCAAAATGACCACTGATCAGAGATAGAATTAGCCCGTGTTAGGGATGACTCAGGGATCAAACCCTGATTAATGAATTGCAAACTAATTTCATTTAAACTCTATTCCATAAACATTTCAATACATGTAATGACTTTTGAGCCAAGATAAAGATTTTCTTGTGTCTGTGATTAAACATAACATAACTTTCATATAAACATAAACCCAAAGGGCCTCATTCATTGGTTGCCAATGGTTTTTTCCCCTTCTTCTTCTGTTTTTAACAAAATAATTTCCACTAAGTGAGCCAAAGAATTAGGTAAAGTACTGGCAAAAAAACCTTTCTGACCTGAGTTGAAACCTAAAGTGCTTTTAAAATATGTAGTTGGTGTTGATGGAAACTCAAGTCCCGATTGGTGAGAAGGTTTTATGCATGTGACATTTTCTAAAGATGGGATCTGGGGGATGGGAAGTTGTTGAGTTAATGATTTTTATTGCTTCTGGTTTTTTATCTCTTTTCTCTCCAGTAGGATTCTGAGTTTCTCTTAGACATTGTCAAGTAAATCAATTTGGCCATTTCCACTTTTATGTCTTAATACTGGCTAAGGCCTCTGCTGTCCACATTACAGTCTGCCGGGGTCATTCCCATGCGTACACTCACAGCTTTGGACTTTGCCAACTGGTCTTTTGGGAGGTAGATAATCCCCTAGCTTCACATCACATGGCCATGGTAATGCCGCGTCAATCAGACAGCACTAATACTACTTTAATGTGGAGTGTATTATGTAGAAAACATGGTGGCAGGGTGGGGGAGAACTCATGTGATTTTTAAGAAAGAGATTTGGATTAAAGAAAAGTAGGTTGTTAAAAAAGTTATACATTTCTGTTCCAAAGAATACTGATATTTTCCTTGGCTCCTGGCCTTGGCTTTTTGATGAGATTTTAGTTCTTTAATTCATCTTGAAAGAACATTCATGATCATGTTTATAATATGTTCAGAACAAGAGTTAACCCTGAGGAAAACATACTTTGTAATACCATATGCTTTGGGAATTCACCAGACCTGGTGCTGGATGTCCCCCTGCCTTCTTCTACCCAATTCAGGTTGTTATTTTTGTTTTCATGATCATATTTATTCAAAGAACTTCATGGCCCATTGCCTTCTTCCGACCATAGGACTTGATCTTGTCAAGTTTCTTAACTTGGAGGTAGAGCACTGTTCAGATGATGATGATGATATTTATTCAGAGAACTTGATGGCTCACTGCCTTCTTCTACCACATCCACATGCCTGAAGAAGGATGCTCCTTCTAGAGTGTCCTGTTCAAGGTGAAGCTCAGCAAGCCCCTGGTTCCCACGTTAGACCCTGTTTACTCTTACTTAACACAAAATTCTAACAAGCCATTCTCTGGTTTCCGAGCCTATAGCAGATGAATGGAAGCAAATTATAAAGGGGAAGAGAGGCTCCTATAGGCAGAGGAACTTACAGAAATGAAAGGAGATGGAAAAAGTATACAAATCCGGTTCAGGAACTCAAAAATCACTATTTAGCATGGGATCAAACACACTTCTCAGTAGATCCCAGCATTACCTTTATTAGCAAATATAAAATATTTAAATATTTGGGATTCATAATAGTGATGTGATCTTAAGACAATGAGAAAGTACGAAAATTTTAAAAATTTTATTCTGGATAAGAAGGCAAGAAATAGATAATGCATTTTTTAAAAAGATTACCATTCTGAATGATTGAGTGGTGGTGGTGTTTTTTTCCACATGGCACAAGGGACACTGTGATGGACTTGTTAGTGTAAGTTTGTTGGCCAAGAAGAATGAATGTTTTGGGTCACCCTAACTCTCTAGATCATCAGCTAAGTAACAGAAGAATTGTAATCTACATCAGTGGCCCCACAGCAGTGAAATGGTAGAGGCAGTTGTGGTCAGGTATGGGATGGGTTCAGTGACCCTTCCAATTATAGTTCCCTTCCAATTAGGCGAATCTGTGATTCTCACTGAAACATGGATCCTTGAAGTATTTGAGAAGGTCAAGGGGTCAAATCCTCAGCTGTGTGGAAACCTGAGCTGTCTAGCACAACTTTTACCCTAGGGAGCTGAGGGGTGAGGTTTTCCTTTGAGGAGATAATTAATTGCATTAAAGCACTCATCATAATTCAGGAAGCCTCATCCCATTTCCTCCTTTTGTACTTTCTTAGTCTTCTCCAAGACAGCTAATGTTTCTGAAGTATCCGCTGCTGTGGAGAGAATCCTGTAATAGGTGTTGTGGGAGATACATTACATAGAGGACAAGGGCACTGCCCTTGAGTGCTAATAATCCAAGCCCATAAATTCTGGGATGACTTCAGTCATTAAGCCTACAAATCATACTTTTTAAGGGGAAAATACCACAACACTTGCTTTTCTTCTAGAAGACTCTTTCAATCAATCACTTAATAAACATTAAACACCTACTGTGTGTCAGGAATGGTACCTAATACCGAAGATACAAAAAGAGGCAGAAGATATTCCCTGTCTTCAAGGAGCTTACAGTCTAATGAGGGAGATAGCTTACAAATAGGAATACATGAAGCAAGCTGGATAGGGGATAAATGGGAAATAATAAGAGAGGAAAACCCTTGAATTGAAGGAGGTCAGAGACTTCTCATAGAAGGTGGGATTTTACCTGGGCCTTAAAGGAAGCCAGGGAAGGTCAGCAGTTGGAGCAGAGGAGGGAGAGTAGACCACTGTTTTGGCTTAGGCTCTGCCCACCCAGGAAGACCAGAAACTGTTGGCGTTCTATGATGTGTTGTAGTGGAGAGGTCTCAAAGAGTTCAGAGTCAGACCACCTCTAATCCAAGCATGGGCGTTTATTGAGATTGACACCTCTCATGAAACGGACTAAGTTCCAAGAGGAACCAGCAGCTTCAGAGAAGGCAAGATGAATTTTTATAGAGTAATGATGCAATGACATACCAGAAATCATGAATATTAAGAAGGTAGGAGGGGCTTGCTAAGGAATAAGATAATAGGGGAGGGGTCCCAGCCACAGTGGAACTGAGCGTGCCCATACTGTCTGTAGAGGAGGAAGAACTGAAGTCAAGCTCTGCCTCTGACCCGAAATGGTTCTGTTGATGCTGCTTAACCTCTCAGTGCCTACAGGCAGCTCTCTAAGAATGGGATTCACACAGCAGGTACCAGTTAATATTAAGGATGAGCTTGCAGCAGTGAAGCCCCAGTTCCAATCCCATCCCCACATCCCAAAAAAGACATACATGTGTATGCCACTTAGTATAATCCAGGAGAGGCAGATAAATGGAGCAGTGGATAGAGCACTGGGCTTGGAGTCAGGAAGACCTGAGTTCGAATATGACCTCAGACACTGCCTAGCTGTGTGATCCTGGGCAAGTTACTTAACCCTGTTTGCCTCAGTTTCCTCATCTGCAAAATGATCTGGAGAAGGAAATGGCAAACTGCTCCAGTGTCTTTGCCAAGAAACCCCCAAATGAAGTCACAAAGAGTCAGACAAGACTGAAAAGCAACTGAACAATGACCAAAATAATGTAAGACCTTTGAAGCTGCAGCTGCTTTGCTTTTGTATTTTTATCTCTGCTGTTAATACTGTAAGTTCATATGGGACTGGCCCAGAAAATCATCCTCTCAGTTCCATTATTTTTCTGAAGAGTCCTTTTCTGGGCCTTGGGGATGGAGAAATCACCTAGAATAGAGTCTGGAGGAAACTTGAAAGTCTGAAGTCCAATTTGTTTGGATGCATTCTAACTAGGGGAAGGGGGTTTTTCAGTGGATCTGGGGTTCATCATAGACTTCCAACGAGATCCTGGAGTTGAGGGTGATAAGTTCCCTGATTTCTGGATACCACATGATCCTGGATGTCCCCTTGATATTTGGATCATAAATTTGACCTATCTGGGGAAATCTCTGGGTTTCTAAGGTATGGGTGAGAGTTTGGTGGCAGTTCTCTGAGGACAGCCATCTACATATGGTTCAGTCTCCTCTTTCACTCAAGACTTTTCTGGGGAATGTGGTTTGACAGCTCGTGATGTTTGGTGTTTATCTTCATGACTCTTGAACCCACCATGTTCTTCTCTTGACATTTAGACCTTTTTAAAATTAATTGAGTAAATAATTTGTCTTTGCTCTGCAGGCCCCTTATCTGCTGAGGAATGAAGCTCTTCGCATCAGCACAGGGGCCAGTGCTGCCATCACTACCCAGCTGCTGGACATCCGAGATGATGACAATCCCCAGGATGTGGTAGTGGAGGTGGTAAACACCCCGCGTTATGGCCAGCTTCTCCAGCCACTGCGTGATCCGGGTGCCCCTGTCCATCAGTTCCAGCTGGATGACCTGGCCAGAGGCTTTCTCTACTACACACATGATGGCTCAGCCAGTACTTCTGATGCCATTCTCCTGCAGGCCAGTGATGGGTACTCCTTCCAGAATATCCTGTTCAAAGTACAAATCATGCCAAAGGTAAGCATCCATCTCTTTGGCC
Source organism: Pseudocheirus occidentalis (assembly GCA_028646575.1). Classification (NCBI taxonomy): domain Eukaryota; kingdom Metazoa; phylum Chordata; class Mammalia; order Diprotodontia; family Pseudocheiridae; genus Pseudocheirus; species Pseudocheirus occidentalis. Next base: position 17,415,574 of record CM053601.1, read on the forward strand.
TTTAAGCTGGAATGCTCATGTTGATAATGTGTTCTCTTATGTTCTGGTCAATGTGTACAGAACAAATATTTTCTCATGCCCCTACTGTGTGCCCAGCAAAGAAGTGTAATGCATAGTCCCTGTCCCTAATGGTTTCAATACCTATGTGGAGAGAAAGGACATAGCCACAAAGCAGAGAACTCCACAAGAACATAATAAAACTAACTTGTGTGTACAGATCACAAACAATGTGGGAATTCAGGAAAGAGGAAAGCTTCTACACCACCCAATCACCTGAAATAGTTCCAAGGAGGAAACTGCTTAGGATTTGGATAGGTGGAGGAGGGAAGTGATGGCATTTTGGTTTGGAGAAGCAGTATCAACAAAGGGTAGCTGGGGTTTGCTTTTGGGGACCATCCACTCACTAAGGAGAAAAGGGAGAAATCCCATACTCATGAATATCTCATCAAATGTCCACTTGAATTTCATGGAGATATTGACAGAGGAGGCCAGTAAGCAACTCTATTGAAAATGTCTGCTTCTTAGGGGCTTCATCTTCCCCTGTTGGATGAGGTGGGTGGCAGAACTTCCATAGGTAGCCCTCGGCAACTTGTAAGAAAGAACAGAAATCATTTTAGATAGATTTTTAGGAACATTGAGATGATCTTAAATCTTCAGGCATGTGGTGTTAAGAGCAAAAAGAAGGAACCACAGAAATTGCAATGACTTTATTAGATGACGGAATGATGTGAATAGCCCAAGGTAGCATCTCAAAGATTCCCCTAGAGCTGCAGAATATGAACTTGTAAGAGACTTTCATGATCCTGTGGTCCGAAGCAGAGTTACCACAAGATAATCTCTGCTATAACACAATTGAGAGATAGTTGTCCAATCTACTTGAATACCTCCAAGGTAGAGGGACTGTACCACCTCTTGAGGCAGCATGCTCCACTTTGGGACAGCTCCATATAATCTTGGCATGAGACCTAAAATTGCCAGTTGGAAACTTCCACCCACTTTTCCCCATTCTGCCCTTTGGGACTAAACTAAATTGAACCCTCCCTCCACACAATAGCCTTTCAAATACATGAAGATAACTATGACCCTCCCCTGAGTCTTCTCCTCTAATATGCCCCACTTCTTCAGCCATTCCTTTCATAACTTAGACTCAAGGCCGTTCAGCATCCTGGTTGCCCTCTTTTGAATACTTTCAGCTTATCTCTGTTCTTCCTAAATCGTGGCACTCAGAACTGAGTATAACACCGCACATGAGGATTTTCACTTTCCTGTTCCCAGAAACCATGCCTCTCTCAATGCAGCCCAGATTCTCTTGACTTTTTTTTTTGGTCGCCATTTTTAAAGGGTAGTGCTAACTGAAGGGACAAGGGTAAACCAGATAATCTTATGTGATTCCTTTATGTTTCCATCATTGTCATTGTCATCCTCATTGTCGTCGTCACCATCATCATCATCATCATCATCTTCATCAGTGTGTATCGCCAAGTCCATCTGAGGCATCTAAGAAATGTTTCTTGATAGGAAAGAGCTCATAGGATTTGGGTTTGAATCCCAGTTGTAATAGTGTGACCTTGGACAAGTCATTTAAAGTCCTTGAGCCCCAGTTTCTCTTTTATACAGTGTATGTGAGGGTGTTAGACTAGATGACTTCTGTGATCCCTTTCTGCTCTAGATCTATGAACCTGGAGGACTTGTCTACAATTGTTCAATTGTGAGTCCAAAAGAAAGCCTGTTACTTTTTCATAAGTCTTAGTTTTCTTCTCTTTTAGTCTTTTTTTTAAAAGTTTCATTGATGACGAAACAAAGAAAAAGGAAAACCAAAACAACCATCACCTCCACCTGTAGGAAAGAACAGCTATGTAAAACAAGCTGGCACAAGGACTGTATCTGACAGCATGTGACATTTCCTGCTATGCCCTTCCCTACCCAAGAAACCTCCCTTGCACTAAATCCCAGAAAGTGAGCCAATACAATAACCCCTCTAGTACCAATCATTATCGCCAGACCCTTACTAGCTGTGTGACCCTGGACAAGTCACTTAACCCTGTTTGCCTCAGTTTCCTCATCTGTCAAATCAGCTGAAGAAGGAAATGGCCAATCACTCCAGGATCTTTGCCAAGAAAACCTCAAATGGGGTCATAAAGAGTCAGACAGCCTGAATATGACTAAGAAGCAAAAAGCTCCTTGTCATATTCAGGACCCATCAGCTCACCTCTGTTCCAAGACTCGCAGACATTTAGCAAATGTGCCTTGATGGATTGACAGCTGGCCTGGGAGTCAGGAAGACTTGTGTTGAGGTCCTGCCTCTGACACCTACTGCCCATGGAGCCTGATGCATGTCACTAAACTGCTCAGAGCTCCAGACATCACTCCAATTAGATATTGCAGAAAAATTGCTGCTCTGCATTAGTACAGGGGGTAGGTTCAAAAAAGGTTCTAAAGCACTAATAGTCAGGGAAATGTGAATGGAAATAAGCCAGACAGTGAGAGGATTATTCCGCCTCTGGGTCTGGGGTGGGGGAGGTGTTTGTACATTTGTTCTTGTTATACCTTTGAAGTAAATGTCCCCTATAAAAAGGAATCCAGTTGTTGAGTCATTAAATGGGACTGGAGGTCACTTCTCCAGGTGTTCAGTATCCTGATGAAATCTCAGAGCCAGTCCCTCCCATTCCCCTCCCCCCCCTTCTATAATTGGTTCAGCCATTTCTCTTTTGGCGGCAGGGTGCATCTTTTTCCAGCTTTTTCTTTTTTGTCTGGTTCTACATTTTTTCTTTGAGAAGTTTGGTATGTGTGGGTAAGCTCTGGCAATAAACTTCTTGGATTATAGGTTCAGGCAGTCAGAGGGTATTTTCATTTGGTGAGTAGTTTTATTTGGATCATTCTAATTTATTTCCGGACATGTTTGAACCAGCTCATAGCTGTGTCTTTCTGTGTCTCACTTCCCACAGCCTCCCTAGTCATCAATTTTCCCATCTTCTGGAATTTTGTGTAGCTTGATGGCAGTATGGAATTCACCACTCTGGCGCCTGTTACTGGAAGGCCAGGTGTTCCATTTCCACATTTTCTCCACCTCCGCCCCAAGGGTACCTTCCCAATGTCCTTAGAGGATCCGGGAGAACTTTTGGCTCTGACGTTGGCCAAGCCCCACTGACCACGTAAACACTATTTAACTGCCATGTAACAGCCAGATTAACTTCTACAAAGGGATATTTACTTCCAAGGTATAACAAGAGTAAACATACAAACATTTCACTTTATCACCTACAGGAGACAAAATCTTTCCCTCCCCGTAACCCCTCAGTCTCTGGGTTGTATTAATTTATATTTCTCTGATTATTAAGGTTCTTATATCCCTCCCCACAATGGTTATTGGTAGTTTATCTTCAAAATACTTCTTAACATCCTTCCTTTCCTTCTTCTCTACTTTGCCACTATTTCCCTTCCATATTCCACATTAATTTTTTTTCCCAAGAACCATTGGCTTTCTTTTTTTATCAACTACCTAGTTGTTAATTTCAATTTAATAAGGATTTATTTTTTAAAAATATTTATTATTTCCCCCCACTTACATGTAAAAATAATTTTAAAAATTTATTTCTTTTCCAATCTTGATTTCCAAATTCTCTCTTTTCCTCCCTACCATCCTTCATTGAGAAGGCAAGCAATTTGTTATAGGTGATACATGTGCAGCCATGCAAAACGTTACTTTCATCCACAAGGATTTATTAAAAGCCAACATGTAGCGGGCATCTTAGTGAAGACCTACAAACAGGAGCCTGAAAGCAAAGTAGTTCTTGCTGTCACAGAGTTTCCATTTCACGTGAAGGAAACAACCTGTGCGCCCCATGGAAATGCAGTATATACACAAGAGGGGGAAGAATTAACAGGCATATCGTATGAGAGATATAACTGAAATCACAACTAAGGAAGCTTTTGCTTTATGCACTTTGCAATTTACTGATCTGGGGTTTATTAAACTCTGTTTATACGAAAGAAGTAGGCTAAGAAGGGATATGCCTTTCCCGATTGTTTTGGCTCTATGATGAAGCCGTTTTTTCATCTTTTGGTTTATTACATGTGGCAGTATCAATATTGTGGCTTTAGAAAATTGCTTCTGCTTTAGTTTAAAAAAAAGCAACTTTTTTTGGTATTGGTTGTTGAAAATATTGAGGCCAAATTGCTTCATTTTCTCCCAGTTCCTTCATCTTCTGCCCTGGTCATAAAAATAGAAGGTGTCCTACTCTTGATTTTATCTGCCCATTTGAAATGGGATATAAAATGTGAAATTCATAGCTTCCATGTACATCAGGAATAAAGAACCATTTGGTTAGTCAGACAGGAACAGGGGAAGGGAGCTCATTTTGGGATCCAATCAGACATGATTAGAAAAGCAAAGGCAGGCATAAGCTAGGAGTTGGGAATCTGGGTTCTTTATTTGAAGAGAATCTTTCTGAATTCCATTTGATGAAGCTGGATGAAATCTAAAGGACTACCTCTTGCTTGGTGATAGTTAAGGATTTCCTAACCTAGATGCAGCAGAGAGGTCTCTTTCCCATTCCCTCAAGACAGAAACAATTCATTCCGTTGGCACTTTTTACTCCCCACTAAGCACCTATGGACTCATCCCTGGTGAGTGGGAAGAAATGTTGAGTTGTTAAAGATATTTTAGAAGTCAATAATCATTATCCCCCCAAAAGATCATTTATATCTTGGAAGAGAAGATAAGGAAGCTAGAAAGTGGAATTTGGAGTGGCTTATTAGTCAGTTTCTTAACCTCTTGTCTCTCATCATTTTAAAAAATCTTTTGCCAGCCCCTGAGAATGTCGGTGGTAGCATAATAGACAGTAACATGAGGAGGCTGAGTTGGCAGGTGCTCAGGCTCTCCTTTATCCTTATTATCACCTTCCTGCAGTAACCCTGGGAAGAGACAGAGAGGTTGATTTCTGAAGGAGACTGTCTAGACCCGGAGAAGGGAGTTTCTTCTCTTCCTTTCTGGTTCTCATCCAGAGGTTGTTAGGAAATCTTTCAGCATACCCGAGGCTGCAGAGCTTTCTTAGCTGGTATTCTAATCTCTGCACACAGAGCTTATTCCAATGCACTGTGGAGTAATCGGATGGGGTATATCTTCATGTTTAAGGTTAGTTCTGGGATTTCTGCTGAGCTGGCAGTCTCAGGAAGAAAAAATGGTGTTTTCAACTATAAGAGAAAGGCTATGGATAAGGAGTAAAGATGGGAAATGAAGGACCTGCATCTCCTGAGAAGTAAGTTTGGAATTGCCTCGACAAGACCCTTCTTCCTGCAGTGCTGAGTTCTATTTGTCAATGGCCAGTGAACTATAAGCCCTTTTTAGAAGTAGACTGGTATTATTTACCTGGCTGACTCTCTTCTTGGCATCTATCTACACCAATGGTCAGTATTCTTTAAGTCTAAGGGAACCCAGAAATATTATCTCATTTTATCTACACAGTGAGCCTGGGAGGTCGATACCAAAACTACTCCATTTTACAGATGAGGAAACTGAGTCAGGGAGTGGTTAAGTGACTTGCCCAGGGTCACCAAGCTAGTAAGTATCTGAGAAAATAGGGAAGTACTCATACTCAGACTCCTTTAGAGGATTCACAATCTGGGTTAATTTCTAAAGTAATCAAAGAATTTTGAGGGCCAAAGAGAATTCTTTCCCCGTTGAACTCCTGCAGTTGGAAGACTGCAGTCTGGCCTTTCCAACCATCCTGAGGGAGCAAAGCAGAATGTAGCTGCTCCCTCACATATGGATTATCTTCTGGGGGATCCCTCCTACTACAGAAAGCATGGGAACACTCCCTCAACTGAGCGTTAGAATAATCCCCCATCCCAGGCTTACCTAGATAGATCTTTGCACTCAGGGCCAAAGAAGATACAGAGGCGTGGTGATAGGGATCATGAAGCTTAGCTGTGGCTGTCAACCCGAGCTTACAGGGCCTGCTGGGAAGAATCCCTCAACACAGGACCCCTGACAAGTTGTTATTTGACACAAGAAAGGAGGAAATCGTTGCCTCTTGAGACAACTCTTTGGATAGTTCTAACTGTTAAGGGTGAAAAAAGCTTCCTTTAATTAAATCTAAATTGGCTTATTTTTAACTTTCTCCTGTCTGCTCTCTGGGGCAACCGGTGGCACAGTAGATAGATCTGAGTTCGGAGGTGATCTCTGACACTTACTAGCTGTGTGACCCTGGGCAGGTCACTGAAACTGCCTTAGTGTCCTCATCTGTAAAGTGGGGATAGAATTATTACTTGTGAGCATGGCATGTAAAATGCTTTGCAAGCCTTGAAGCTCTGAACAAATGCCAGGTATTCGTATCGGTCTCTTTATCTTTTGGCAACATTTTGGATCCTTGATGACAGCTGTCATGTCCCTCGTAAGTCTTCTCGTTCAGGCTAGGTATCTTTCGTCCCATGCCTTCCATGTGAGGCTTGCCTGTGTTCCCAGGGAGAAGGGAAGCTGACCGTTTGCTTGTCGGAATAAGCATCTGAAAGTCCTGCCCACCACTTTTGTCCAGGGGAAGATGATCTTTGCTTTGCCCAATAGCTGAATTCTTTTATAGTTCCCAGGGGCAAGCAATGTGCTTACTTGAGCTCCCAGTGGATCTGTACTCATCAAGAGTTAGAAGGGGAAGCGGAGGCCAAGGTTGTCTGTGGCATTTCCATTTCCTAGACCCAGGAGTATGCTGGCCAATGTTTAACAACTGGCTGTCTGAAAATGAAAAGTATGTACAGCACTTTTAACCTATGTTATAAATGTTTTCTCCATCGCTTTCTTGAGTCTAATCAATCACTAAAACAATAAATCACACTCTGATTTCTAGCATTTGCTGATTTCCAAGGTATAAGCTGAACAATCTGATTAAACTGAAAATTTAACAATCAGTTTTCATAATTTGGTACAAGTTGACTCAAGCATTCCCTTGCCTGGACCTCTTGCTTCTTGCAGATGGATTTCTGCAGTAGGGCTTGCTTTGGCTTCTGTGGCTAATGTAACCACCTGGAGTCGCTAGTGTTGAACCTTTTTTATTCCTCTGTTCTCTTCTTGAACACAGGGCCCACTAGCTTTAGTAACTTTACCTTTCTCTTTGAGATGGTCTGACATATCATCGGGTCACTATCTCTTTTTACTTCTTGGGGTGTCATATCATTGATTCTAGCATTTAGACCTATCAGTATATACTGGATGTTAATACTAATTAATTAATACTAATACCAATCTGATGATGATGATAATGTAATGGTATTATATAGTAACATAATAATAATCTGGTAATGATAATAATACTTGACATTTATTTAGAGTCTTCTTCCGCACATTTTCTTTATTTGTCTTTACTAAAAAACGGAGAGGGGGAGGGGTGCCAAGCGATTAAGTGGTTTGTTCAGTATGTCCTATGGCCTTTGACCTCCTCTTTGAACAGTTTTCTCTGGGTCCTCTGCAGTAGCATAGTAGTTGCTATGTAACTAGTAAGCTGCTGAAGTTGTTATAGATGGGAATGTCCAATTAACAAAGGAGACAACTTCCCTGTGGTTGTTGGTTTGAAGCAGACCTGTAGCCAGTCTTGGAGGGTTAATAATTCTTGTTGTTGTTTTGAGTAGCCATGTTTGAATATGGAGCATGGGACTGTCTCCAATAAATAATCCTGTTTGCTCAGGGTTGTTTGATGGCCAGTGTCTGACTGGTGACTTTGGTATGGTGATAGAGGCTTTCGGCCTAATTCCCTGTGAGGGCTGTCCAAACCATTGCTGATAACACTTAGTAGATATCTTCGGCTGTCATTGTGAGCAGAAAAGGACAGGGATTGAATGAGCATGGACTTTGTACCTTGCAGCCATCCTGATCAAAACAGAAACTAGTTGAGTGGGGAATTGGTTGCCAAAGTGGTG
>CM053601.1:17423978-17439762 GCA_028646575.1 Pseudocheirus occidentalis
ATAATCTTTACTGACCCCTTTCTTGTTTTTATTTCGAGCTGATTACTTGCTACTCCTGGGTAGCTTTGATGTTGAAAAACCAATAAGTTCCGTGTCATTGACTAGATGGAAAATTCCTGGGTTGTTGAGAGTATTTCCTGACTGTTTGGTCCTGTCTTTGTGCAGCTGATTTCTGTGTTTCTGTTAAATTGTACCACTCCCACTGGTTTTCCTGGGGAGTGCTGTTTTACCTTGGTCTGATGGTTGGTATTGATAAGGCAAAGTATGAGCAGGCTTTTTATGTAGCAGTACTTTAGCGGCACAAAATACTCCATGTTTCATCTGTCAGCTTGCTAGTGCTGAGCTTGGCCACCCTGGTAGGTGTGCCCCTTACCCCCTCCCACAGCATCTGGCTCCCATATCACCCCTCTCATCCTAACTTTCTACGCCTTTCTCTGGGAGTGGAAATCAAATCAGTAGAATCGCTGCTTCTAAAAGGGCATGGCATACTTCTAATTTATTAGTTCTTTCTCTGAATGCTGATAGTCTTCCTTCATATGTCCTTTGTAGTTAATCTGGTTATTTTTAATAGTCAAAATGACTTCATCACTCAAAGTTGTTGAATGGCTTTTTCTGTTTTCTCTAGAAGCCCTGAGGTCTTCCCCTCCAAGATCTCTTTATTTTTATTTTTTAAGAGGCAGTCATTCTTTGCTTCATTTCTTATTAAGCCTTAATCACTGAATAGGCTTTGCTTCAGTGCAGCTGAGACCTGTTAAGGACCTTAGCTTGCCACTGGATCCAGATAGCTCTAGAGGTGAAAGTGAGGCTGGTGACTTTGTACAGCCCTGCCTCACTTAAATATGATTCCCTTGCAAGTCATGGCATCACCTTCCTGATGTCATGGTCTTCTTTAAGAAGGAAGGACAAACAGAAAACAGTAAGCAGCAGCAACAATACACACACACACATTTGTGTCTAATGGTAACCACCTCTAGGCTGGGGGGGAAGGGAAGAAAAAAGGCAAAAAAAAAAAAGAAAATCACATGATAACTTTTTTATGTATTTAAAAGGAATAGCAAGTTGTACATACTAGATTTGCAGTGTCATGTACAATCGCCCCCCCATTCTACTGTTATGAAAATGCTTGTTTTATTAAGTTCAGTTAAATAAAATTTTTTAAGTTAAATGAAAAAAATTTTAAAGGATATAACAATATAATGCCCTCTGCCTCTACTGCTCCTGGGACTTTCAGACCAAAACTTGCCTCAAGTTTCCTTATCAGTACAATGCGGAAGTTGAGCACAGGGACTTCTAAGATTTCTTCTAGCTGTAGGTCTGTGATTCTGTTCAAAAGCTACCTTCTCATGCTGAAGACACCTCCACCCCTGAAACCTCCTTCTCTGATCAATGGGTTCCTCTTCAGAACCTCCATTGGGGAAAGTCCCCAAACCACCACGTTCATTCATATTCCAGCTCACCGGCTGCTTTTCCATTTTATGTTCTCCTTCCTTGTCCCCTCCCTTCCCTCTGCCCTGTCCAGGTTTAAGCCTCCCTTTTATATGTTTATGTCTTTACCAGTTAGAATGTAAACTACTTGGTGGGCAGGACTCCCTTTTTTTTTGCTTGTATTTTTATCCCCATGGTGCTCAGCAAACAGCAGGTGCTTAATAAGTGTTTTCTCTAGTCTAGTCTGATATCAGTCACCATTTGAAAAAAAATCTCTTGTTAAGGACATTTGATAATAATTTAAACAGTGATAAATCTAAACTCACTTAAGATTGGTTTACAAAGGTACAAACTTCACCTCTTACAAAGTTAGGTTGTGAGATTTGATTATTCTGTACCTGACAAACATTAACTAACATGAACATTTCCATATGAAGAAAACTGGAAGAGAGGATTGTATGTGAAACCGTGCGCCTCTCTACTAACAGAATGTCTTTTTTCATAAAATAAATAATAAATTCGTATTGTTAGCTTAAAGGCTTTCCAACTTTGCCACAACCCTACAAACCTCATTTTCCCCTCAACTTTGAATGTTTTTTTTTTAATGCTTCGCTGACTTTCTTATTTTGATATGTGACTTGGACAAAGATTAGATGTCATGCTTATCAGAACTGGAAACCAGTCTAGCAGAAATTAGCTTTAGACTGTGATCTCATGCTCTATACCTCAGTAATCTCCAAACTGATACTGGTAACTTAGGTATAAAAGGTCATGTCATTAAAAAAATTAATTAGAAGAAGATGGAAGGAGATCTTGTTCACAACCATAGATATTGATAGGGAAAGAGTTCTTGATCAGTCCAGTTATAGGGAAAGTCACAGAAGAATTAATGGGCAATTTTGATTAAGTAAAATTGAAAGGCTTTTGCAAAATAAAACCAATTCCATTAGAATTAGAAGTGAAGGGGGCAGCCAGGTGGTGCAGTGGCTCGCAGTGGTGGACCACGGAGTTGGGAGGACCTGAGTTCAAAGTCGCCCTTAGATACTTACTATCTGTGTGACCCTGAGCAAGTCACTTAGCCTTGATTCCCTCCCCCCCCCAAAAAAAAGATTAGAAGGGAAATAGCTAACTTGGGGGAAGGGAAAGAAAACTTTGTTACCAAGTTTCTCTGAGAAAGCTCTGATACCTAAGATATATGGAGAATTGATACAGAGCCATAAGAATAAGACCTATTCTCCCAGTAGATATGGGTGTTTATTAATTTTTTCATCTATATGGCAGTGGTATGGCTGGGTCAGAGGATACAAATAGGCAATTCTTTTTTAAAAAGAAAATTTAAAACTTATTTTTATTATTTTTTTCTTTTTAAATTTTGGGTTCCAAATTCTTTCCCTCTCTTCTTTACTTTTCTACTTGCGAAGGCAAGCATTGTGCTACCAATTATACGTGTGAAATCATGCAAAACATATATCTATATTAGACATGTTTCCAAAAAAGGAAGAAAAAAGTGAGAAGATTTTACTTTAGTTTTCAGTCAGAGTGCCACAGTTCTCTCTTCTTGACGTGGATAGCATTTTTTCGTCATGAGTCCTTTGGAATTATCTTGGATCATTTTATTGATTGGAGTAGCCAAGTCTTTCATAGTTGGTCATCATTATGATATTGCTGTTAGTGTATGCAGTGATCTCCTGGTTCTTCCCACTGCACTTCACATCAGTTCATATAGATCTTGCTGTGTTTTTCTGAAACCATCCCCTCATTATTATGGCACAGTACTCCGTCACAGTCATAAGCTGCATCTTGTTCAGCCATTTCCCTATGGATGAGCATCCCCTTGATTTTCAATCCTTTACTACCACTGAAAGAGCTGCTATTAATATATTTTTGTATATTTGGGTCATTTTCCTTTTTCTATAATTTTTTTTGGGATACAGACTGAGTAGTGGTATTGGGCATAGTTCCAAATTATTTTCCAGAATGGTGAGATCATTTAATAACCAACAGTTCCTTATGGTACATATTTCCCCTCATCCTCTCCAGTGTTTGCCATTTTTGATAAGTGCGAGGTGGCACCTCAGAGTTGTTTTAATTTGCATTTCTCTGGTCAATAGAGCATTTATGTCTGATGTCATGAAATGAGGAGAAAAGAAAAAAAATCTGAAATCTGAATCTTCCCAAATCATTGGTTATTATTGAGCATTTTTTCAACATTCACTGTTTTTACTAATTGTGTAGTTTCCTCTATCTCATTTTCTTCTGTTTCTTCTCTCTTTATCCTGTCCCTCCTCAAAAGTCTGTTTTGGTTTTAACTACTCCCTCTTTTACTCTGTCCTTCCTTTTGTCATCCCTCCCCTTTCTGTTTTCTTCTTCTCCTACTTCCCAATTGGGTAAGGTACATTTCTATACACATTTGAATGTGTCTAGATATTCTTCCTTCTTTTATTATTATTATTATTACTATTATTTGCTTTTTCGAGAAGGGAGGGCAGGGCAATTGCGGTTGAGTGACTTGCTGAAGGTCACATGGCTAGTAAGTGTTAAGTATCTGAGGTCACATTTGAACTCAGGTCCTCCTGACTCCAGAGCCGGGGCTCTATTCACTGCGCCACCTAGCCACCCCTATTCTTCCTTCTTTGAACCAATTCCAAGGAGAGTGAGTTTTAAGCATTGCCTGCCATCCCCTACCATTTTTCCCTCTGTTGTAAAAGTTCTTCCTTGAGTACCTCTTTTATGTGATAATAATTTCCCCATTCTACCTCTCCCTTCTCCCAGTGCATCCCTTTTCTCATTCCTTTATTTGTTTTTGGAGATCATTCCACTATAATGGACTCATATTCATGCCCTTTGTCTATGTAAACTTCTTTTAACTGCCTAATAATGATGAAGCTCTTAGAAGTTACATGTATTATCTTTTCATGTAGGAATGTAAATAGTTTATCTTTATTGAGAGTAATCATTACTCTTTCACAGTTACCTTTTTAATCCTTCTCTTGAGTACTGTGTTTGAATGTCGTATTTTCTATTTAGCTCTGGTCTTTTCATCAGGGATGCTTGAAAGCCCTTTGTTTCATTAAATATCCATTTTCCTCCCTGAAGGATTATACTCAGTTTTATTAGATGATTTTTGCTTGCAAGCCTGGCTCCTTTGCCTTCTGGAATATCATATTCCAAGCCCTCCTCTCCTTTGCCATGGAAACTCCTAAATTTTGTTTGATTCTGACTGTGACTCTACAATATTTCTGTTGTTTCTTTTTGGCTACTTGTGAAGTACTTTCCCCCCTGATCTGGGAGCTCTGGAATTGGCTATAATATTCCTGGGAGTTTTCATTTTTGAATCTCTTTTAGGAAGTAATTTGTGGATTCTTTACATTTCTATTTTCCTTCTGGATTTAAAATATTGGAGCAATTGTCCTCTATGTTTTCTTGAGATATGATGTCTAGACTCTTTTTTTGGTCATGGCTTTCAGGCAGTCTAATATTTCTTAAATTATCTCTCTTTGATCTATTTTCTAGGTCAGCTGTTTTTCCAGTGAGATATTTCACATTTTCTTCTGCTTTTTCATCCTTTTGACTTTATTTTTTGTTTCTTGATGTTTCATAGAGTTATTAGCTTCCATTTGTGTAGTTTTAATTTTTTTAGGAATTTTTTTTCTTCAGTGAGATTTTGCAACTTATTTTTCCATTTGGCCAATTATGGTTTATTTTTTTTTTAAGGAGTTCTTTGGTGAATTTTTGTGCCTCTTTTACCATAAGACCAATTCTGTTTTTTTTTTAAGGTATTTTTCCCGGTATTTTTTGTGCTTCTTTTTTACCAAGCTGTTAATTCTCTTTTAATAATTTTCTTGTGTTACTCTCATTTCTTTTCTGAATTTTTTTCTCTATCACTTTTAGCTCTTTCTTCAGTTCTTCTAGGAATTTTTGTTGGGCTTGGGTTCAGTTAGCATTTTTCTTTGAGGTTTTGTTTGTAGCTATTTTTTTTACATCTTTTTTTTGTCTTCTGAGTTTATATCTTGGGCTTCTCTGTCACTGTATTAGTTTTTTATCATCAGTTTTTTTGTTTACTCATTTTTCTAAATTATTTCTTGACTTTGAACTTGCTGTCAAAATTGGGCTCTGCTTACCAGGAGGTGGGGAGGAACTGTCCCAAGCTTCAGGGGTTTTTGTGTCATTTTCAGAGCTCATTCTGGGGGGTCTGCAAGTTTTTGGTGCTTCTGACTTGGTGTGATACTGGGAGAGGTGTGGTCACTGCTCTCCTGGCTGCATTCTGTTCTTTACCCAGGAAGGACCCTTGGTCCTCTGCAGCCACAAACGCTAACATTCTCTTTGTCTTGGAACTGTTACCCAGAACTGTGTGTCGGCAATAGAGTTGCCAGTCACTGTCGCTGGACCAGAGGTTGCTGAAGTTGCTACTATTACTGCTGCTCCATATGTTCCAGTGTCACAAACTTCTCATGCTCACTCTTGAAGTTTTTTTAGGCTGGAAAAATGTCTCACCATCTTGACTCCACCCCTTCCAAACAGGCAATTCACAACAGGCAAAATCCAAGCTACCAGAAGTCATAATAAAAATGGCTGCAATTAGTCCTAAAAAGAGAATGCAAATTGAAGTAATTGTGAAGTTCTTCTGCCTCACATACATCAAATTGGAGATGAAAAAAAAAATGGAAATAGTAATTTGTGGAGGGAGTGTGGGAAGACAGACGTACTAATGTATTGTTGGTGAGTTATGAATTGGGTCCAATGTTGCAGAAAGCAATTTGGAGTTATCCCCCCAATTCACTTATTGGTAGCTACCCAACACTGCCACTGCCAGGCATATGAAAAAAAGAGATCCCAGGAAAAGCAAAATCTGCATGTACAATGATATTTCTAGCTGAACTTTTTGTTGTTCAGAGTCTTAGAACCATGATTTGGGGAAAGACTGAATAAATTCTGCCTCTTTATTCAGTAAAAGAGGACATTAGATGTGAGTTTCATCTTCTCCCATTTTCTTCATCTTCAAATCCCTTGACATTATCTTCACTCTGTTCTTCTTTCCCTCACTCTCTGACAAAATGGTGGCACTTCTCCATTCTCCATGGCAAGACCAGCCCCTCTACAGGTACACTTGATGGTGTCTCTTTCTGTCTTTTCCAGCAGATGGCATCCTCAGTTGTCCCCTCCTCTTCCTATATCCAGGTTCCTTCTCTTGTATCTTCAAGCATGCCTAAGTCTCCTTCATCCTTAAAAGAAAAGCAAAAAACCTTCAATAGATCCTATCTCTTAAGTTACTTAACTCGCAGTACTCTGTGTGTATGTGTCCCTAAACATATAGTATGTAAATTCAAGAATTTGGATGACTTACATATACATATATGTGTGTATATATACATATATATGTACTCACACATATATGTGTGTGTTTGCCTATGAGAGAGACAGAATAACAGAGACAGATGGAGAGATGAATAGATGGAGACTGAATGGAGAGAGACAGAGAGACAGAGAGAGAGAGGGAGGGAGGGAAGAGAAGAGAAGAGAAGAGAAAATGAATATAGGTATGTGTATACACACACTCTGCTCAATAATGCATCTGTGGGTCAGCATCCTATAATCAGTATAGGTTAGGCTGCTGGAAGTATTCGAATGGATTATACTAAATCAGGAAGTTAGGATCAAGGATAATGTATTTGGGAAGATTCAGGAAATTGCAATCCCTTTTTCATCATTACCAGTATGCTGGCATGTCTTTTGATGCTTTTGTAAATGAGATAGTATAGTCATTTGGAAAATCTAAAATCTAAAATTCAGCACTCTTTCTCACAATATTAATCAGGATGGAATGAGTGTAGACATGCCTTCTCCCAGGTTCTCTTTCCAGCTCCCCAGTGCTGAATTTTACCGCTTGCCTGATTTGTGTAATGCCAATAGTCGTAATTGCCTTCTGGGAAAGGACCAAAGTACAAATATGGTGTGATTATAAAGTGGCGCCTGGTCTCTTTTTATATGGGTATCCCCTTGGGAATGTTCTTGTCTTTATTTTAGCTATCAGTATATCTGAAAATAGTGATAATGCTATAGATAGAAGTCCCTCCTGAAATATAAGCCTCCTTAAAATTAGATTTCGTGGTTTTTTAACATATGAAAAGTCGAAGACCAAAGCACCAATCATTTCACTAACTCCATTTATGAAAAATGCAAAATATTCTGTTTTCAATCATATTTTTCTCAAACCTTTACCTTCGGTAGATTGCAAACTTTTTGTTTTTTAGTTTTTTATCTCAGTATCCAGCTTGGTACCTTGACTAATTTTATCTCTTAGAATCAAATATTGGGTTCACAGAATCATCATTTTATAGCTTAGAGGGCCCTATGGAGACCTAATTCAACTCTTACTGTGTGTAGCTGAAGAAACTATAATAGAAGTACTTATTTAACTGAATTCAATTGACTTCTAAAACATGAAACTTTTTGTTCTGTGAAATTCAAAGGAGAGGTTGCCTGTGACTTTGAGCTTATGGGTCTTCTCTTTCTTGACGGATGTCTTTGATGAGATATAGTAGTATTGGCATCTTCTTGACGTGTGACCCCAATGGGAGATTCTTCTCAGTTTCCTGTAGACTTAACACTCCTTTTTCTCTTTCATAGATTGAAGGAGACCTTCATCTGGTGGCCAACTCACTGGTGTGGGTCCCAGAAGGAGGGATGCTGCCGATCACCAACAGGATCTTACGGGCTGAAGTGCTTGGTGCCAGTGATTCTGAAATCATCTACACAATTTCTCAAGACCGCCCAAGATTTGGTAACTTTAGTTTTTCTCCTTTAAGATGATAAGGATGGTCTACCATGACTCCTTCATGGTGTGCATGTTACTGTGGTTTTAACAGTACTACCACTAAATAGATAGCATTGACATAGCATTCATAAATACTGTGTGCTAGGCACTGTGTAAAGTACTTTCCACATATCTCATTTTTTCCTTACAGCTACTCTGAAAAGTAGGCACTAACATTATCCCCATTTTCCAGTTGAGGAAACTGAGGCAAACAGGTTAAGTGACTTTCTCAGGTCACACAGCTAGTAAGTGGTTGAACCTGGATAGGAACTCATCTTCCTGACTCCAGGCCCAGTGTGTGATCTGCTGCATCACCTAGGTTCTTCTGAGAACCATGATAAGGCTTCCCTTGATACATGTAGATGACTTTATGGTTTCCAGAGCTCTTTCTTGTACCATGCCTGCTTTAATCCTCACAATGATCCCTTGAGGGAAGCAGGACAGACGTTCTTATATCCATTTTACAGATGCAGAAACTGAGAACCACAAATTAAGTTGCTTTCCTGGGACCCCTTTGCAAGTAACTACTAAGGCATGGTATTAGACCTGAGGTTTTCTGAGATTCATTTTGGTTTCTTTTCTTTCTTTTATACACAACTGCTTCATGATTAGCAATGCTTTTACTGGCTTTGGGTTAATTGATTAGATCTCTTTATTTTTGTTTACATTTAGGTTAAAAGGGTTAATTGTTCCATTTCTTTAATGAAAACAGCATTTTGTTTGGCAGAATGGAGGCAGGGATGAGAGAGAGACAGGGACAGAGAGATTCAAAGAGACACAGACGGAAGGAGAGGGACAGACAGAGAGAGACAGAGAGACAGAGACAGAGAGAAAGAGAGGAGAGAGACAAAGACAGAGAGAGGAACTAGGTCCAGATTAGTGCCAACAATGACTCCTACAAAGTGATTACATTATTCAGCTTTGAACCACATATTTCATTGGGCTGGAACCAATGACCATGTTTTACATAATCCCATCTTTGAATAGTGTAAATTCCAATACATGTGCCTAGTTTGCAGGATCCATTATTTATCCTAATTAAGACCTAACTGTACTTATGTCAGGCTGTTAGGAACACAGCCAAAGTACAGATTTTCCAAAATCTCCAAGTACCTCCTTGAACTTGGCCTATGATTACTATTTTTCCATTGACCAAAGCATTTCTTGATTAAATTTTGAATCTTTCACTGTGCAGTAAGAAAACTTTTCAGCGTCCTTATTCTGGAAACTTCTTTTGTTTTCTGTCTTACTGTCATAATTTTTGAATATTTTTCTGTGTGGGGAAGACAAAAGAATTTCTACGACGTCCTAGTGATGAGGTGTAGGATCTGAGAACTGCCGTTTCTCCTCCTCCTCCTTCTTCCCCCCCCCCCCTCTTGAGCTCTCCTTGAATCTTTAAGGTACAGGCTCTGGGAAACCCCTTGAAGTCTGATTGAATCTTCCCACTTGACTAGGCATTTGCAGAGGCCATAAGTATTTCATTGCGGCTGGGCCCAAACCTCTGTTGCTAGCCTGGCCCTCCATTGTTCATCTGCTTCCCACCCTTGCATTGACTGGAGTCTGACTTCATTGACTCCTCCTGAAGACCCTCCTCAAACAAACTCCTCCACTTGAGCATCCCTATTTTTACCTTATGCCATTTTTCTTTCAATAGTTTAGAGCTCCTATTAGTCATAATAAAATTATTATCAGGAAGAATCATGTGAATAAAAATGGTAGAGGGAACTAGAAGCGTGAAAACTTTAACTCACTTAGGCTAATTAACTTGAATCAGTTGAATTAAATTCAAACAGGTTTGAGAAATTTGCCTGGTGGTAATCCTTTGTATCAAGTGATACCATGCTTTCCTTACTTCTTGGATTGATTAAGTTTTCCATTCGCTAGACTTTGTACTCAGTTTGGATACACACACACATACACATACACATGCCCACTCACAATCCATATGGATGACAAATGTACGAACATTAAAACAAAAATACATGTGTGTTTGTATATGTACGTATCTACACATAGACATATGGGTATGTACATGTATCTACGTATTTGTGTATATTTCTGTGTAAGTATATATATATTTATATGTATATGCATGTTTGTATAACTTTATATGTGAGTGTCTCTATATACATGTCTATCTGTCTATCATCTATCCATCCATCCATCATCTTGGCAACTATCATCTATCATCTATCTGTCTGTCTTTCTCTCTCTATCTAAACACACATGAATATATTTTTTGACTAGATGCATGTTTCATTGGTATGGGGAACTTCTTAGGGAATAAACTGATGAAGCTTGGCACTTGATCTGACAATTTTAGGCTCATGGCGAGTATCGAACTCCCAGAGGGCTACAAGCAGCCTGCAAAACTCCTGTGGAACCAGAATCAGATTAAACTATAATTGGGCAATATTTAACAAAATAAATTAAAATACAGTATGATCTAGATAATGTTGATTTGTATTTTCTGAGTCAGTTTTCTCTCCCCCCTTTCTATCTGAGTCTAGGTCACAGGGGTGGGAGTGTGGGAGGTTAAGTAAGTTGCCCAGGGTCATACACCTAGTCTGTATCTGAGGTCAGGCTTGAACCCAGGTCTACCTGACTCTGAGATCTTATCTCTATCTGCTATTTCATACTATCTCTCAAAACATATTGCTCCTTAAAGTTTACTAATCATGCTGCAATTCTGTCACTTAAATGCTATTCTTTTCTAGTACAAACACTTTAGTTGAGACCCACATTGCTTCTCACCTGAACTATTGCAATCACCTCCTCATTGGTCTCCTACCGTCTAATTTCTCCTGGTCTGATTCATCCTGCACACTGCTGAGATTCTTCATGATCAGGCTTGCTCACGTCGTTCTGTATCTGCTCCAGAATCTCCAATAGTTTTCCATTGCTTATTGAATAATATTTAGCCTGTCCTGAAAGACCTGTCTGCAATCTACCTTTAATTTCTCTCTGACTTCTTTCTCCCCTGTTCTCTACATGTAGATATGTCATCTGCCTTTCAAATTCTAACTCAAATTCCAAATTCTTTTGTGAAGAAGTCATAATTATGCACCGTAAGAATGGATGTAAATACATAATTGTTGAAAAATGTTTCTTCAACCTTAATTTTTAACCCTTTTGAGGGAATTCTTGTAAGGAGAGTGAATGAACCTTCTGGTTTCTTCATTGACACAAAAAATGTCCAGTGCAAAAAAAACCTTTTGGCTCTGGCTATCAGCTGTGGAGTAATTCTGTTTAGCTAAGATGTGATCATATATCTAAGAATACATATGTGCATGTATTTTTACATATGTGCATGCATACCCAAACACACACATATATTTAATAGATTGTTTGATCTATTAAAGGAGACTTTTTCCATGCCTGTTGGTATGTACATTTGTATGAGAATATGATTTGTTAGTGGCGTATATATGTGTGTGTACATATATATGTGTATACATGTATATGTGTGTCTATATAGATGTATGTATGTATGTGTACCTCTCTGTCTCCCTCTCTTTCTCTCTTCCCCTTTCCATTTCCTCTCCTCTCCCCACCCGGGTGAGCAGGAAAAAATGTTGACTTGTTAAAGATGTTTCTAATATAGTCACTAATCGTTATCCCCCCAAAAGATCATTTATATCTTGCAGGAGAAGATAATGAAGCTAGAAAGTAGAATTTAGGGTGGCTTATTAGTCATTTTCTGAATCTCTTGTCTCTCATTATTTTAAACAGTCTTTTGCCAACACCTGAGTGGGAATGTCAGTTGTAGCATAATAGACAGTAACACAAGGGGACAGAGTTGGCAGGTGCCCAGGCTCACCTTCATCCTTACTATCACCTTCCCGCAGTAGCCCTGGCAGGAGAACTAGAGAGGTTGATTTCTGAAGGAGACTCTAGACCCAGAGAAGGGAATTTCTTCTCTTCCTTTCTGGTTCCCACCCAGAAGTTAGTGTGCGAAGCTGGATTTGAATTCAGGTACTCCCAAATCCAGTGTGGTGCTCTGTACACTGTGCCACTTATGTGCCCACATTTTATGGATGGGGAAACTGAATTCCGGTCTTTCTGATTCCAAATTCAGCACTGTCTCGTTGGCCATACAGCTTCTTCTTACTCTTTACTGGATGGCATGATGCCCGACTTGTTATGTTAGTCTTTTCCATTGTACCGCTGATAAGCTTCATCTCTATTAAAAGCCTAGTACGGAGAAAATCCAGAGCTGAAAATAGTATAAAATTGATTTAAAAAAAAAAAGAAGCCAGTACTTTCAGGTGCGGAATGAGTAATAAAAGCAAATGTTTTATTTAAAGGCACAAATATCCCATTTTGACTTCAAAATAAGGGTCAATGAAATTGAGTAGTAAGACTTAGAAATTATACAAAAGCCCCTAACTCTTGGGGTGATCTGCAGATCACAGAAAAAATATGATGCAAACTCAGTTCTTTAAAATAGATTTTCTTGAGTTTTTCGCCAATCACATTTTACGTAACTTTTTGTTTAACCTTTCCTTTTTGAGAACTCCCCCTTCCTCCCACCCCACAAACGTAGCTTCTGAGCTTTATTTTTGTTTTTGTAAAAGGTGATCTACTCATAACAACACATTAATTTTCACAGATCTCCATGTTCTTCTTTGGGTGCTCATTGAAGTCAGGAAGTGGATCTGTGATGTCCTTGACAGATGAGGAAAAAAACATGCTTTCTACCTCTAAGGGTGGTAGTTTCTTTGACATTTAAATATAGTCTCAGAGAACTGCCTAGAACATGGAGGGATTAAGTGATTTGTGTAAAGCCAGATTCAGTATGTGTTGGAGACTGGGCTTCATCCAAGGGCTTTCTGGATCGGAGACCAGTCAGCCCCCTCCCCACCTTGCCTCTGGTTCTCTTATGTTTGCGGAGATTGTTAGACTTTTTTTAGACTTATAAATGGAATCTATGATTCTGTAATGACTACCACTTTTTTTGTACCTCATTCTGTCTAGACACTCAGAAAAGAAAAAAAAAGTAAAAATGCTCCTCTCTCAGGGGAGGGAGTTCTTTGGATGGGACCTACCTCTAGTCTGCTGTACAGGCAGCAGCTCCTTCCTGGTGGCAGCATAGGAACCCTTCTACAACATTCGCCTGGCATATTTTAGAGAAGAGGCCCTAAAGGTTCTACTCTTTGTCTTCCTCATGGTAATCATCCTTCATACTCCTGCAGGGGACGTGGTTCTTTTGATGAACATGCCCGAAGGCAGTCCAATGGAGGGGAGGCAGCACCTACCTGATGGAAGAATGGCGACACCCACCAACACGTTCACCCAGCAAGATATCAATGAAGGCATTGTGTGGTACAAGCATTCTGGTCCTCAGGCACAGAGTGATTCCTTTAACTTTCAGGTACCTTCTGACTCATTATCTCAGTTCCTTGAAATGTAACTCTAATAACAGAGTGTGTGTGTGTGTGTGTGTGTGTGTGTTTATATAAATTATGCATCAGAGTATCAAATATAAAAAAGCAATAAGTAATTTTATGTTGATATCATAATGAAAGCGAACACTCTTAGAAAACCCCTGAGATAAGTGGCTCCATCTGCCAATTTAAAATATTCTTTCCCAGAGATTTTAATCTATAGTTCTCTAAGTAACAATAGATGCTTGGGAGCAAGTAACTCTTCATTTGTTGTAGACATATTTATGGGACATATTTATTTCAAAATATCAAGAAAAATATGGGCTGTACTATCTCAAGCCATGTTGAAGATGCTATGCTCATCAAGAATCAGGAAATTTTCTTTCTGGTGGCTGCATTTCCACAGCAGTACCCAAAACAAAGCATTTCCTCCACCAAAACCTTCTTCTGTTGTCTCCCTGTTGTATAGAGGAGACCTGAGGTTCTTGAAGACTGGGCCACTAAAGTGTAGAAAGGTGTTAGCTACAAATGCCAGATTCTTCACATGACTCTGTGGATATGTCCTGTCACCCAATAACCAACTGACTGATACTGTACAAGATGTGAGCATGAAGTAGCATGGGTGGTCTTTAACATGTGTAGTATCCAAATTAATTTCATCTTCAAATTATTCACATTGGAAGATAATGTACTGATTCAAGTGACCTAAAAATGCTCAAAGGCATTTTTGGAAATGCTCTTCGGAATTTCCTTCAAAGTCTATGTCATTCTTATACGTAGCCTTGCCAGGCAGCTAGGCGATGCAGCAGAGACAACGTCGGCCCCTGGAGTCAAGATCCAAGTTCAGTCTGGTCTCAGACTCTTACTAGCTTTGTGACTCTTAGAAAACCGCTTAATCTCTGTTTGATGGTTTTCTCATGTGTAACATTGGGACAATAATGGCATCTTCCCCAGTGTTATTGTGAGGATCACGTGAGATAATATTTGTAAAATGCTTAGTAGGGTGCCTGATACATAGTAGGTGCTTAAGAAAGGTTTCTTTCCCCTCACTTCCCTACTGGCCTTTTGTGGTTGAATGCAAACTTGTATTTGAAAGGACTTTGGACAAGATCAAACTAGCTTTAGGTCCCTAAAAAAACACAAGAGATGGATTTGTCTTTTTGTGTGACTCAGATCTTGGTTCTATTCATGCTCCCCAAGGAGGAGTTATAGAAATGCTTTGTGTGACGGCAGCATCGCTAGAGGAAGCGTTGAGCCTCCCATGGGCTTTTCTCTGAGGGAGACAGAGCTCATTGAAACATGAATTTGGTGAATGTTGTTGTAAAGACTGGTATCAGACCTTGTGTTTTTTTTCCAGAAAGAGGGTTTTTGTTAATATTCTTTTAACAGATTAAAAACAAAAACCACAATGCAACAAGTCTCTTTCAAATGCTCTTTATACAGAATTAGGTGCCACCATTTGGGGTCACCTTTAGGTACAATCAGACTCACTTGTTATCCAATCCTGAGTCAGACCTTTGCATTTTTTATCTAAACCGCCTTCCCTAAAATAGTCTGGCTAAATGTGAGCTTGTGGAAGTGGCCAGGCATTTTCCATTCACCACTTTGGTGGCATGAAATAGATCGAAAATGAGATAAATGTCGAGCTTTTATTCATTTCTTCCCTTCTCTTTCACCTTTTTGTTTGTTTTATATACTAAAGGAGATGAACTGAGCTGGGCAGATTTAATTCTGGTTTTGTCCTGAAATGCTGTCATGAGCTATCAATATATCCCATCTGTTAGTTTGTGTGTTAATTTTTGTAATATGTGCCCCATTAAAAGATACTGACTTAACTGGGGAGACCAGCCCATTCAGGCACAAGAAAGCCACTGGTATCTAGAGGATGCATAACAGAGTGTGGAACCTGGTCAGACCTGGGTTTGAATCCTGCTTTTGACATTGTATTTGGTGGTTAGGAGAAAGGGGAACAAAAAAGGCAAGAAAAAGAAAATGTTCTTCCCCCCCCCCCAAAGTGGTTTAAACAGTCTTGGGAGCAACAGCCCCTCTCCCCTACCAAGTCACCATCACATACACCATCAGACTCAACTGATGCATTACTTAATTTTACTCAATTCCTCCTCCCTCCTTCTCTCCCTTTTTTCCTTCCTTCCTTCCT
>CM053601.1:17447315-17484195 GCA_028646575.1 Pseudocheirus occidentalis
GACTGTATCTCTTAATAAATCTACCAACACAAGAAAACAATATGTTGTTTGAGGAGCAAGAAGGGCATACCAAAATGTTCCAGGTGTGCGAAGAACAGCTCATTATCAATTCCGTGGTTATTGAACAGGCTACCAGAAAGCTAAGTGACATTTATACTACTTTTGTCAAATGTCACAAAGCCTTTGACTCATTTATATGTTCCTGGCTTAATCAGCTATTGCAAAAGTGTGTGTATGTGTGTGTATGTTTATATCTATCTATCTATCTATATCTATATACACACACACACATACATATGTAAATATATATAAATAGATCTGAGCATAAAGTGAGTACTCTAGCACAGTTGATGTCCACATGGAAAAGTGTTCTCTGTTTAAAATACGCTACCAACATACTAATGTCAAGAATAATTGATAGAAGGAATGACAGCTTCCAGGGAGATAGTTTAAGCCCATAATGTATAGCATTAAATCCACTAGCATCATTCATGAATAGAACTGAATATGGCTTTCAAGTCAAAAAAGGAAGTCCTACCGAAACATTGGATTAATAATTTCATCTACGTGAATGACATGGAGTTATGTAGCTTAACTGAAAAAGCACATTAAAAACTTACTATATCATGGGGCAACTTTCTCTAATGTCATCAGAAAGTCATTTAAACTTGATAAATTTACAATTCTTAACGTTCCCCAAGGAAACATAGAAATCGAAGGATCTGAGTTTAAATGTGAATCCAGTGATTAAAGAGGATACTTAAAAATGCCATGGTCTTCCTCATGCAAAACACACTAAATGTGAGAGTATCAAGGATATTTTTATTGTGTGTGTTAATATATTGAGTGGCATGCTGAAGTCAAAGTCAATAGAATGATCACATTGAGAGCAATTGACACAAGTCTTAGGGGTGGAGCCAAGATGGCAGAGTAAACTGAGTCTTAGCATTTGTTCTTGGCTCAGTAATATGTGCAACATTAGAGGCAAAAGGCTTCTCCCCCCCCCAAAAAAAAACAACCCCTGCCCCTAAAGTGTTTTTTAATTAAATTAAAAGTTTTTAAACCAAAACCCTTGGAATAAATTTGCATAGTTTAACAAAACAAATTACCATGTTGGCAGGGGCAAAAAAATGTATTTCATCCTAACTTTGAATCTTCCACTTTTCTGTGAGGTGGTAACACTTGCAGAAGGAGAAAAAGTTTATGGCAATAATTTTGTAACAAACAGACTTAATTTCATAAAGCAGTTATAAAGCTTGACAACAGGTATGTATTTCTGGATTTGTTGACTGTTGTTGAAAGTGGTTTATCTTCACAGAGGGTCGTGAAATGGCAAAGATCCCAGGATGGAATCAAAAGGTACTTAGTGGGTGACATCCACATGAACTCAATCAGCAATATGTTTATAAATATGTAACAAACAAATAATTGAGTCATACACATTTACTTAAGGAAATGTAAGGGGTTATGATAATGATTCAGGACCAGGTCATTGTCACCAGATATAACAAAAAGGTTATACGTAAGGGTCCTACTCTTAAATGCAGTGGAATAGTGGAAACAATGGAAAATATCCATGCAAAATTGCATGCAAAAATTTAGCTTCTATCAAAA
This sequence comes from Pseudocheirus occidentalis, assembly GCA_028646575.1. Classification (NCBI taxonomy): domain Eukaryota; kingdom Metazoa; phylum Chordata; class Mammalia; order Diprotodontia; family Pseudocheiridae; genus Pseudocheirus; species Pseudocheirus occidentalis. Next base: position 17,448,930 of record CM053601.1, read on the forward strand.
ATTTAGCAAGCCATGACTTGGTGGTTAGAATTATACCACAAAAGCTCATAGTATTTTAGAAACTTACAGGTGACAAATCTCCCTGTTCTACAAATACAAACCCCCAAATATTCTTGAGATTTTAGCAAATAAACTGAACTAGAATGGAAAATCATTGACAGTTCCCAAACCTATATGTGAGTTGAGAGGATGTCTACCCCAAGTATGTGAAGACTTCTCCAGGTGGAATGGATAGATGAGAAAAATTTATTCCAATAGTCATAAAGGCAGCTGAAGCAGGCACTACAGTGGAATGCTTAGAGCTTGGTCTGACATGAAAGACACCATGGTCATCCACTGCATCTCAAGCTGTTGTCAGACATCTTGACTTTTGTCTTGCCACTGGACTTTGACTTTTCTGGAAGAGAGAGTGAGGTTGACCTTTTGTGCAATTCTTCCTCACTTAAATCCAATTCATACTTGAGTCAGGACATCACCTGTTGATGTCATCAGCCTTCTTCAAAATAAAAGACAAACAACAGAGGATGAATATCCTTTTATTCAGGTATAAAAAGCAGTGACTGTATCCACCTGAGCCATGGTGCACATAACATTCAGTACAAAAGGATGGTGGGATAGTGATGTGTTCTCAAACTCTTTATTTGAGCCTCAACTAAAAAGGAGGAGGAAAATGACAAAACATTTGTACCTGGCATTAAGTTCTCAAAGGGCTTTTGCATATTCATTTTCCCATTGGAGCCTCACTGTTTCTGTGAGATAGATCTTATAAGCATTGTTAACCCATGGTAACTATCCATGGTAGTTATAGCTGGGGAAACTCGTGAGGTTCCAGGAAAGCCGACTCACTTACCCATGATAAGACAGTTGTTAAAGAGTCAGCCTTGGGACTTGAATCCAGGATTTGCTATCTCTAAGCCCAGTGCTATGCCCATTACTCCATGCTATGTCTTGGAGACAACAAGAAACCTAGGTTATCTTCGGAGTAAATCACATGCATGAAATCTCTTGCTAATTTAGTGCATACATCATATTCTCAGGCATCAGTCAATTCTCCATTGAAACTGGCCCATCAGAATCCCTTGTCGTTGATAGATGCTGTTCCCCAGCATTCACTGGTTTGTAGGATTTTACATACTGATAAAACAGAGTCTGAAAGGATGTGCTCTAAATCACTGTAACTGCCACAATGAAGACTTATCTGATCATGGGATTTGGTGTTGTTATTTAATATACAGTGTTAGGGTTAAATTCAGCATCATATTGGTGAAGGACCTTGTGATTTCATGTGGGTTAGGACAATTTAGGATAGCTCTTACTTCTGACCTCTGCCCTATTTTTTCCAATTTATCCTCAACCCCTGACTGCTTAATCTGTTTGTTTTGGGTTTTTTCGCTTTTTGGAGGGCAGTTGGGGTTAAGTGACTTGCCCAAGGTCACACGGCTAGTTTTTTGTGTTAAGTGTCTGAGGCCGGATTTGAACTCAGGTACTCCTGACTATAGGGCCGGTGCTCTATTCACTGTGCCACCTAGCTGCCCTGACTGCTTAATCTGTATTCCGTTCCAGTCACAAGTGATGACAGCACTCTCCCATTTGTTATAATTCTTCTATACAACATGATTAATGTGAAAATGTGTTTACTAGGAATATATGTGTAGAGCCATTTCATATTACATGCCATCTAGGGAAGGGAGGGAGAGGAGAAGAAGGAGGAGAAAATTGAAAACTTACAGAAGTTAATGTTGAAAATTAAAAATAAATGTTTTTAAAAAGAACAATGTAAAAATTAAAAAAATTAAAAACTATAAAAGAAGAAGTGATGATGACACTTACATCTTTACCCTTGTTCTTCCAGGTCTCCCAGAATCTGTGAACTTCCGTTTCACAGGTATGAGAACCATTTTTCCTTTTGTTAGATGATGGCATTTTCTTTGCTCTTCCCTAACCTGCTTCTTCTTTTCTCCCCTGTCTCAACCTAAAGCTATTTTCTAGAGCTTATAGAAAGGCCATGTTGCAACTAGGTCTTTTAAAACAGGTATCTAGCTGATGGTTTAAATTAATATGCATGGAAGAAAGTAAACCAACCTAAGAACCTATGAGTTTATTTTGTTTTTACCTGGCTTTTGCTGGCTTTCAACAGCAAAAAAATTGCATAATAAGCTTCACCAAACAATAGTTTGTAGTTTTATTCTTTAAAATCCATGAGGCGTGCAAAAATTCTCTTTGGCTTAATGGTTTTGCGTTGAACTTTGCCCCATTTATTACTGGCACCTCTTGCTGACTAAGCCCACTTGATTTGCCTTCTCCATATCTCAAAGCTAAGGCAAAGTAAATGGGTGTTTCTGCAGAGAAACGTTCTCCCTTCATAGACACAGATTCTCACAATAATGAAATGAAGAAGGAGGATTAAAGCAATCTAATTTAGACTGCCCATCAATCAAGCCCTGATGGCTTGCTCAGGTCAATTAATATGTAATACTTATTTCTATACCTGAGTAAGCTGTTGCTTATAGAGGCACAAACATGTGGTATCATCATACACCACTAAACTAGCCACTCAAAGAAAAGGCAAGGCCTGATATTGGTGGTGATTTGGGAAGACACATATGCCTGCCCATTATGGTGATGCTAAAATTGGATCTCTTTCTGGGGAACAGTCTGGCAATATGTGATATAAACTGTTCTACTATTCATTCCTTTGTCTCTAAAATACAACTTTGAGGAATGAGGAATAATCTCAAAAAGATAGTAAAAGTAATTTATACAAAGATGTTCATGCTAGTCCAGATGCCCAACAATATGGGAAGATCTGAGCAGATGATGATATATGAACATGGTGGGCTACAAATGACTTTTTGCCAATGATCTCTATGTGGACTTTATTGATATTTGGAAATGTGAATATGAAATGTGTGTATATGTAAGTATATGTGTGTATGTAAGTGTAGTCTAGACTTAACTTTATTTTGTAAGGAAGTACCAGTGAACAAGCTCCCTCTACCAATGTAGATCACCACTTGTTGCCTGGGGCATTGAGAGGTTAAGTGACGTACTTGCCCAGTGTCACAGAACCAGGATGTGTCAAACGAAGGATTTAAACCCAGATCTGCACAACTCTGGGGCTGACATGAGAAGGAGGGATAGAGAGTGAGTGAATGAGAGAGGGTTATGGGGTAGAATCAATGCCAAGTTCTAAGATCACCAAATGGAATGTTATATGTGAGGAACAGAAAGTCAGGTGAGTGTCACTGAAGCAGAGGGGGACATAGAAATAGATAAGGCAAACGCAGAATTTTCTTCTTGATCCTGGGGGAAATAGGAAGCCATTGGAACTTACTGACTTGGAGAAGGGGAGGAGGGTGACATGGTCAGATGTGTGCTTTGGGAAAATCGCTTTCGCATCTGAGCGCAGGATGTATTGGAGTAGGGAGAGACTAGCACAAGGAAAATGAGAAGGTTTTTGCAATAGTTCAGGTAAGAGATGATAAAGGTCTTTAGTAGCTGTGTGAGTAGAGAGAATGTAATATGGAGGAATATCGGGAAGGCAGAAATGACAGGATCTGTCCACATAATGCCTATGTGGGGTGAATGTGGGGAACTGAAGATGAGCCTGCCTAATGCAAGATTAATGGTACCTTCGACAGTAAGAAGACAGTTGGAAAAGGGGGAGATTTTGGGGGGAAAGATGAGTTCAGTTTTGAAAGTATTGAGTTTGAGATCTTATGGGACATCCACTTTGAGATATCCAAGAAACAAGAGAGACTAGGGAAGATATATAGATCTGGGAATCATCTTCATGGAGATGATAATTGAACCCATAGGAGCTAATGAGATCACCAAGTGAAACAGTTCAGAAGAAGAGAAAAAAGGCCCAGGACAGAGCTTCAGAGGAGACCTATGGTTGGTGGGTGAAAACCCAGCAAAGGAGACTGAGGAGTCGTCAGATAGGTAGGAGAAGAATTGGGAGAAAGCAGTGTCATTAAAACCTAGAGTTAGATAAAGGAGCCAGGAGATGATCATTGATAGTGTCAAATGATGCAGAAAAATCAAGGGTGATCATTAGAAAAATGTGTATGTTAACAGAGGAAGAGAATTAGGGGTGATCTCAGTAGGTAAGAGCTTTTGTTGGTTTGTATTCCTGTAAAATTGCTGAAATTCCCTTTTGAAGTAGTGGAATCATGGAAAATCATGGAATCATGATTTAAATCATAGAAAAGTTTTGCTTTGGAGCAATAGCTTGGGGTTGTTACATGTGACAGTGTTCATGTAAATAAAGTTATGAAAAGAAAGGTTGCTGGGGAGAGAAGGAAGCATATGAACTTTCATTTGGTGTGCTCAGTGTCATGTTCCCTTTGGATGAACAAGTCTTTAGGTCTTCTTAAGAGAGTAAACAGCATAAGAACAGGACCCAGGTCTTCTCTCTGGCCTGAGCCTGTTGGAGATGCTGTACCTTTTCCCTTTTCCCAGTTAGAGGAGCAGCATGTGATGGTCATTTGAGAACAGTCCAAACTGACCCTGTCATTAGGGACTGTATAATTGTGGCAAAACAGGGACAGTTTTTGAAGATACCATTAAGGTAAAAATGAGGAAAAAAGATATTTTTTGAAAAACAGATACTTGACCTCAAAATTCATGAATCCTTTTTTCTCTTCTACCTGTCACCTTCTCTCCCTCATCCCAGCCTAGCAAGGTCTCCACATTTATCATAAAATCTAAGGAAAAAGGGCACAAGAGGTTGACTCCTGCCATGGGGTATCAGGGAGGAGTGAGCTGTGGGGGTGTGGAGTAGAGTTGTATGAGTAGAGAAGACCCTCTGTCTATGAAGCCTTAGCAGCTATTCCCATTATAGCCTAAAGACTAGCAAGGAAAGGGTGGGTTAGAGGTGGGATCACTGCTGAGGTCAACACAGGGATGAGCTTATTGCTCATTATGGGCCAGGGCAAAAGTCAGCTGTAATGGCAGTCTTGGGTGTCTAGTGGTGACTTAATACTGGGACCATAGTCTATGTTAGCTTTCCATTCCATTCCTTTGGAAGATAATGTGTTGTGATATTGTCTTAACTGTATATGAGTAGCCTCTAACAATGTTCTGCTAGGAGTCAGTGCTCATGGTCTTCTTGCTTCCTTGGTAGCACAAACCTAGCAGTAATTTTATGCCAAGTAGGCCCCTAGAGAACTCAAGGAAATGAAATAATTTATTGATGAAATGTGGCTTATGTTGGTAGTTCATAGAACTGGAAAGATATAGAGTTAAGACTTCAGAGGTTCAATAATTATTTATTGATGAGAAAGCTAGAACTGAAACTCTGTGACGTGACCAAGAATTTTATTGTTCTGGTTGTTGTTCAGTCATTTCAGTCATGTCTGGCTCTTGGTAACTCCATTTGGGATTTTCTTGGCAAAGATACTGGAGTATCCCTCAGGGTCACACAGCTAGTAAGTGTCTGAGGCTGGATTTGAACTCAGAAAGATGAGTCTTTCTGACTCTAGGTTGGGCACTCTATGCATTGCTTATGACCAAAGGGTAGAATCACTCATTCCTTTATCCATAACTGTCTTTCTAAGCAAATGGGGAACATTCTATTCTCTGATTATCTCAATAAATTATCAGAAGAAGAACAGCACTCAGAGCAAGGTTTTTCAATCAAACATAGGAGCTCATGTTTAATACAAGAATAATAATTTTTCCTGATTTCTTCTCAAATAAGTTCAATCAATCAGTTAATGTGCATTTATTGTTATTGTTGTTTGTCCTTCATTCTTGAAGAGGACCATGACATCATGGAGGTGATGCCATGACGTGCAAGTGAACTGGATTTAAGTGAGGGAGGGCTGTGCAAAGTCACCAGCCTTGCTTTTTCCTCTAAAGCCATCGGGGTCCAGTGGAGATATAGATTAGGATGACTGAAGATGTCCCTGGGATACAGTGGGAAACCTTGACCTTTTGTGAATTTATTAAGGACCTACTAGGTGCCATATACCAGTGGAGCCCATCTAGGCCTTCTCCTGCATGATGTCTGTCTCTCTCTTCCCATACATCCACCACTGGAGCTCCTCCCAGTGTGCTGGAGGCCTTGTTCAAGGTCTTTTACCAGTATGTGGTGCCATTGCAGCACTTGGACTATTCATCCTTTGGCTGCCTTAACTCTCTATGTGATCTACCTACCTTTTCTGATCGCCTTTTCCACCACCTTCCCCCCATACACTTTTATACCATTATATGTGTCATGGGCATCATAATGGCAGTGGGTCATAGGGTTAATAATGCTGGCCTATATATAGTTTTCTGTTGCTTGTTGAGTCATCCACCAACTTCATTCTTTCAAAATTGTTGTATTGCATGCTTTTCAACCACAGAGAACCACTAGGAGAATATTGGTGTTAGAATGATGAGTTTTTGTCCAAGGGAACAGCTTAGAATCATTGAAAATGTTGTTCAGTTCCCCAAATGCAATCTAACTCGTTCCCAAGTAATTATAACTATTCCTTAAAAAGTAGTTATTTCAAGCTGCATGAAACCTACCTTTTAGAAAAACATGAAAGGGTAGTGTTGGCACCTATGCTCAATTTTCATATGTATTCACATATACATATAGAAAACAAGCTGTACATTTTACATGTGTTTATATACAGTCCTCTTTTTCTTGTCTTTGTATATGGAAAATTTGTGTTTGCTGATAATTTTCAAGTTCATAATTTTTAAAAAGATCCACAGCTAGATGGCACAGTGAATAGAGTGTTGGTCCTAGAGTTAGGAGGACCTGAGTTCAAATCCAGCCTCAGACACTTGGCAGCTGTGTGACCCTGGGCAAATCACTTACCCCCGGCCTGCTCCAGTTTCTCCATCTGTAACATGGGAATGATAATAGCACTACCTCTCAGAATTGTTGTGAGGATAAATGCTTGTTTACTCCCTTTCTTAAGGAAAAGTATGTTTTTTGATGAGTCTGAGAAAGAAGGTGATAGTAATAATTCTTTTTTTCCCCAGGAAATGAATAGTTCCTTGCTTTTCAGGGAAGCCAGGAAATATAATATTATATATTCTTATCTAATATTCTATATTCTACTAGATATTATATATTCTTTGTGCAGTATGTAGAGCATGCTAAATAAATGAAAATCACGTCATCTCCATTTTCTTGTCTTTGAAATGACTTATCACAATCATTCTTGTGCGCACACACCCCATCTTTGTTATAAATGTAGAGTTTTTGTTATTATTTTTGTTGTTGTTGTTGGAACAAAGCTTCCTTCCATTGTGGAAGCACCTGCTACTTTTAAAAAAAGAAATATGAATGAAAACTCATCTCTAGAGATCCAGAAGAATGAACCAATCCAACGAAGTCTATGAATAAGTAAATAAATGCCTTTTCTTACCTCCTCAGCAAGAGAATACTTTATGTTAATATTTTTCATAAACATTTGTCAAAAATCACCTCGCTGTAGAACTACTTGTCTGATTGTGTCATTGTGAGCTTTTCAGCAGTTTCGTTCCCAGTTTAAAAAGCCCTGCTAGTTTGGTTCTGAGTATGGCATTATTTCCTTCTTTCCTGACTTGTTAGGATTTTTTCAGAGTGCTGTAATAATCTCAAAAAGCTGTAGGCTCCATACACATAGAAAACAACTTGTGTGCCTTCAGACTGCAAGTTGATTTATTTACATGGCTTCTCATCCCTTCCAGTTTCAGATGGAGAACACACAACAGAAGAAATGATGTTTACCATCCACTTACTTCCCATTCATCAGCAACCCCCGCTGTTCCAGATCACAGTTCCATTTCTCGAGGTCAGCCGAGGAGGCCAAGCTAATGTGGGTAAGGAAGATCAATCCAGTGGTGGACAGAAGCGGTTTTTGAAATGCAGCTCTATTAAGACACCTATCCCTCTGGATGTATTGAGCCTGTCCCAACTGGCAACAAGAGATCATAACTATCTCCTTTCAGAAGACACAGGCATTGGTTTGTTCTCACCTTTGATCCTCCACTTTCCCATCTACATATAAATGGGATGGAAATAAACCCTTTGGAGGGCACCTCTCACTGGTACAAGACAACAGAGAATGAATTTCCAAGTTTCCAGTTTTTGATTTATTGCCATCTCTAAAGTCAGAGCAGAGAAGAGAGAAAATTTCCCTATGAAACATTATTGTTTTTGCTTCAGCCAAGTCAGAAAAGTATAAACGGGAGAAAAATGGAGTCATTTATGAGGCCATAAAGTGTCAAGGAGACTAGAGCCTCCATCAGGTTCACATTTGACGGTGCTTTGTCATTAGGAGTTTATTTTCTTTTGTGGAAATGCATTTCAGTAATAAGGCAATGAGAAGGATTAGCTGGGAAATGTTTCTCATCAGCTGTCCTTGGGAATGTGTAACAGCAGTCCCCAATATCTAAATCCTCTACTTCAAAATAGCTTATGACTACCATTCGCCAGGAGCATGGTTACCCCAATACCACCATCCCTACTCACAGAGACCTCATTGTATTTCCAAAGGAGTTAAGATGGAGAAAGAAATGTGAAGGTAGTTGAGAACCCATGGACTTGAGAGAGAAAAGGAAAAAAAGTAAGCAAAGGAGAATCCAGATGGGGAACTGATTCTGAATGAATCAAGGCTGGCCACTTGCATGGTGGCTTCCCACCTCAAAATATCTTCCTCCATTTAGCCCAGAATTGAGAATTATTTCATTTTTACTATAACAGTCTATGGATTTCTACCACTTGGAGATTTATTTGGATCAAGATGTATCCTCTCTTTAAAAATGTAGTCACCTCTTGAAAGATAAGAAATTAAATTATAACAATTAATTAAAGAACTAATTAAGTGAATTAATGTAGCAAAATGTTTTTCTTCCTAATTGATGTAGATTAGCTAATTGCTCTCTGAGGTGGAGGTGTAATTTTGAAGCATGGGATACTTGGTTGGTGTAAGGTAAGTCAAAGCTTAGGCAGCTAGGTGGAACAATGGATAGAGCAGGATAGACCTGCAGTCAGAAAGACCAGAGTTCAAATCTAGCCTTTGTTGCTTACTAACTGTGTGACCTTGAACCAGTCCCTTCATCTTTGTATGCCTTTGTTTTCTCATCTGTAAAATGGAGTCAATAATAACATCCAAGGGTGTGATAAAATGGGATAGTATTTGTGATGTGCTTTGCAAAATGTAAAGTGCTACTTAAATGCTAGCTATGATTTTCATCATTTGGGCTTTGGAGAACACCAGGGAGGACTCAAGAAAGTGGATGAAAACTCTTCTCCTTGTAGTAGTTCCCCTACCTTCTGTCCATCCCTTCCTTTGTGCTCTGTCTTTTCCCCTCCTTTCCTGCCTTTTCCTTTTCTTCTTTACCCTCCTCTTCTGTGTCCATTCCTTGTTTCTGCCTTTCTCCATCTTGTGACTCCCCTTCCTTCCAGGACCCTGTGCTCAAAGTGATATTGCTACCATGATAGTTCAGCTATACTGTGGGCTCACTGGGCTTTGAGACAAACCTGGGAACTTAACCAAGGCATATTATTTCTGTAGGAGAATGTGTTCTGAATTCCAGAGAGCTAGAATTTAGCCTGTTGGCTAAGTTGAAGGCTGCCCCTATGATCCTAGGATTTTAGCTCTAGAAATGGAAGGGACATTAGAGGTCATCAAATCAACCCACCCCTCCCTTTTTTCTCAGGTGAGCAACTGAGACAAAAAGAGGTTAAATAGCCCCCTTTGTGGTCAAGTAGGGTCCCACAGCTGCTAAATACTCAGGCCAGATCCCAATCTGCAACAAGTCATTGAAACATCATGTTGAGCATATTTAATTTTTTAGGATGCCAGTGGTCCCTAATAAGTTGGGTTGAAGATCTTCCTTACAATTAGGGACCCTTCTGCTTGAGGAAAAGTTGCTTTCATAGCTGTTGAGAGAGTACCAAAAATAGAATGTGGTACCATTTCATGATTGGGCAGGTTCCATCAATCATAACTACTTTGTCAACAGGCCTTTCACAGGTCATTAGCTACAGGTCATCAGCTAAAGGCTGTTAACTGTAGGCCACTTCAGGGCCTTTCCAAAGGTCATAAGATCCTCTTAGCAACATCTTAGGATCTTCTACATGTCTTATGACCCTGTCATCTTGGGACCTTTGAAGACCATCAAACACTAATGTTTGACCAACTGTTTTAGAGGCCAAGGAAATTGTGGATTTAAAGCAAAAGTTACTAGAAAGTGGGTAGAAACTATTCCTAAGGGTGGAGAGACAAATGACCCTTATTATGAGCACTGTGCTTGGTGACAGGGGATAATATAGCAATTATATTCTTATTGCATTATTATGACAGACATAAGTAACAGTATGAATCTGTCTGATAAATCAAATATAATTAATATAGCTATCAGTACATCAATACAATCAATCATATTTGATTAACACTAACACAGTTACCTTATTCTTAATTCTATTCTGCTTAAATTCCCTAAGACAATGATCAGTACTTATCAAATCACAATGAGCGGAATAAATGTTGATTAAATTGGGTAGGGCTATTCATAGTATCATCACACAAGTTCAGCATTCGAGTCTTGTTTTCCCCTGAGGATAGGAATTTAATTTGACACGCCTTGGATGACTCTTTGCCCAATGTAGAGATTTTGGTTCTTGGTGGATTATTTACAGAAGGCACTTTACATGTTAATCTTCTCTAGAAACATTATGTTATCATCATCCCACCCTCTACAGAGATTCAGCTGGCAATGAGTGATACCAACATGGCTCCTGAAGACCTTTCCTTCGAGCTAGTGAAACCGCCTCTGCATGGCTCACTCTTCAAGAACACAGCTGAGTTCCAAGGGCGCATGAACACAGGTAGGAGGGAGGTCTCTTATCCCCCTGGCCTGCTGGGTGGGTACTCTGACCAGATAGTCATAAATACAGTATTGTATGCTTTCAAGATATGGAGCGATAATTTATGAGATCCTTTGGTACAGCTGTTTGGAGGTGCTTGGAAAATGGGCTCTTTGAAGACCAATCTTGCCGTGGTAAGTTGGGTAGATTTATGTTTCTTCCCTCTATCCACAAAAATTGTATCAAGACATTTCCATAATTCAGGTAAAACTAGCTTATTTAAGTATATACACATATAGGCACATGCACACACACACACACACACGCACACGCACACACACACCACACCACACCACACCACACCACACCACACCACACCACACTACACACAGGCATGTTTTTACAGTTACCTAATCTGAGGCATCTGAGATATCTTCCTATGATGGTCCCTAGGCCATTGCAGAGAATATAGGTGAAGAGTCTCCTGTGATTCCCAGCACCCTTTTGAGAACATGGGAGAACTTCAGTCCTTTTGGACAACGCTTAGAAGTTGGGCTGTGGAAACAGAATTCAAGGGATGACTTAACCTCTGACCTTGTTCTCCACAACTGTCCTCAAAGGAAAAACTGAATGAGTTCCCTGTAACCTTCGGCACCAACTGGCACCATTGTGGACTGTCCAGAGTTGGGAGTGCCATCTGATCCAACCTCTTTCTTTTATCAGTGAAGAAATTGAAAACCATAGAACTTAAATCATGTGCCCATGGTCACACAGCTAGTTAGCTTTAGAAGCAGGATTTGAACACAGGTCCTCTCTCTCCATACTACCACACAGAAAATGAGTACTCAAACTCATGAACCTAGGGAAGGAGGTATTGTGCTATATCCAGGTTCTCTGAGAGACCCTAATAGCCGTTGACCAACCAGCAGAGTAGACAAACCAAAGTCCTTCTTCTATCAGTTAGGTTGCCCAGAAAGAGAAGTTTAGGCCCCTTGCAACAACTTTGATGGTGCCCTATAACTTTCCCCAAGTTTAGATTTTTTATTTTTAAACATTTAGACCCCCAAATAATTTTATTTCTTTGCTTATTTTTGCTTATATTTTTATATTGATTGCCTATTTGCTTAAAATTAATATTTCCAAGTATCACATTTTCTCTCATTTTCTTTTAAAAAAAGAAGGGAACAAATTCTAGGCTTGTGAAATGCCATAGAATCTTGCATCTAATGCTGTGTGCCATATAAGAGAGGAGCATTGTGGACCTTTGTCATTTGTCTTGTTTTTGAAAGGTGACCCCTTCACCTATGAGGACATCACCCAGAATGCACTACAGTATGTTCACGATGGCTCCTCGGCCACAGAAGACACAATGGAGATCTCTGTCACTGATGGCATTGCCACAGCAACCACACTGGTGAACGTGGAGGTGTCATGGGCTGACCGCAGCGGTCCCTGGCTGGCTGCAGGCTCTTCACTGGTGGCTACCATCCCCAGCAAAAGCTCCATTACTCTTACTAGATCACACCTTGCTTATGTGGTAAGTTCTTATAATCACTCTGTTTATCAGTGACCTTAACCAGTAGAATCTACAGTAATCACCTGGGCTAAGTGTCTCTGACCTTCAGCTCCTCACCTGATCCTGCTCAGGTCCTACTCAGCCTCTCCCCCTTTGGTAGGATCTTTCCTTTCTGGAGGATTTCCCTCAGTCAAGAAGCATTTATTAAGCACCTACTAGGGATACAATAAAAAGGTTAAAAAAAATAGCCCCTGCTTTCAAAGAACTCACATTTTTATAGGGGAGACAAGTTGCATGTGAGTATTTATATACAAAATTTTTACACAGTATTTGGGAGGAAGTCTCAGAGGGAAGGCACTAACATTAAGTGAGATTTGAGCTGGGATGAATGAAGCCAGAAGGTGAGAATGAGAATGGAGAGCACATCAGGTATGGGGGCAGCCAGAGACTTACTCATCACGAACTCAGCAAGGATGGAAGGATCAAGGAATCCAGTGTCACTGGGTTGTAGAGTATGTGGAAAGGAGTCAGGGTAAGAAGACCGGAAAGGGCCAGGGTGTGAAGAGCTTCTCAGACACAATCCTTCTCCAACCTTTCCAAGGTTCCCTTCTATCAAAAATGCTCAGAAGACTGCCCGTTTTTCAAAGGGCAGGGGCTTTTGTGCCTTCAGTGGGCCACTGAAGGGCTCCACAAGTACCATGTTGTGGACAAAAATTCAACAGTGGGCCTGTTTCTGTTTGTAAAGCCATACACATTTCATTCTTGTGAGGAGTAGTGGGGGGTCACATAGTAATTTACCTTGCTCCTTTCTGGCCGACCAAGCCACAAAGTGCTACATGCTCACTAGCTATCCACCATTTTATTCTGGTGGTGGCTTTCAGTGGGGGCAGTTTGGGGCTGGGGCTGCTCCTTCACTGAGTGGTCAATTTAGTTAATATTGCAGGGAATTGGGGGGGGGGGGGGAAGGAGGTGGCAAAAGCCCAACCAGGAACAATGCAATTACTAGCCCCTGTTACTTCTAGAGGCAGAACTATCCAGGGCTGTGGTCTACTCAGTCCTTTGATTCAGAGGCACAATACATCTGAATCCAGCTCAGCACGTTCAGAAAAAATGATTTCTCTCTTGGCCTAGTTAGCTTTTTTTTAAAATAGGAAATGTCAAGGCCATGTCTGGGGCATAGACCTTGCTCCAATTATCAATCAAGAACAAAAAAGGAATTCTAAAACTTTGGTTTTTTGTTTGATTTCCTCTTTCTTTCTACACCTGGAACACAGAAAGAAAAATTATTTATATGTAAAGACATTATTAAATTCTTTCAGGGTATATTTTATATGCTCACACACACAGATACATATAAACACTTTTGCTGTAGTATTCCCAGGATTTCTAAAACTAAGGGGCTGATTTTTTTTTTCTGTTAAGGGATATGATGTAGATTGGAAAATTGTGCCTGGGTCAAGACACCTGTTTGATTTTTCCTTCTGTGACTGACTTGCTTAATGCTGCTGAGGGAATGGAAGAGATCTATTTCTCCAATTCTGTAGCTTTTAAAAATATACATACATGTTAAACACACAAACATACATGTGTGTTAATAAAATGTGTTAATTCATACATACATCTGTGCATGTGCACGTGTAGGTAGAAATATTTGTGTATGTATAGTATACATGCACAAACATTTATGTACGTGTGTATACATATACATGTATGTTATTTATATGTTTTTCTGTATAATCATAGGTCATTCTAGTTCAAGGAAAAGATGATCCATGATTGCCTGAATGTTAGTGCTTTGAGTACTGAGACTTTTCTTCCCAAATTTGAAACCACAATGAATAATGACCTGACACTTTAAAAAATCATCCATATGCTTTAAATAACATTTATAGCTTAACTATAATATCTAGTTTCGAACAGAAAGAAGGGAAATAAAGTGTTGGCCTGGGAGCAATTTCTTTTGTGCAGATTTTATCCCCCAATTGTCTTTTTATGTTACAAGAAATTGCTCCCCTGTGACACTATTCCTGGGCCTCTCACAACTCAAAATTATTCCATTTTCTGTTTTCCTAATTGGCAGGTGATTTTTGCCATAAATTCTGTCCTATTGACTCTTATGAAACTCATGAATCCATCATGACATCTGAATACAGATTGAATCACTAGACTGCCAAGGCTCACCGAGTCATTGTTGGATAACCCAAAGCATCTCCCCAGGGCAGTTCCTGCCCATTAACTGCACAGTCTACCCTGCAGGTCCAAATGCTGCCCTATTGGGCACTTAATACTGGTTTTACGAGGTTGATTGAATGTGAATTTGCCCAACAGAACAGAGAAAATTCAGAAGTATTTCAGGCTAGTGGAGACATAGCATATATGCTAAAGACTTTCTGAAAGTTATGTAATGACTTTGCTTGACTGCCAAGGAGTCTTGTCTTATGGCAAAGCCTTTACAGAACTGCTCCATAGAGGGCCTGCAAAGAATCTGCAGCAAGGTGGGGGAGGCCTTCTGTAAACAGAATGGCCCTTGAGCGAAGCAGAAAGTAATTGGGATGGGAACAGCTCACAACATGTCAGTATGGTATCAGGAACATGCAGGGATACAAGTGTGCAAGGAGGGAGGTGGAAGAGGATGGTGGGATTCAATTCAATTCAGCATCAGCAGGTGCTAAGTACTTAAAATGTACTTAAAGACACAGAGGGTGTCCTGAAGAGTCTATAGAGATGAATAAGACATAGTCTTGAGTTCACTTTCTAGGTGGGAAATGTGTGGGAGCTGGCTCATGATCCAGGAAGCTGGAGGCTTGGAGACAGCAGAATACAGTGGAAAGAATTATTAAACTTTCTATTGAATTTGGAGTCAGGCCACCTTACCTAGTTGATGCTTGAGCAATACATAATTTTTCTAAGCCTCTGTTTCTTTATCTGTAAAATAAAGGGTTGGGTTAGGTGGCCTCTGAGATGTTCCAGCTTTTGAGGCAACATGACTTAGGACCTTTGGGCCTGAATTTCTCCACTGATAAAATGAGGTAGCTGAGATATTTTAAGGCCCTACCAATTTGTAAGGCAAGTTCATAAATATATTTGAACTAAATGAATTATATGTGTGATAGAGACAGAAACAAAATATTCATCGTGGTTCAGTGGAGGAAGATATTTCTGGAAATCAGGAAAGAATTCAAAAGAGAAAGTAATTTGAGCTGGATCTTGAAGGATCAGATTCATTTGGTAGAGTATGGTAGGCACAGTGAGCCTGAGCAAAGTTTATGGATGGAAAAGGTGTGCATTGGGATTTTGGAGTGGTTAGGGGTATAGTTTGGCCAAAACCTGGGCCTCATGAAGAATAGTGATGGTGACTGTTCAATGCATCACTTTAGTTCAATTCAACAAATGACTGTCTAGTAAATACCGTCAAACTTTGAGCTAAATACTTAGGATACAAAAATAGATCAGATGCAGACTTTGTTCTCAGGGGGCTTAAAATCTAATAAGAAGGAAAAGATGTGGGCACAAAGGACCATGAAGTCAGGGAAAATGTGATTAAGAGCAGAGGAAGTCCAGGCAAAATCTACTTTAAAAATATCCAAGAGGGAGATAGGCTGGGGAGGGAAGGAGGAGTCAGGGAGGTCTTCATGAAACAAGGCTTTCCCCTTGAGTTGAGGCTTGAAAGAATAACATTAACAGTGATAATAGCTAACGGTGATGTAGCAGGTAAGATTTATTATCTCACTGGATTCTCATCAGATGGAGAATGGAGGGGGGGGCAGGGTAGGAGAAAAGGAGCTCCAATCCAAGAATGAAGGAAGAGGTGATACAAGCAAATGATCAGTCAGGGAGAGGAGAATGCAGACTGGAGATGGTGAGTAGTTTAGTTTGACTGAAACATGAACCAGTTAAATTCAAGGGACATTTTATTAATGAAAGGCATTAGTGATGGAAAAAAATAATATAAGATAAGCCTGGAAATAGAATTTGGAGCCAGTTTATGGAGGGGCCTTGAAGCTGGGATCGTGAGTTTATTTGTTAGACTCTGGGGAATCATTGAAGGTTTTTAAGAAGAATAATGTGATAAGAATTATGCATTAAAAAGAAAGCAAAATTTGGAATTGGAAGCAGATTCTTCATCGTACTGAAATTTTGTCACACGGATTATTAAATTCATTCTTGTTTGTCATTATTCGCAATGTTTGTTTTATATGTGTTTTTATTGTGTGGCACTTGCCATAACAGAATTTGAATAGCAGTCAGACAGTGGGATCCCCTCTGGCATCCTGCAAAGAGTTGGCATTTATTTCTAGAGATAGATAGCTCCAGTCTTCTGCCTTCTGTTGGGCAGGAAGCTTGAGTTAGAAGGTAGCAACTTCTGTGAATAATGCCAGGGGATGCATGGCGCATCCTTCTCTTTTACAACACAGCCAAATTCCACTCCTCTTTGGTTACTTTGGCTAAGTGGGCATTGAGGTCCAAGGGCATTTTCAGTGAGTCATTCTTGGAAGGACAAATTTGGGATATATCACAACTGAAAAAGATTTCACTTTATACTGAAACAAAAAAAAAACTTTTAGTGAGTAAAAGGATAAAAAAAATACACTGTGTGTATATACACAATATATATTATGTATGCACACATACAGACATAATTAAATTATAATAATATATAATTATCTAAATATGCTATACATACATACAGACAATTAAATTGTAATTGTATGTAATTACACACACGTATATACATGTACATACATATATCAAGTGTATATGTATAATTGTTGAAACTTTTAGGTTTGGCAAGAGAATTATAGATTCATATATTATCTTTTTGTCAAACTCTATTAGGATAATTCTTCCCCTGACTCCAAGATATGGATTCATTTGCTTTCTTTACCAATGTATGGGACTCTCACAAGAACATCAGAACTAGCGGTAGAAGAGCTCTCAGAGATTTCTAACTTCACAATGGAAGACATCAACAGTCAGAAGATCAGGTAACTAATTGTATTTATTTGATTGATTTTGCTACTAATGATAATATTTCCTCATGAATAAGATTCCATTTTCCCCCTCCCCCTCCATTCTGTAACAAG
Source organism: Pseudocheirus occidentalis (assembly GCA_028646575.1). NCBI lineage: Eukaryota > Metazoa > Chordata > Mammalia > Diprotodontia > Pseudocheiridae > Pseudocheirus > Pseudocheirus occidentalis. Next base: position 17,466,331 of record CM053601.1, read on the forward strand.
ACCCAAAATTTGAGGCTGCCCTGGGAGTGAGAAGTCTTACACTGTTACTTTAGGTTTGAGTGTTGTTGATCACAACTTCTCTTTTGGGAATAGTCATTTCTAATTTCAGTGAAGTGGAAGGAGAAATGGGACTTAGGTCAGTGAGTTTAACCCTTTTTACTGATGGAACTGAGGACCAGACAGGGAAGGTGAGGATACAAGCTCACACAAGTATGAAATGCTAATGTCAGGATTTGAATTCACTTCCCCTGACTCCATGGTCAGTGTCCTTCTTCCAGAAAACTGATTTGTCATTCATTCACTCACATATTCATTTATCATTGAATTCAGGGATAAATTCATTGGTCAATTAATTTCTATCATGCTAGGGCACACATGATACAGAAGAAACAGTATTCCGAGGGAGTCTGCATCTGAAATGAAGAAGAGGCAGAGTGTGTAATGGCTAACAGAATGGCCACGGAGTCAGGACATTCTGCATTCAGGATAGCTGTGTGACCCTGGCTACATCACTTAATTTCTCAGTGCCCCTGGCATTCTTCTAAGACTTCAAGTTGCAGAGAATGTATCAGTCTACATTGGTGGAAGGAGTTTTCTTTTTTGAGAATTCCCTTTACCAGTGAAATCATAGGTTCAGTTCCTTTAAAAAATAGCATAAACAGGGGCAGCTAGGTGGTGCAGTGGATAGAGAAGTGACCCAGGAGTCAGGAGGACCCGAGTTCAAATTCGGCCTCAGACACTTGACTCTTACTAGCTGTGGGACCCTGGGCAAGTCACTTAACCCTGATTGCTTCACAGAACAAAACAAACTCAAACCAAAAATCAAATAGTATAAACAGATCACAAATTCAAAATTCAGAACATCTAATGAATGATTACCTAAAGTATTTATTAAGCACTTGCTATGTGCAAAACAGTAGGAATTCAAATAGAAAAGAAAGACTATCTTTGCTCTCGAGAAACTTAAGACTCCATTGAGGGAGAAAACACATAGGAAAGGTTTTAGCTGCAAGTCATATAGAAAGGTCCCTTGACTGCTAAGTGGCCCAGAAGATAGAGAGTTGGGCCAGGGGTCAGGAAGACCTGAGTTTAAATCCATCCTCAGACATATATTAGCTATGTGACCCTGGGCAAGTCACTTCACCCTGTTTGCCTCAGTTTCCTCATCTGTAAAATGAGCTAGAGAAGGAAATGGCAAATCACTCCAGTATCTTTGCCAAGAAAACCCCAAGTGGGGTCACAAAGAGTCAGACACCAGTGAACAACAACAGTGCAGTCCTTAGGGTGCATCAGCAAAGCAGATACTAATGCTTCTTCTTTAGTGTCTTTTCCACTGATAAATGAAATCAGTTTCTGATGTTGAACTATTTTGACAGTGCCCAAGACTTTGTTGGCAAGATTGTTCTTTTCTGGGTGTTCAGTGGCTATGGCTGTAGCATCTGTTGGAGCAGGTGCAGGGATCCATCTCCATAGAATTTGCTTCCTAGGATGATGTCAAGGACTTTGAGCTGGAAGCATTGGTACTCCTGAGGCTCTTGATTTTAGGGTCCTGAACTGAACCTGTCACAGGCTGAGGGGCGATCCAGGTGGCAGTGGTCTAATTTGTCTGGCACGTACTGTCTCCTGTCCCTCTGTCAAGGTCCCTTGCTCCTTCAGCTAAGCTGGCTTGCTTATGCTGTATAGATAATTAAATAACAAGTTGCTTGCTCCTTCAAAGTTTACTGTGTGACTAGGCACATTTTTAAGTGTAACTTTTTGGCCCGTCCTTTCATGTGACTTACTCATTTTATATTTATTTTGATCTACATAGGTACTCAACTTCATTTGTGACAGACAGTCAACCAGTCACTGATATTTTCCAATTCTCTGTCTCTGATGCTGACAAAAACCAACTGAACAATCAAAAATTCACTGTCATTATCACACCTACCCAGAATTCGCCTCCCATTTTCACTTTTGCTGACCTTATCACCGTAAGTAATTTTCAGAACAATGGACAGTGCTATCAGTAGTTCTCAGAACAGACAATGTACGAAGGAATCATTTTCTGCCTGAATAAGCCTCCGTTCCCTCTCCGTCTCTGAGCAGTCCCGTGATGACAGCTGTTTTTTGGCACTAGGTTTCTGGTGGGAATGACTGTTTGCTGTAAGACATCTATGTCTGTTACTCTCTATTGAGATGAGATTGACTTTTCTTTCTTCAAGTACTGTGATGGAGGAACTTGGAGAGGTTGATAGATCTGATCCATCAAAAGAAAGCATATCCAGATATACTCAAATGTTCTACAAGCTCCCAGTCTCTCTTCTAGTTTTCTCCTGAACCTCCTGGCCCTCCTTCCTTTCCTGGCAGTCCTTATGCTACTGCAGTGTGAACCTCTGTTCTAAGGCTTCAGGCCATTCTGTATGGAGACCATCATTCGTAAGCTCCTTGAGGGCAGGGACTGTCTTTTGCCTCTTTGTATCCCCAGCACTTAGCATAGTTCCTGGAACCTAGTAGGGGTTTAATAAATTGATTGGTCATGCACTAATAGCTTATCCTAGAATGCTGCTGGTTAGAGAAAAAAAAGCACATGGCCTTGGGCCATGGAAGAAGAAAGAGAATAAGCATTTATATACACCCACTACTATGTGCCAAATGCATTGAGTTCTTACAACTAGGGGTGCAAAGATGGAGCTAAGTTTGGGCACTTGCTGGTGTTTATTCCTCTCTGCCCCTCAGGCTTAAGGCCTGATATGGTCAATCTTCCCTTCCTTTTTTACCCTGACATTTAAAAAAGCACAGATTTTTTTTAACTGAAAGCAGTAAAGATAGAAACCTGGGTCCTTCTCTCTCAGCCCCAAGGAAGTAAGGCCAGATGGTCACTTTTTGGATAGGATGCAGTTTTTTAAAAAATAGAACAATTGCAGAAAGATGAATGGGAAGACTGGGGACCCTGATGGCTTTAGAATTAGCTTACTTTTGTTGTAGGGCCTGGGTTTGAAGAGAGGCACTGACTGCATCCCATGTCATCTGTCTAATGGTGGCTTGGAAAAACCTCTGCTGCATTTGTGGTTTGCAAGAACCCAAATATGCCTCTTCCAGCCCACAGTGCGTCTAATTCAGTTTTTGCTGCAAGGTCACTTTCCAATACAGTGTCTTCTTTTTTTCCTCCAGTACACAAGACTAGCCAAGGTGTTATTTTTCCCTTTTCTCTTACCTAGGTTGATGAAGGTGGGAGAGCACCACTTACATTTCACCATTTCATGGCTGTGGATCCTGGGAACCTCCAGAGAGATACAGAAATCAAAATAAGCACTTTGCCTACATATGGCTTCATTGAGAACACCAGGACAGGTACCTGAGAGCCCTTTGACTCATGCATGGATCGTTATTGGTTCATTTTTCAATATGAGAAAGGAGAAAGCATTGTGTTCACTTAATTGGAACCTGAGATTAGCTGTCTTGGTGAATCTCTGAACTGGCTGTGTCATTGAAATCAGAACTCCTCTTCTGTTACCAAGAAACTCTTCTAATTATTCAAAGCCTCTGCTCAGGCAAATCACAGTTCATCCTGAGAGCATGATCTGAAGAGAAAGATGTAACGATCTGTTGGGGATGTCCTTGGTGCCTCCCCTGCCTCTCCCATTCCTGGTCTCTTCTGGTGCCACTATCCCAGGTGGCTGTCATCAATAAGAAGGCACTAGTTAGAGGAACTGAAAGGCAGGAAGGTATTTGTTGGCCCCAGGCCCTGTCCTTTCTGATAATAGCTTTGTGACCCACAATGACGTGCAGAGATGAGTGTGCCTAACCATTGTATCTCAATTTGGTGATAATTGGAATGTTTGCTAGCGGGAGAGATTGCTTGGCAGTCTCACCAACTTGGCACCGATTGGAGTGTTTGCTAGCAGCTCCCACAAAGAGGCAGTCACCTGAATGATCTGTGGGTGGGGTGATCCCTGAGATGGAAGTCTGATCACCTCCAGCTCACCCAGGAGTGGTCACTGTTTTCACAGAAGAAGGTTCTATGTCTTTGCCTTATGCATTCGCTTTAGTTGTATGGATGATGGATTGTAGAGGGTAGGGACCTGAGGCAAAGAAGCCAATTAGGAGGCCCTTTTAGTAGTCTAGGCAGGAGATGAGGAGGCCAGAGCTAGAGTGATGGCCAAGTGCATCAAAAGGAGGGATGGAGGCAAGAGATTGTAGAGGGAGAAGGGACGAGATGTGGGATGTAATGGATTTGTGGGATAAAGGAGAGGGAGGAAACAAAAATGAACATGGCAGAATGACTCCAACAGGCAGATACGGGGTGTAGTGGGTAAGAGTCCTGGACCAGGACTCAGGACAACCTGAGTTCAAATCTCATGTCAGATATTTACTAGTGAGTAAATTTGACCTTGAGCAAGTCATTTATCCTTTCTCAGCCTCAGTTTCCTTATCTGCAAAATGGAAATAATAGCACAAATGAGGTAATATGTGTATAAACCTTTGCAAACCATAAAGTGCTACGTAAATGCTAGCTGTTATTGATAGGGATGGGATTCTCTTTGGGGGGAGGGAGAAGAGGTTGTTTGGCAGGAAGAAAGAGAATGAGTTCTGTTTTATATATACTGAATTTGAGATGACTATAGGGAATCCAAGTTTGAAATATCCAATAGGTCATTGGAGACATGTGTGTGTGGAGCTGAGGAGATAGAATAGAGCTGGATATAGAATCAAGCAAGCCAATGAGCATACAAGTACTTATGAAGGGCCTCCTTTGAGCCAGGCTCTCTGCTAGGGACTGGGGACGTAACATGTCATTTATTATCATCGCTCCAGAGACATGAAATGTTCACGTAACTGGTTTGTATCTTCAAGTACCAAAACTTCTTAAATTTCAGAATTTTAACTTTTGATTTGATGAAAATCTTCTTAAAATAAAATTCTGTTCCTCCTTGCTCTTATGCTAAATGGTCCCTGAATGTTTTACTTTTTCTTCTTGTGTCTGCTTTCATAGCTTGTCTTTCTCCTCTCTTGCTAATGGTTTATAAGCTTTTCCCTTTTTGGGCTCAGCAGTTTTCATCTTGTAATTTGCTGTCCTGGGGAAATCTCATTTCCTTCTCTTAGAAACTCTTATTCCCTCTAAAACACTACTGAAGGAATGCCTTCTGTAAAAAGCCTTTCCTGTCCCTCTAGGAGTGCCTGCACTCACTAAAAAAATTATCCTGTATTTATTTTCACATGTGCATATTTATATTCCTACTGTCTCTTCCAATAGAATATAAGCTCCTTGATGCCAGGGTCTACTTCATTCTTGTCTTCGCATCTCTAGTATGTACAGTGCCTAACACATAATAACTTATATGCCTGGTTAGCAAATGGTTGTTGGTGGTGGTCCTTTGTTCTTGAAGAGTACCAATGACATCAGGAGGGTGGTGTCTTGACTTACAAATGAATTGCATTTAAATGAGGCAGGGCTGTGCAAAGTCATCAGCCTCACTCTTTCCTCCAGAGTCATTGGGATTCCAGTGGCAAGACAGAGGTCAGAATGACTGGCAATACCCGCTTAGTAAATGTTGGTTGATTGTTCAATCGCCATGCTAAGCACAGAGTGTTTCATTTTCTTATACTTTAGGTCCCTCAGATCTCTGATGTGTTTGCTTTTGAGTGGCTTTTCTGACAGTCCTCCTCTGGATTTGAATCCTTGATCTAAAGGGAGATGGAGATCCCAGCAGCCAACTTGCATTCCATCTCCTACGAGGAAGAGTAGGGGAAGGGAATGGTACAGTTTCAGGAAAACCATTTATCAATGAAAGGAAACGTGATTTAAAAGATTTCTCATCTCCTAGTTTCTGTGTCTGGCTTCCAGCTAAGACTTCCATGATTAGTAGTTAGTGGAGTTCATAGCTAGCTCCTGTCAGCTGTCCTGGGCTTTGCAGCCAGCAGACAGTTAAGTCAGGAGGCTTTTGTTTGTTGCCCGTCCCTAGTGGCTAAAACTGTAAATGACAATTTGTGATCAGTCAGCTGGGGGAATTTGAAGTTAGACTGAGTACAAGACAAGTAAAACAAGATGAGCTTCTTTTCTCTGCCTCTGTTTCTTTACCTAGCTGGGAGGGTGCTGAGTCTTGGGTCATATGGACAGAGGAGCGGAGCCGCACCTTCTCAGGCCAGTTGTAGAAGCTAGACCTCCCAGAACCTCACTGGTACCTGCCTCTGTGATGCCTCTGAAGAGAGTGGCACGCCTTGCTCTGGTGACTGATAGTGGGAGAAAGGGTGTCGGAGCTTGAGGCAATGTCTCCTTGCTCTTTAAGGATGACCGTGAGCTACTTGTACTATTTCTAGGGAAGAGGAAGGGATGGTGTTCTTCATGAATGTGCCAACTAGAGGAGGTTGTGCTAAACTTTGTGCATGTTCAGTTGTGTCTGACAATTTGTGATCCTGTGGACCATGGTTTTCTTGGTGGTTTCCTATTCTATCCTCCTGTGGATTAAGGCAAACAGGATTAAGTGACTGCCTAGAGTCACACAGCTAGTAAGTATCCAAGGCCAGATCCGAACTCAGGTCTTCCTGACTCCAGGCCCAAAGTTCTAACCACTGAGCAATCTGACTGCCTCTGTATCAAGCTATCATTTAGTATAACCCCTTCATCCATTAGAATGTGAACTCCTGGAGAAAAGGGAATGCCTTGCTTTTCTGTTTGTATCTCTGGCACTTAACAGACAGTATTTAGCAAATGCTTTTTTATTCATTCATTCATCCCTTCGCTTATGAGTGGTTATTCATGCCAGGTCATGGCCCATGGAAGATGCTATCACCTTCTGATTTATTATCCATAGTAGCTGAGAAACCTGATCACCAAGGTAGTGAGAATTCTGTGTAAAACATAACCATCATTTATGCAGAACTTTAAGATTTGTAAAGCCCTTTACTAATAATCTCTCCTTTTGTTCTCACAACAACCCTGGGAGGTGGGTCTGTTATTATCCCCATTTTACAAATAGAGAAACCAAGGCAGGAAGAGATAAAATACCTTGCTTAGGTTCACATGGTTAGTGAGTATCTGAGGCTGTCTGAGATCTTCCTGACTCCAGCCCAGCCCTCTATCCACCTAGCTGCTTGAGCCCCTTCCAGAGTACATCAGTGCTTTTGTAAATATGATCCTATTTGATAGTATATGTGAATGTGTATACCAGCAAGGTACCCCAGGAGGTGGGTGTTATTATTACCCTCATTTTACAGATGAGGAAGCTGAGACAAACGGTGGTTAACAGTCTTGCTTAGAGTCACACAGTAAGTGTCTGAGGCTGGATTTGAACTCAGGTCTTCCTGATTTCCGTTCTAATACTCTATGTCAGTGGTTCTCAACCTTCCTAATGTGTTGACTTTTTAATACTCTTATGTGGGCATATCTGCATGTGGGAGGACTCACCTGGAGAAGGGTGGAGGAGCGATGTCTCAGTTCCTAAGACCATCGGAAATATGTTTTCCGATGGTCTTAGGCAGCCCCCAAAGGGGTTGCGACCCACAGGTTGAGAACCAGTGCTCTAGGAGATAGTATTTGTAGTACTCTTTTTTTAATGTTAATGCATTATTATGATATGTAAGAATCCATAATCAATCAAGAGTTTAATTAATTATATCATATAAATACACAATAAATCATAATACCAGTCAGCAAGAAAAGAAAGGTACAGAGAAAATATGAATCCTCTGTGTTTTTTTAAAATCTTAATTATTTATTCATTTATTTACTTATTAATTTATGGAATGAAACAAACATTTCCATAACATAGTATGATTTAAAAAAGATGATTGCGTGAAAACTGCAGATCTGTTATGCACAGCTTGCTATTCCTTTTAAATATATAATTAAAGTATTGCATAAATTATTTTCCCTTTTTTCTTCCTCTCCCACCTCCCCCCATAGTGCCTGGCACATAGTAGGCATTTCATTAATGCTTATTCCCTTTCCCTCCCTTCTTTCCACTGCCTAGTTCTTAGCTTTTTCTACTGTGACATACTGCCTTTCTTTAAACGCTTATTTCTGATCACCATGTTTGTTTTCCAGCTTAAGTTTGATAAGTAGGAATTACTAAGCAGGCTTTACCATCTCTCTCCTGTTGTATAGGCAGTCGTTTTGGTCCTGGAGGCAGCAGTGACTTGGAAGCATCCTTCCCATTTCAGGACATTCTAGAAAACCACATTTACTACTTTCAGAGTGTTCATGAGAGCATCGAGCCAACCAATGATGTCTTTAGTTTCTATGTGAGTGATGGATCTGGCCGTTCTGAGATTTATAGCATCAACGTCACCATTGAGGTAAAGCCATTGGGAGGTCAACCCCTGGCCACAGTATTAAGTAGAAATTCATCTACAAACCAGATGATTGGGTCTGGCCTTCAGCTCTGAAGGTCCATACTCAAATGGCGCCACCAACTTAGAGAACATCCTGGGAGGTGGGCAACAACATTGGGGAAGGTGAGGCTCAGAATCTAAATGTCTATTTTCAGAGCCCACTCTGCTAGTTTAGTGTGTTTATGAAGTTCCACCCTCTGCTTACATAAAAAATACAGGTTGCACCTTTGTCCCTGATATTTCCTGTGGGTTTTGTTTTTGTTTTTTTGCTTTTTGGAGAGCAGCTGGAGTTAAGTGACTTTTCCAAGGTCATCCTGTGCTTCTTAAAATCAGTGACTTTTCTTAATGCTTTATAAATCTATTTTAAAGTCAAAGAAGAAGCCTCCTCCTCTGTCCTCATCATAATAGCTGGCATTTCTAGAGTGCCTACTCTGTGCCAACCCTGCGATAAGTACTTACACATTTTACCTCATTTTACCCTCCCAGCGATTCTGAGAGGTGACCACTATTATCTTCTTTTTACAATTGAGGAAACTAAGGCAAATAACTCTTAAGTTATGGCCACACAACTAGTGTCTAAGGTCAGATTTAAACCTTCTGACTCTGAGCCCAGAGCCCTCTATCCGTACTGCCGAGCCTCAGTGAATATAGATTTAAAAAATCACGTTGTGGTATCATTAATATATTAAGAATGCTGATGGCTTATGTAGGTTTACTTTATATTGTGCTACTTTGCTAAAATTATGAATTGTTTCAACTAGCGAGTTGAGTGTTTGGGATTTTCCAAATATATCATCCTCTTATCTGCAAAAAGATAATTCTATTACCTCCTTCCCTATTCTGAGTCCTTCTTTTCCTTTTTCTTCTCTTACTGCTCTATTGCTAGGATTTCCAGTACCATACTGAATAATATTGGTGACAGTGGGCATCCTTGTTTTGCCCCTGATCTTATTGGGAATGCTTCTAGCTTAGCCCCATTACAAATGATGCTTGCTGATGGCTTTAGGAAGGGTATTGTTGGAAGAGGCGTGTTTTCTTGTTTCACCTGCCATCTATTGAGTAGAAGAGAGGATTCCAACCTTGATGCTTTGACTCCAAAACCAGAACTCTCCCATTTACATCCATTCTGCTTTTTTTGCACAGACCCACTCGCCACACACACGCGCGCGCACACACACACACACACACAAAAGAATTCAAGACCTTTCCCCACCTCTTCCAACACACAATAATTGTGTGTAAATAAAAAATGTTTCTTATAAGAGGTATCTGAAGACAAGCTTTGGTAGAGTATTGGAATTCAATATGATCCAATTGAGAGAGCTTTGTAGTCAAAGTGTCTGGGTTTGAATACTCCCATCTATTCAATCCTTTTGTGACTTTGGGCAACTCACACTTTTGAACTAAGTGCCATACACAGCCCCTTTCAACTCAGAATTCTCTGATCTGACATAACTTTTTCTTTCTTTTTTATTTAAGAAGTGGATATTTTATGTGCTTGTTAGCTCTACTTTCAAACTATATTGGTTTGGTCACCATAAATGGGATTACACGGAATACAGATACAGTAATAATATAGATAGATAGAATATAGTTAACATTTCAGGGGTGCGAATGACTAGCCTGATACTTTGAGCAGTGTGCTTTTCCCTCTAGTTTTGAATTTATGAATACATGCCATGTTTCTCTATTTTAATTAGAAGAGAAATGATGAGTCTCCCAAGATGACTATCCAGCCTATTAGGGTGCAAGAGCGCTCGGGAGTGGTGATCAGAAATACGTCTTTGAGTCTGCAGGATTTGGATACCCCAGATAATGAACTAGTGTTTGTGCTAACGAAAAAGCCCGATCATGGTAAGACATACATCCTTCAGTGCATTTCCTTTCTAATCGAAGTTCCTCATTGTCATTAATGTTAGTTCTAAAGGTATCCCAAGAGTCTCAGAGCTTAAAGCTGCCCTGTGACTCTTGGGACGTCCTGTGTAGGTCAATTTTTCGTGTGTGTGTGTGGTATTCTTCTCCCCTACACCAAAAAAGGAATCTCCTTGAGGGCAGGGATTGTCTTATTTGAGATTTGGGTATAACACCTGACCTTTATAAATAACTCTCAATTTGTTGATCTCAAAAAGAAAAGAAATGATCAGAAAAACAGAAAGTTTTTGATCTTGCAGAGAGAGCCAATATTGTTGCTCTCACTGCTGCTGGATCTTGCACAACCAAATTAACTTTACTTGTAGCTTACTTTAGTCAATGGCTTATTAAAATATGTGCCAATAAAGTATAGTCTAGATATAGTTGCTTACTATCTCAGGGAGGGAGTGAAAAATAGAATATGGAACTCAAAAGTTTTTTAAAATGTTAGAAAAAATTGTTCTACCACATAATTGGGGAAAACCAAAATGCATATTAAAAATTAAAATACAATGTTTGTTTAGGATTTTAAAATGAATATTTATTAATTATATGTCATATAATAGATAATATGATTCCCTATTATACATAATTGTATATAAAATTCTATATAATATCTAATATAATTTTATCTACAATTATTAATCATTATTACTGTTTAAAAGCCCATATGATCAATATAATGAAACTAAACATCTTTCTTGACTCATAAAAGAGCTCAAAGTACTTTTCACAGTTGCCTTCTCAGGACAGAATTGAATGGTACCACCCCTATTTTGCATAGGAAGGAACAAAGATTTAGTGCTGAAGCTCATAGGGCAGGGTATGTTCCTTGGACTGTTGGACAGCCATATCCATTTGCATCTTCTTAGAAGATTTTGACCTGGCCAACTGAGAAGATGGGTCTTCTGCTTTGGTGGTGAGACCATGGTGGGAAGATGTGGTTAGGGGCATTATTTGGCAATATGGAAAAGGCCACCTTGACATGAGGTTGACTCATGGTCCCAGAAATGTTTGTTTGTATCATTGAATGCTTTTGGTGAGAGTTTTTAGGAGTCACTCAACTACAGTTGACCCACAGGTTCTTTGAAAGATAACTTGGTTCCTCTTTTCCTTTCTCAGGCTTTCTCCATCGGAGACAGTTCTCCTCAGAGCCCCTGGAGAATGGCCGGATCTTGGCCCAGGGATCCTCCTTCACTTACCAAGACATCCTGGATGGCTTGGTTGTCTACACCCCTAGTGGTCCTGGTGTGGCTGTGGATGAGTTCCGTTTCTCCCTCACAGATGGCCTCTACACTGAGACTGGGAGGGTGGAGCTCTCCATGGAACTCCCCAAGAGCAAACCTCCCCAACTGGCTATGAACCGAGGCCTGCAGTTGTCAGCAGGTATCAAGGGAAAGGGGGGCCAACCAGCTACAAGGGAGAGAAATGGTAAGAGAAAGAAATTCCTTATCCATTCTTCACCTGGGTGTGCAACATCTTTCTCAGTGGTTCTGAGATAAATACTAGTGACCTGTGAATATATTATGACAAAGTGTCCAGATTTTGTGAATTTTAATTTGTGAATGAGAGAATTCTGTTCATCAAACATTATCTCAGAGCAAGTCAGGCTCTGTGGGCCTCAACTTCTGCAGCTGTAAAAGAGGATATTAATCTTTATTCCCACCTCACAAGGATGCTGTGAGCTCCAATGAGGTAATGTATTTTAAACAACTTGCAAGGATGATCGCGTCATGTAAATGTCAGCCAATATTATTATCATCTGCATTTTTATTATTATCAGAGGAAGGAAAATCTTCCTAGGGGATAATTAGCCAATTAGGAAGGTACTGACCTGTTTAGTGCCTGGAGAAATTAAGTTTCAGTCCACAGGCACTCATGATCAACAGTGACCTTCCTTGGCATGTATGGTTTGATAAGTTGTAAATAATGATGTCTTCCCTGGTCCCCAGAATTAATTTGGCAAGCAACTGAAGTGATGGAGCGTTAGTCTAGAGGGGTAAAGATGATTCGACTAGCAACAAGGACACTGGGATTCTTGTCTCAATTCTGTCACCAGCTAGTGTTGTGACCTCCACCTGATTTTCTGACCTCAGACTAGTCAGTTTCCTCATTTGTGAAACAGAGAAAATTGGCTGAATCATCTCTGAGCTCTAAGCTCCAGTGATTGGAAGCTTCTTGGTCATTGTCTGCTTGTCCAGGTTCTGTAGCCCGGATCACAGATCAACACTTAAAAGTGGCAGGCACCATTTTGGATGACCTGAAGGTTATGTATGTCATGAAGAAAGATCCCAGTGTGGGGCGCTTGCAGCTAGCAAGGAATGACAATCTGGAGCAGATCTCAGTTAAGGGACCCGTCAAGAGTTTCACCCAAGATGACATCAGCCAAGGTGAGCCTCAGCCCCCCAGCCTAGGTACATTAGCTTTCCCTGTATGTCACTGACAGTCACAGGAGCCAGGTAATCCTCCCTAACTCATGGCAATGAACAGGGCTTTTCCTAATGTCCTCTCTTCTGTGTTGTGTTTGAGCTAGGTTATAGTTTCATTTTCTCCCATAATTTTTTATTTTCTTCTTTTTGTTAAAGGAAAATCTTGTTTAAGTGGGAGAATTCTTAATGCTTTTTTTTTTTGCTTTTCCTTAAAAAATAAAACCGTCTTCTTTCTTTCTAGAATTTACTCATACTTTTGCAATATCACCTATAGAATTCTGGTTTATTGTGGAGGGAAATGAGGCTAAAAAGTTGATTGCATGTGTGTGTGTGTGTGTGTGTGTGTGTGTGTGTGCGTGCATGCGTGTGTGTGTTTGAGAGAGACATACAGAGACAGACATGGAAAGATACAGAAAGGGAGAGAGAAAGTGAGAGGGAGAATTAGAGAGACAGACAGATACATGGAATGAGGGGATAGATTAAGGTGAAAATGATGTCTTCCTTAGGTGGGCAATTTATATCTTTCCTGCTCCCCAAAGAGCACAAGTTAATGAACTAAGCAGAATGGAAGGGCATAAATCAGAGTTGCCTAGGGGAAATTACCTGGTTCATCCCTCTGTTAGGAAATGCTGATGCAATGTAAAGTATAAATGTTAAATGCTACCCTGTTACTAAGCAGTGCTTTCCAGCGTTTTTTAAAAAGTTGAGTTGAAGGGAAAAGGTGGGGTCAGGGCAGCAAGGCTTTGTGCTGAGGGCAGGCTCAGGTTAGAAGTGGCTGCATCCTGGAGGATGGGGCAGAATCTCTCTTCAGGGATGGCTCTCTGTGCGATGGGATTGTGTACCAGAACCATGCACACAGGGTGGGCTGCATCCATTTTGGTTAAACTGGATTGGACCCAGCTCTGGGTCAGAAGGATAGAAACGAGGAAGGCCTGGGCATAGGCATTGCTAAATTTGTCCATAGAGAAGTGTAAAGTGCTCTAAGGGACAGGGACAAAAATAAGACTTCAAAGTTAGAAATAAAAGGCATTTTTTATCAAAAGAAAGACCCGACTTGCTTTGGATGAGCCCACATTCTATTGGAGAAGATAACACATCCACAGAGCAACAGGCTAGTTTTAATTTCTTTGTCATTCAGGGATATTGACTACAGGCCTCTTTCTTCTAACTTTGTTGGGAGAATGACGTTAGTTGGGTGAGAACAGAAAAGAAGTGGTAGGAATTGAGAATCTTATGTGTTTCCATCTCAGAAATGAGGCACACTCAGCCTAAGGTATTTCTTAAAATTTAAGGAAAACGTTAGGAATGATTCTCATGTCAGATTTTTGTGAATAAGAGAAATGCTAACAGCAGATCTTTATTCTCTGATGTTTTTCCTCTTCTTTGTAGGATGGGTTGAATACAGACATGAGAAGGGAGAATCCGGTGGCAGTTTTGCTTTTAAATTTGATGTGGTTGATGCTGACGGCAACAAGCTGACGGATCAGTCCTTCTCCATCAGTGTCCTAGGTAAAAAGAAGGTATCGGGCTTCTGAAACACACATCATTTAATGAAGCTATCCAGGTTTGACTGACCGGCTACTCGTGGCAGCCGTCGATTTATGTGGGAAGTGCATACTATGAACCCTGAATCATTTTTCTTCATCTGAGAGCACCACATACCCACTCTTCAGTGGAACTGATTATAGCTAGGTTTGGTGGGGCCCACTTGTAGCCCTAGGGACTTCTGAGGAGGCCGAGGCTGACAGATTGCTTGAGTTTGGAAGTTCTGAGCTACAGTTGGGCTAGAGTGGGATTGGGTGTCCTCATTGAGTCCAGCACAAGTGTGGTGAACCCCCAGGAATGGAAGGCTGCTAGGCTGTGTAAGAAGTGGCCACCAGCCCAGTCGATTAAAGGAGTGCCTTAAAGCTTCCATGCCCATCAATGTTTAGAATAGACCTTTGAGTCATCGCTGCGCTTAGAGCCTGGGTAATTCAGGGAGACCTAGTCCCCCCCTGATTACTCCCCCCAAAAGGAACAGAATTATCACCTATTACTACTTCAGACACTTAACCTTATTATATAACCCTAGACAAATCAATTTCCTTTGCCGTAGCACATTTTCTTATCTGGAGAATGGAATAACAATATTTATACTACCTACCTTAATAATAGTGTTTTAAGGTTTGCAAAGCACTTTTCAAGTATTACCTCAGTTTATTCTCACAACAAACCTGGGAGGTACATGCTATTGTTACCCCCACTTTACAGATGATGATAGTGAGGCAGACAGAAATCATACAACTAATGAAGTATCTGAGGTTAGATCTGAACTCAGGTCTTCCTGACTGCACATCTAGGGCTCTATTCTCTGAACCTCCTAGCTGCCTTAGTCGCCTGCCTTCCACCGTTGTGAATAAAGCACTTTGCAAACCTTAAAGTGAATTGTAGCATGATTATTACCAGGAATGAAAAACAATATGGTGCCCTGGATGGAGGGAAGGACCACAGGAGCCAGAAGGTCATTGATGTACACTGGCCTTGTCACCTTGGGCAAGTCAAACTCTTTCTGAGATGATAAATTGCAGAGGAGTTGCCAGTCTGCATTGGTAAAGGGATTTTCCTCACCATGGAAATTACTATCTGGCACCCCCAAAATATCAGGAAAGCGCCAATTGTTTATTGTTATTGTTAAGTCATTTCCAACTCTTCATGGCCCCATTTTGGGTTTTCTTGGTGGAGATACTGGAGTGGTTTGCCATTTCCTCTCCCAGCTCATTTTACAGATGAGGAAACTGAGGCAAACAGGGTTAAGTGACTTGCCCAGGATCACATAGCCAATTGCTGAGGCCATATTTGACCTCAGGTCTTCTGATTCCAGGCCTGGCACTCCATCCACTTGCCACACATTTAATATGCTATATTCCTGGCGAACAGTATAAGTATACTTAATCACTCTGGTATAAATATTTGATACATAAGCAATGCACCAATCTTTGAGAAATGGTCAGAATGGCCTTTTAATTCTTGTCACTTTGTTCCCAATGTTCTCAGAAGACAGATTCCCACCTGCCGTCATAGTCAACAAAGGACTGATCCTGGACGAAAACTCAGTAAAGACAATCACCACTTTGCAGCTGTCGGCCACTGATCAGGACAGCGAGCCTGGGGACTTAACCTACAGGATTACCAGGCAGCCCCAGCTGGGCTACTTAGAACATGCAGCGTCACCAGGTTCTGGTTTTTTAATACTTTTTTTTTGTTTGCTTTCTCAAGGAGTGGGGAGCAAAAGGAGGGAAGGAGGGAATTTGGAACTTCAGATTTTTAAAAAAGAATGTTAAAAATAGTTTTTACTTATAATTTTAAAAATAAGTTTTTATTAATCAGTTTTGTGTTTAGATTACTAGAAGAGTGGGGGGAGGATTCAGCAACAATGCATCAGGTCATGTCTTGGCTGACTTGAGGGTATTATTATGGTGAAGTTTTGAATTCCTTTTTGTGTTTTCTTATCTCTTGGGTCTCAAAGAAAGGCCTCGGGACAGTAGGAATGGTTATTATATTGAAAAGAGCTTTCTCTTCGAGGTAGTGTAGAGGGGAGAGTCCTGGATTTAATGCTGTTATATGTTTTTGGGCAGGTCTGGATGTGTAAAATGAGCGATTACCTGTTCTACTGGCCTGCACTTGCGGGATCCAGCAATTTCCAAGAGAGAGCCACCCTGTCTCCAAAGTTTATAGCTTTAAATAGAGTCACATTACAGCTTCATTTCAGCTATGTTTTATCTCAGATATAAGCAAATGTGTTTCTCCACTCACATGCCAACTTGGTCCCTTTTTGGTTAAGAAAGATGTATATGACTTGTGAGTACACAAGGGCTCATGTACATGGCTTATCTACCAAATGTTCCAGAGCCAACATTAAATCAGAAATAAAAAATACAGGGATTTAGCCCAAAATACCAAAGTGAAGAGATAGGAAAACAAGGTCTGGCATCTCACCTTCAATGATAATCTGATAGAGGCATTTGAGGTGAGAGCCACCAGCTTGTTCCCAAGCTCTTTGCTCTCTGGCCTCCATGATTTCATGATTTATGGATTAATGGCCATGAAGTTGAGACCTCCAGAGTTCCTTTCTTAACCTTAATTTCTGGGATACTGGTTTAGCTAATTAGTCATTCACACAACCTCCATGATTAGGTGACTTGTGGGATCATTCTAGTCTAAATTTTGAAATAATCTAGAATCACTTATTTAACAAGCATTTATTATTAGTCATTTGTCACTTACTAAATACCCACTGTATGCCAGGTGATGTGCTTAGTAAATTCTCTGGACATAAAGAAAGACAAAAGATAGTGCCTGTCCTCAAGGGACTTCCAGTCTAAAAGGGGAGACATTATACAAACAACTGTGTAAGAAGATGTATACAGAATTAATGGTGGAAAGTCCCATATGGAAGGTTCATTAGTCTTTAATTCCTAAAACTTAATTCCTACGTGTGACAGCTTCCAGACAATTCTCTACGTCCTCCTGAGTCTCCTCTTCTCATCCTCCATTCCTTCAAATGATAAGATTGGCGTGTTGTGTATTAGGAATGCAAGAGGGTCAGTTTGGCTAAGTCAGAGAGTATAAGAAAGGAAGTAATGTATGATAATTTTGGAAAGGCAAGTTGAGTCTAGCCAGTGAAGAGCTCCAAATGTCAAACAAAAGCTTCTATTTTATCCCAGAGACAAGAGAGTGTCCCTAGAGTTTGTTGAGCAGAGAATGACATAACCAAACCTATACTTAATGCATATTACTTTGGGAGCTTTATGAAGGACAGATTGGAGTCAGAGAGGGAGATGATATTTTTTGAGGCAAGAAGGGTTAAATGACTTGCCCAGGGCCACTCAGCTATCAAGTATCTGAGGACATGTTTGAATTTAGATCCTTCTGACTCCAAAACCAATACTCGGTCCACTGTGCCACTTAACTGTCCCTGCAGGAGATGAATTATGAGGCTATTATAGATAGTTCAGGTGAGAAATAGTGATGGGGACTTTCTGAGTAGAGAGAAATGGTCAGATCCTAAACATCTTGGGGAGGCAGAAATTATTAAATCTGGCAATTGATTAAATATAATAAGAGGAGAAAGACCCAAGAAGCCAGGATGATGATGGTGATGGTGATGGTGATGATGATGGTGGTGATGGTGGTGATGGTGATGGTGATGATGGTGATGGTGATGGTGATGGTG
>CM053601.1:17484695-17505359 GCA_028646575.1 Pseudocheirus occidentalis
CTAAGTGCCGTATTGTAGAAGTCTGAGAATGTTTCAGGGATCTTCTAACACCCTTCCTCCCTGAAAGTGTGAAGGAGGCACTGTGGGCTGCTCTGCTTTGTATTCATTGTTTTCTTGCTTCTGCTCACTCCATTTACCTCTGCTCACTTACATCAGTGCATATAAGTCTTTCCATGTTCTTTTCACCGCACCCATCATTGCTTACGGCACAGTAATATTCTCTTCTATCCATGTGCCACAATCGTTAGCTGTTCCCCAGTTACTGGGCACATATTTTGTTTCTAATTCTTTGCTAACAAAACTGCTGCTCTGAATGCTTTGCTGTAGAAAGCCTCTGACCATTGACTCCCTTGGAGTATGTTGTTGTTTAGTCATTCTTCGGTCATGTCTGACCCTTTGTGACCCCATTTGAGGTTTTCTTGGTAAGGACACTGGAGCCGTTTGCCATTTCCTTCTCCAGCTCGTTTGACAGATGAGGAAACTGAAGCAAGCAGGGTTAAGTGACTTGCCCACAGTCACACAGTAAGTGTCTGAGGCCAGATTTGAACTCATGAAGATGAGTCTCTCTGACTCTCAACTGTGTCACCTAGGTGCCCCTACTGGAGTACATTACCTAGCATTGGAACCCCTGGGATGAGGAGTGTGGGCATTTAAAAAAATCACTTTCTTTGTGTAATTCTAAATTGTTTTCCAGGGCAATTCAACTAAATCAGAACTACAACAATGCTTTTTTAGAGTGCCATACATGCTAACATGTCCAGGGAAGGAATTCATTTTGCTTGCCTATGCATGTTTGTTATAAGAAATAAGAATTTTTTTCCCAACGTGGTAACTGGTGGGAGGAAGAGAAAAAGAGATTTCTGTTAATATTTGCAGTTTTTCTTTTGATAACTGTTTGTTCATCTCCTTTAAGCACTTACTGGGGAATGGATTATAATCTTATATATTTCCATTAATTGACTATATATCTTAACTATCAGACTGTTATCAAAAATATTTATGCAAAGATTTTTTCCCAGTTGATCATTTCCATTCCTATCACAAATGCATTATTTTTTAAAAATTAATTTTTTTATTTTGAGTTCCAAATTCTCTTTTTCCCTGGACCCCCTCCCACAGAGAAATATGAAACCCATTATACATAAGAAGTTACATAAAACGTATTTCTACATAAGCTATGTTACAAAAAAATAGAAAATTACAAAGACAATTTCTTTTGTTCAATTTACCTTTATTCAATCAAAATTGTATATTTCATATTTTTTCCTTTTTTTTTTTGGAGGGAAGAAGGGAGGGCAATTGGGGTTAAGTGATTTGCCCAAGGTCACACAGCTAATAAGTATTAAGTGTCTGAGGTCAGATTTGAACTCAGGTCCTCCTGACTCCAGGGCTGGTGCTCTATTCACTGTGCCCCCTAGCCATCCTCATATATTTCATATTCTTGAATGGCCTCTGTTCCTTATTAAATATTTGCCCCTTACCAATATATGCGCACAGTATATGACTTGTTACTTTCTTATTTTTTTTACTGTATGTTCTTTAATTGTCAGTTCATATGTCCATTTTGAACTTATTATGGAATATGATAGAAAATATCTAAACCTAATTTCATCCAAATCCTTTTATACTTTTCTTAGCAGTTTTGTTCAAACAGGGGGTTCTTTCATGGGTACTTTATGCTTTTAGGTGTATCAGACGCTGTCGCTGAGTTCTATTATCTATGATTCTTTCTGGTCTAGTCTGTTCCATTGACCCATTTTTCTATTTTTTTAAACAACTGCCAACAGTTTTGATGCTCACTTTGATGATGCAGTTTTAGGTCTGGAAGTTTTATTCTCTCTTCATTCCTACCTTTTTCATCATTTTCCTGGTATCCTTTTTTCTCCAAATCAATATTGTTATTTTGGCTGGCTTTGTAAAATATCCCTTTGTTTGTTTGGTAAAGGATTACATCTGTGAATTAATTTTGGTAGCTTTGTCATTTTTATTATATGGCTGGGGTAAGTCTGTGAACACTGAATATTCCTCTAACTATCTAAATTCTTTAAGAAGCATTTTGCATATATGCCTATATAAGAATTGCTTATGCTTTGGTAGGTTGAATGACTATCACATATTTCCTATATTTTGTATTTATTTTGAGTAAGACTTTCCTTTCTGTTACTGATACCTGGCTTTTGTCATTGTTGTATAGAAATGCTGTTTATTTTGGGGGATTATTTTGCAGCCTGCAACATTATTGAAGCTGTTGGCTCACTTAGATTTTTTGCTGATTCCTTAGGATTTTCTAAGTAATCTATTATGCCATGGAAAAATAAAGATAGTTTTGTCTCCTTTTTGCTTCTCTTCAGTCAATCAGGAAGCATTTATCACATAGTTAATAGGTGCCAGATATTATGCAAGACTCAGAGATTACAAAAAAAGACAAAAATAGGGAGTCATTGATGACTTGGGTAGTCCAGAGAGATTTATGTAGATCCCTTTTGTCATTTGTGTGGTGACCTGCTTCAGTCAACCACAAAACTCCTAAAGATCCAGATTAAAATATAATTGGGAAATATTTAACAAAATAAAGGTGCAATACAACATAGACAGTGTTAATTTGTGATTTTCTAAGTCATTATGCAGCCAGCAGGGATCTATTTCTTTTTGAGTTTGACCTTACTGGTGCTGAGGATAGGATTGGAGTGAGGAACAGGGAACTTAATTAGAAGGCTATTGAGATACGATGAGAACTTGAACTATGGTGATACCTAAGTGAGTGTGGAGAAGGACACCTTTATGAAAGATGTTGTGAAGTTAGAAACACCAGGTTTTGAAAACTGGCATCTTTCTGCTTTTTCCTTATTGCTTTTGTTAGCATTTCTAGAATTGTGTCAAAGACTATCAGAGTAAGGGAGCATCCCTGCTTTATTTCTATATTTATTGGGAAAACTTCCAGTGTTTCTTTAATGCATATAATGGCAGCTTTTGATTTTAGATAGGTACTTTTAAATCATATTACTTAACACACACACGCACACAAACATAAATGAATTTTGAGTTCTTTGATTTTCCTTCCCTTTATATTTGGAGGTCTTTCTCCTGGCCACTTGGCAGAATTTATTTATTATCATTGGAACTGTTAAATATAATCACTGTGCATCTTGAATGAGGTACAAAAGTTTCTTCCTCATGCCCAGAAGCAATTTGTGGTTCATTTCTACTGATATTTTTTCTGTATTCAAAAATTCTAGGTATATATTATGATTTTCAGGCTTTTCAGTTTGCCAGGTTCTCTTGGGAGACTTAATTCTCCTTAAGTTGTCTTTGCACATTCTCTGTTCAAGATTGACTGTTGACTTCTATAGAATATGTGGTATTGTTGATTTTTGTGTTTTTTAAACACTGTTGCCTTTTGTTTCTCTATTGCAAGATTTCTCTCTACTTCAATATTTTTGTATTCAAGATTTGTTCATCAATCTTGTACTTCTTTGGAAGATTCATTTTTTCCTAATCTACTAATTATTTATATTTTGAGAGCAGTCAATTCCAGATTTTGCTCCTTCCTAATTTCTCATTATGTGAACTTCTTCTCTCTTACACCTTGTATTCTAATATCTTGGAATATCTTCTTCTTGTTCCATGTTCTTGTATGAGTCCATAGGGTTCTGGGTTTTATCTGGCATTGTTTCATTTTTCTTTGTCTTAAAATAATTTTTAGAGAGAGCTTTGTAATTTCTTTAAGGATTTAGTGCTCATCTTTTCTGTTGATTTATCTCTTTGTTCTCTGGATTTTTATGTAACCTTTCTTCTTCTTCTTTACATCTCTGGATTTCAATCTTTTTCTTCACATTCACCCATCACTCACTTTTTACCTCCTCCCTGCTTCGATGGTGGGTATAATCCTCCTGCAATAGTCTAAAAAATTTCCCTAATTTTCTCTCACCTTGTGAGATTTCTGATTCACCAACCCTGTCTAGCTTCTGGGGTTTGGGGCAGGACTGGCTCCAGAAGAGTTTCAGTCCTCTTTCCTTAATGCAGCCACTCACTCTGGCCCCCAGTCTAAGGGACTATCATTCTTTTCTTCTCTGTTGAGCCTGAATCAGCATCTGTCACTTTTTGCAGGATTGGAAAGGGTGTTCTGGAAAGTTTCTGTGGTCTTGGCAGGGCTCTGACTTTGGGATGCCTGATACAGAAAGCATCATGATCCTTCTCCCTCATGTGACTAGTCAGGATCATTGTTGGTTGCTTGTTGACAGTGAGGAGGGTTGGCAGAGACTTAGAGGTACAGGAAAGAACCTCAGAGTGGGTCTCCTGAACCCCTGTGAGGACCATAGATGCTGGTGAACGAGTGACATTGTATGGATTTGTATTCTCTGGTGTTAATTGATAATCACCTCCCTCTTTTATCCTGTGGATTCAACTGTAATCCCTCTTTTTAGGAGTTTTTGAGAGTTTGGGGGACAGCTGAAAATGACTCATTTATCATCTTGTTGGTTACATGCTAATTAGTTCCTTCATTGTGTTCACTACAGGAAATAATTCTCCACGTTCGTTCCAATTGTATCCCAGCTATTTTAGACCCAGCTTATTTTAATAGTGAAAAATTAGCTAAAGGTTCAATCCATCTTATGCAAATTCAGTCTGTAAGTTCATGCTTCATTCCCCTCTTGTTTCAAATGCCAAATCTAGACAAGTCTGATATTAAGTTTGGGGAAGAAAAAAGAAAGATACCTTTAATCTGGTGCTGATGTATCATGCATTACTTTGAGCAAGAGGGAAACTTTCTAGACACAGAAATGTCCAAAGTTACTCATTAAAGAGAAAGGTGGTAGAGTTAATTCTATGTATTTCATAACTTGAGGACTGGAAGGTACCTTCTTAAATTTTTAATCACTTGAAAATTAGAAAGTATCTTTTTATATTTTTCATATCGAAGATTAGAAGGTCTCTATAAAGCAGCTCCTATTTATCAGATGAAGCAGCTGAGCTATAGAAATGGAAACTCTTTTGTGGTGCCAGGCAAAGTGGTATCAGAGTCTGAGCTAGAACCCAATTCCTTTCTGGGCTTAGTGCCTCATCTCCTAGGATACTTTTTTGGGGTGTACATGTATCTGGAAGGGAGAGAGGAGGAAAGAGGGGTTGCTTGTTACTAGAGCAGCTGTCACAGGCTTCTCATGTGGACCCCTCATCACTCTTTTAACAGGTACAATTTGATGAGAGAGAAGACACAAAATCCTGCACCATTGTAATTAATGATGACGATATATTCGAGAATATCGAAAGCTTCACTGTGGAGCTCAGCATGCCAGCGTATGCCTTGCTGGGAGAGTTCACCCAGGCCAAGGTCATTATCAATGACACTGAAGACGAACCTACATTACAGTTTGATAAGAAGATCTACCGGGTCAATGAGAGTGCTGGGTTCCTGTTTGCACCTATTGAAAGAAAAGGTCTGTCCATGAGCATTCTTGCTATCATGAGGGAGCTGTCAGCTTAAAGCTTTAGAATGGGGGTCACGGAGGCCTGGGTGTATCTCAAATTTGGTTATTGTTGCTCCTATTGTCCTAGGCAAATCCATTTTATTAAGTCAGATTTTCTCCTGTGCCAAAAGGTGTTGCTGGGAAGTTAATCTGGCACTCAGCAAGGCATAGTCACTTTAGTGCAGCTATTCTCAGATAGGCTCTTCCAGGATGAATGAGTCAATGTTTCTTCCCTCACAGTGTCTAATAATGAGGACTAATGTCATTACAGAGAAGAGCAGGCCTTTCAATGTCCCAGTTTCTCAATCTTTAAAATAGCACGGAAAATATTTATCACCTGCCTATCTCTGCAGTGTAACGATGTTTCATTCTAGGTCTTTCAGAGCCTTAAATAAAAGGGCCTGGCTAAGACATAATGGAACATAATAGCATTGTGTTCCCAAAATACCATCGTTCCCTCAATTATTCCCTCTCAATGGAATAAGTGGCATGCAGAAAGGTTGCATTTTGTGCATGTTCTTACAGGTCTTCTGTACACTTAATTCAAGCTTGCAAGCAGGCTATGCCGGATGAGTGCCTATGTGTCCAGGTCTTCCCCCACCAACTCTCCCCATTCCCCAAGGCAAATAGAAAAATCAGTAGAATCTGCTCTCTATCAGCAACCTGACTCAGAGATAGTTTTTGCCTTGTTCTGAGAAAGGAAGCAACTATTTCTAATACTGACCTGATCCTCTAGTGCTTAGAGATAAATGAATGCATTCCAAGATAACCCTGTGAGACAGATCTCAGTGAAGAGAGAATGGAGTTGAGATTGGTGGCAACCCTCTGTCCAGGATTGTGATTTCATCAGTTTGGGATCTCCTTCCATCAACACGGATTACAACCCCTCTGTAATTTAGTGGCGGTCTCAGAAGGTTCCTGGCTTGTCACTGCCTGTTTTTGTATGACCTTCAAGCTAAGGATGATATTTACATTTTTAAATAAAGTTTTATTGCATTTTAAAATGTTAAAAAAAAACTGGACTTTGTTGAGGCTTACAAAAAAGTAACTATGGACAAATTTGGCCCTGAGGCCATAGGTGCTGACCTCTGACCTTGACCTCAGAAGAGTAAAGAGTGATTTACCCAAAGTCACAGAGCTAATAAATGTTAAAGGCAGGATTCAAACCCTGGTTGGTCTGACTTGAGATCCAGCATTCTCTCCATAGCACAATTCTGTCCATCTATAGTGAACCATTTGTGGTAAAAATCAAAACAAAAATTATGGGGATTTATTATTTTATAAATGATGTTATAAAATAAAAACTCTTAGGAATTAAATCCCCTTGAAAGCCATGGGGATGTCAAGGAATGAGTGTTTTTCTTTAAATGGTTGTTAGGTTCATTATTGAATCTGCTGACTAGAAATTAATGTAGCAAATATTGTACGCTCCATAAAGCTACAGAGTTGCCATTTGGTGAACAAGGCAGGTCATTGATTTCTTTGGGCGGCAACCCAGACCTGATCATGGGTTGATAAAAGAGAAACAGAGAAGATAAGTAAAGTTGTTTCTACAAACATGCATTTTTTTTGTAAGCTCTTTCATTTATGGGAGTTTAACTGCAGAAGTAGATTCATAAAACCTGTGAACTGATAACTACCTCCAGGAGACAAGTATTTTGCCTCTTTTAAAGCAATGAATATGTCCCTTATCTCTCCAAGCACTGTGCTTGTAGATGGAGGGTAGGGGGGCTAGGTAATGAGTCTTGTGAATTAACAGAGCACTCAATGGGGAATCCATATCTGGCAGTTGGGTAAAATAGTTAAATCCTCAAGTGGTTTATGGTCTGTGGTTGTTTGACCTTAAAAGAAGCTACAATTTAGGAAATTACCCAGCAGACCTTTGAAGGAATTAGCTATGGAAGGAAGACATCCAGAGGGTTATAGACTTGTAAAAGAACTATCAAAGATTCACATGAAGATTTAAGAAATAGCCATGCTCACACTTTGGTTGTTCCAAACTTTCTTTTCCAGGAGATTCCAGCAGTACCATATCTGCCATCTGCTACACCATCCCCAAATCAGCTAGGGGAAGCAGCCTCTATGCCCTAGAATCAGGATCTGATTTTAAGTCCAGGGGAATGTCGTCTGAGAATCGTGTGATATTTCGACCTGGCGTCACCACTTCCACTTGTGATGTCATGTTGATTGATGATAGCGAGTATGAGGAAGAAGAGGAGTTTGAGATCGCGTTAGCAGGAGTTTCTGACAATGCCCGAATTGGGACTGTGGCTTCCGCCAAGGTGTTCATTGGGGGCCCCAATGATGCCTCCACTGTGTCCCTGGGCAGCACGGCTTACACTGTCAGTGAAGATGCAGGTAATTCATGCCAGAGTCCTACTACCTCCTTCTGCCCTCCTTCATCCCATTTTATTAAAATTAAAAGTAGCCATGAGAGCACGTGGTCTTCTCTAGTACAATTGTTTGCTTTTGTTTTAGTCATGTCCAACTCTTCATTGACCCTATTTTGGAGTTTTCTTGGCAAAGATACTGGAATGGCTTGCTATTTCCTTACTACTTAAGAACAGATTGGCCATTTTATTAGAAAAAAAAAGCCATTGAGTCTCAAAGTCATTACCAAAAATCTGTGTTACTTTCATTGTAGGCACAGTGGAGATCCCAGTTATCCGGCATGGTACTGATCTCTCCACTATCACATCAGTATGGTGTGCAACCCGCCCTTCTGACCCTCCCTCCGCTACTCCAGGGGTTGACTATATCCCAAGCTCTAAAAAGGTGGAATTTCGGCCTGGTGACACTGAACAGGTAAGGAGACACATGATCACCAGAGGATAAAGTCAGAAGGTTGGGGACATCCTGATGAAGTAGACTCTTAAAAATACATACTTGTTAATTGGTTAGTTAATGAGTCCATCAACTATCACGGCACTCTCATTTGGCCACAATGATGTTCATTTTGTATCCTTCCATTCTTTCCTTTCTTCAGAAACAAGGCACAAAGAAAAACTTGAAGAAACTTCCACAACACCTTAGTAATAGGTTTTGGTGTCTCAGAACCAGTAGTACCCCTTTAAGTGATAGTCAGTGATGTATTTACATATGCAGCCCTGAGAACAGAACCCTGGGAAGGGCATAATAAAGAAAATAGCCTTTTCCAAGTTTAGATCAAAGAGCATCCATTGATGAACTCTATCACCTAGCCTTTGGTCTAACAACACAAGTGCATTCTGGGTCCTTGGTAAGCTCCGTTTTTATCTTCATCTAGCATTGCACATTGGTCATCTTGGACGATGCACAGTATCCTGCGATAGAAGGATTGGAGACATTTGTGGTTTTCTTGAGCTCAGCACAAGGGGCAGAGATGACCAAACCTTTCCAAGCCATCATTGCCATCAATGACACATTTCAAGATGGTAAGATTTAGGAGGAACTTCCTCCAGTGGTGAATCGTGCTGCATTTCTGCACTTACTTCAGAGTTTTCTTCTTTGAGAGAGTGATTGTGATGGGAAAAGTTTTATTTTCATGGCCAAAAAAACCCACTTTTAAACTATGTTTAAAAATCCATGAACACAGTATTTTTGTGGAGAACAGCTGTAGCCAAAGGCCTTGCTTTCTCAGGACTGAAGATTAGAAGGGGGAGGGAGAGAGAAAATTGGATTGGGTTTTTTCCATTTTTGCAGTAAGGGAGAATTCATCTTCTCATTGTCCTTTTCCTCCCTTCCTTTTGTTTTTATCTCTTGGAGCACATTAGTAGATGAGCTAGTGCTTCCTAGATAGTATCACTTGCTGTATAAATCCACTAATGCTTCTATTGTTTCCCTCTCTCCCTCCCTCCTTCCCCTTTCTTTTCTTTTTTCCCTCTCCATTTTCTCCTTCCTTTCTGTTTAATATACAAAGCTGATGCTCTTTTATTGTTTCTTAACATCCCGTTGAGTATTGACATTGAAGCTTCATAGAATCATCGAGTTGGAAGAGCCCAAATGATAAACCACTCGACGGTAGAGACTGTATCTTATTTATCCCGGGATTTCCCCTCCACACGTAGCATACACAGGGCTCTGTACCTAGTATATGCTGCGTGTTTATTGATGTATTGAGCTGAAGTTGGTTTGTATTCTAAACGTCAGAATTAGGGACCCACAGAGAAGGACCTTCTGCAACTCCTTTCAATGAGCCCTTATATTCCATGCCAGTTTTCTCTCCTCAGTTCTTTCTTTTAGCTAACCTAAATCTGAACCTGAAATCTAGACTCTAAACCTAAAATGGTCCCATTTTAGGCCATTTTCTCTCCAGTTGTCACTGGGCATGGCTAGCCCCTGGTCTTCCTGGTCCCCAACATCTTCATCATCATCATTGTCACCATCACCATCTCATATATATACATTTATAACACACACAAAACATACATGCATGTAAACACACGTGTACATGTACATTAATGTGTGCTTGCATGCAGACAAACATATTTGCATCACAGGAAGCATATAGGCATGCACTTGTATGTATACTGCTTATATTAACTAAACCTGTGTACATGACAGACTCATTGGTGCATATATATATACAGGCACATGGATACATACATACACATGTGTGCACAAAATACACAGTGTATGCCTACACAGGGAACACAGTATACACGTGCTCATGTATATACAAATACATACATGGCCATGTGTGTATGTTGTGCATGTTTTAGTCTAGACCTGTAATTTCATGGTACTCTAGACTCCTAGTCAGGAGACTCCCTTCACCAATCATACTTTGGTACCTCTTCTGCAGAACATAGTCTGAGAGAGTCTCCAGGGCATTGTAAGACTAACTGACTTAGCCAGAGTCACACAGTCAGGATATGTTAGAGTCAGGACTTGAACCCAGGGTCCTCACCCCACGTCTGGCTCTTTCACTACTCTACCACACTGCCCCTTTGTGCTTTAGATAGAGAGCTCTGATAGACCCAAAGATCACAAGAGTCCCCTCCAGATTTAACGACCTCATTTCATTTTCCTCTTCACCCGTAGGTCTCATTCCAAACCCTTAAACCATCTTTATGGCTCTCCTTGGACTCTCTTCAAATCCCTCTTTAACTGTAGAGTACAGAAGTGGGAATGGCGGTGATGATGGTGTCCAGGGTCACATAACTAGCATGTGGCTAAGGCAGCACTCCAATCTTTTGACCTTCAAATCCAGGACTCTATCCACTGGGCCACCTAGCTGCCTGTAGTCCCCTAGTTATGGTATGACTGGTGCTAAGTAATATCATGACCTCAGAGTTCCCGCGTGCAATCACATTCCTATTTATGCAACCGTATCATTTGCCAACAATTTCCCCCTTAACTTGAAGGAACTTTGAAAGTGCCCTTTTAAATCTCACTGACCTTACAAAATCTTACATGGTTCAGTGTTATCACAGGCACTGGAGTTGACATTGACTCAGAATATTATTAAGAAGATCAATAAATTATTGATTGAATGAGCCCCTACTGTGTACAAGACACTGTCTCAGTTCTTCAGTAAACAGCAAGAAATTTCAGGCTGAGTCCCACCATCTGGTTGGCTCATTGATCAAACACCATCAACATTTTCACTTTCCTTTGCCCTTGTCTCTGAGCTTGAGCCAGCTCAGCTTCACGACAGCTGGGGTCCTGGATAAACTGATGTAAGCAGGCCTCTCTCCATGAGACTTTGAGCTTCATTTCACCCAGGAACCACAGCCATTTTTCTCATCTCTTTCAAGGCAGAAGCTGGCATCATCACCACAAACCTTTCATTGTACATGCTATTTTTATATGTGTCATAACCTTAGTTTATTGACCTGAAGCTATTACTAATAATAACCAAAGTTGTTACTTTTCTTTAGGCAATCTGAAAAATAAGTTAATAATAATCATTTCTTAATCCTAAAATAATAAATTTAACAAAATAAGGAATAATAAAATATTTTTAAAATATAGATGTTCTTTGAAGAAGGATCTTTTGCATGTTTTTAGGAGTAAATTTTATCTACTAGGTTTAATTTAGATGCTGAATATATACTTTTGCCGTCAGAAGTTACAGGCACCACACGTGTTTCAGGTAAATCAAGCAGAATGTTCCCAATGCTTCTAAATATGACAGGATTAGGTGATGCTCAGACATTCTCTCTTCAGCCCGCATTTCCAGGTTTGGCAGACTCTGGAGGTCATAGTGGGAGCAGATCAAAGGGTTTCCTGCTGCGCTAGAGACCAGACTATATATAGGGCATATAAATGTTTGGCTCAGCAATCCCTGCAATGCCGTAAACACCCCCATGGGCCAATGCCCTCAATGATTACTTCTATCCAAATGCTTGGAAATTCTAAAGAATGGCCAGGAGTCAGCAGCATGTCAAATAGTCATCCGAACTGATGGCTAGTCCAGGGGCAGATGGCAGTGTGGAATGAAAGCTGGGCTTGGAGTCAGAATCTTGGTTCAGATCCCAACTCTGGTTCTCATCCTAGCCTTAGGTAAGCCACGTCCATTCTCTTTCCCCCTACTTTTCTCTTCTGTGAAATGAAAATCTTCGGTTTGATGCTTTCTTAACCCACCCCCACCCCTCTCCCAGCTCCAAATCTATGATCCTGGAATCCATAGAACTTTGTAGTAGGGATTGTTACGGAGGAAATAAAGAAAAGATGTGGGCTTAGCTCCCGAGGAACAGACAAATATGTAATTGTGGAAGTACCAGAAATATATGCACAGAGGTCTTAGTGGGCGGCTGGTGGTGTAGTGGTTAGGGTGTTGCATCTAGAGTCTGAAAGATCTGAGTTCAAGTCTAGCTTCAGATATTGACTAGCTGTGATCCTTAACAAATCATTTAAACTTTTCTCAGACTCAGTTTCTCTCTGCAAAATGAGGATGATTATAGCACCTACCCCCTGGAACTTTTGTAAGGATAAATGGAGAGAATGTTTTACAGCATTTTGCAAAGCCTGAAGCCAACTATAAAGGCACACTCTTATTATTTCTAAGGGATATGCCTCATCTTCCCTTAAAACTATACATAAATATGTATGCTGGAGTGAAAGCAGCCCAGTGCCAGCAGCCGTTTCCCCTAAGATGCCGTGTTCTTAAGAAACCACGTGCTCTTCTTGCCCCATTTTATTCCATTTTATTCCAGAATAAAATGTTCCTTATTGTAAGGAAAAAACCTGTGCCTTGAGGGCTAGATGTGGCATGTCCCATGTCGCTTATGTGGGTTTTCTTTGCTGCCATCCCACTGTGTAGCTGATGACTTTTCTCTTCGCTCACTGGTTCTGTAGCTGGTTACTGTGGCCACAGAGAAGCTCAGGAGATGCTAATGAGGACCCTATTCTTCCCTCCATCCTTCCAGTGCCCAGCATGCAGTTTGCTAAGGATTTGTACCTAGTGAAGGAAAAGGATGGCATCCTGCACATTCCCATCATTCGAAGTGGGGACCTGAGCTATGAGTCCTCAGTGAGATGCTACAGCCAAAGCCTAACAGCCCAAGTCATGGCGGACTTTGAGGAGAGGAGGAATTCGGATGATTCACGTATCACATTTCTGAAAGGGGAGAAGGTGAGTGCACTACAGAGACCACGTGAGGTACGACTCCTCTCGGCCTTGGCATACTTATTTTGGGAAAGTATGGGAACTTTGGCAAATTCTCAACATGCTAGGAGCTTATTGTTAGTACTTACTCATAATATGAGGCAAATGGTTGGCACAGTGGATAGAGCACTAGGCTTTGGCATAGAGAGACCTGAGTTCAAATCCAGAATATCAAATGTCAAGTACTACAGAGAAGTCAAGAAAAAGGAGACCTGAGTAAAAGTCCATAACCAGTATGTGGCAATTTAGAGACCATTGGAGCTTTGGAAAAGCACTTTCAGTTGAGTAATGAGGTCATAAACCAGAGTGTTTAGAAGAGAGTGAGAGAACCAGGAGCGAGGGCTTTGACTATAGCCAACTTTTGCAAGTTGAGCTGAGAAGGGTCAGAGATATGTGGGATGATGGCTTTGTGGGGATGGCAGGATCTACTGAGAGTTTGTTAGGGTGGGAGTGACTTAGACATGTTTGTACCCAGCAGAAAGCATACCCTTTTATATGGGAGACTGATTCAGAATTAGATTAAATTTGTATACCCCATGTTTCTTTTGAGCTTCTGCAGTTCTGCTTTTTCCAGTAGATAGGGAGAGACTGAAGATGTTTTGGGTACTAGGAATTATAATGGAGGAAGTCTTCTGGAGGAGATGGGATCAAGGCTGCCCTTGGCCTTCATCAAAGACTAATATGAAGGGTGAGATAGTACAAAATACTATCAGAAGAATGGCCTCAGTGATTTGCTTTGTCTAAGGCAAGATCCTCAATTGAGAGGGAGGAAGGAAGGTGTCATTGGAAGCCTGAGGAAAGAAAAGAATATTTTGGAAAAATGGATCTGAGGAGTGAGAATTAGGGAAGGATCAAGGGATTATCTTGCTGCATTTGCACCAGTTGATATTAAATAACATAATTTCTGGTGGATGGTTTATGATTTTCTCTAGCTCCATTCAGGAGTATATGAGTTGGAACAATGGAATCAGACAGTGGGAGTGACCCAGGGTTGAGGTTTGTCGTGATGTGACTGATGATAGGACAAGAGAACAAAGGGTTTGAGCATAGTGGAGAATGTTGAGTTGAAATGGTCAAAACTGTGATAGGAAGAGAGTATAAAGAAGGGGGGACAGCCTTGGAAAGTAGTAGGGGGTGGAGATCACAGTGAAGGAAGGAAAACAGGTTTAAGAGTAATAAGAAAGTCCCCTCTGATTTCACCCAGCATCTGTAGCCATTTTCTCAACTCTTTCAAGGTGGGAGTTGGTAATAAGAAAAAGGAAAGAGATAGAATAATAAGAGATTATTATCAGATAAAGAGTTGGAGTTTATGAATATGTCAACTTGTGAGTACTGACAAGATGACCAGTCCCTGTGGTAGCTGAGGTTTAGTCGAAGAGTAGGTCATAGGATAGACCAAGGAATTGGGGGTCAGGGTGTTTGAAGGAGCATCAACCCTCTGATTTGACACCAGTTGGTGAAGAGGGAGACAGAGTCAAGCACCGAAGGACTGAGGAAAAAAGGAGAATGTCCCAGGAATCAATACGTAATGGCCACCAGGATCTGGATTTGTGATAAATTTGAATAATATGCATCTCAAAGAGAGAAGTTGTTGAGTGATGGTGGTAGAGGGAAAATCTAAAAGGGGTGGTAGCAAAGAGTATTCTGCCTACTCCACAATGACCCGTGAATTGGAGAGTATAAGAAAATGCAACTAGTATTAGAAAAGATAGCCCAAGACTTCACGCTGAAGAGTTTGCTCAGAAACTCTGAGATAGAATTATAGCATCAGCCCACACAAGAATATTTTGTGTCTTCCCATCCTTGCCTGTTTTTACTGAGCTATGTTCTTTTGTTTCATTTTAGGGACAATTGGGGTTAAGTGACTTGCCCAGGGTCACACAGCTAGTAATTGAGACCTGATTTGAACTCAGCTGCCCCCTAAGCTATGTTCTTGTCAACAATCAGTGTGACTTAGGAAGTGCTAGGGATGAATTTCTGCATTACCATCTGAAGTCATTTTTAACATCAAAAGAAGCTTTTTCTCTTAGTTTTCAAAGCAAGCTAATAATTGTACAGAAACCCACTCCTCAGCAGGTCTCACCCAATGTCCAAATCAACCTGGCCCATAAGGGGCCATTTGGGCCACTCTAAACAACTGACAGCCTTTGACTCCTTAGCAAAACTCCTCCTTCTGGGTTTTGTCTCCCCCATTTGAATGTGAACTCCCTGACAGTCAGAACCACTTTGCTTTTGTTTGTACGCCAAGTGCTAAACTCGGTTCTTCACACATAGTAAACGATTAGTAGACTTTTTTGCATTCATTTATTCTAACTTTTAAAGTCATCAAGGACTGAATATCCATCTATGTTCTAACAGGCACCTAGAGGCACCTGGTGGCACAGTGGAATAAGTCCTGGGCCTAGGGTCAGGAAGCCCTGAGTTCAAATCCAACCTCAGATATTTATTTATTAGCTATATCACCCTGGACAAATCACTTTACTGCTATCTTCTCGGGTCCCTCAATGGTAAAATGAATCTAAAATGACCACATGTCTCAGTAGGTGCTTAATAAATATCTGTTTCCTTCCTTCTTTGTTCTTTATAACAGAATGAAAAATGAGAAGCTGTCATCATAGCTAACATTTATAAAGTATTTACTGTGTTAAGTGCTTTACATTCTTATCTCATTTGAACCTCACAACAACTCTGGGAAGTAGGTGCTATTATTACCCATTTTACAGATGAGGAAACTGAGGCAGGTGAAGGTTAAGGACTTTGTTCAGGGTCACACAGCTAGTAAGTGTTGGAGACAGGATTAGAGATGAGATCTTCCTGACTCTAGGCCTGCCACTCTGTTCACTGTGCCACCTAGATGCCCCAGTCATCAGTGGCTAGGATCTGACTTCAGATCACCTGCTCTGATGCCTTCAACCTGGATGGTTTTGGATGAGGGGGTAAATCACTCAACATCCATGACCCTTAGTTTCTTCATCAAGAGAATGAACAGGTGGGACAGGAAGACCTTCAGGTCCCTTCCTGCCCTCTTGCCTCTCTGAATTTGAGCAGGAAAGATCATAGCATTGAATCTATGAAGTAAGAGAAGTATTTATATGTTTACATATTTATATATAAAAATTTTACATATAATAATATTTAATAAATAATATTATAATAAAAATATATAAATTTATATATAAAACATGTATATATTTATATGTTCTTTGCTACAAATGGATGCATTTGGCTCTCCCTGATGTATTTCCTTAGATCTATTTCTGCAGCACTTCAGGTATCCACATAATAGTATAATCTTCCAAAGATGTCCTGGAGGTGGTTGAACCCTCTTTTTATGTCTGAATCCATGTGATTAATATAGGTGAAGAACTGTACTGTCCATATCAACGATGATTCCATTTTTGAACCAGAGGAACAGTTCAGGGTCTACCTTGGCCATCCTCTTGGAAACCACTGGAGTGGGGCCAGAATAGGGAAGAGTGATATGGCCACCATCAGCATTTCCAATGATGAAGATGGTAAGATAAAAAAGTGCCTTCGTGATTGCTGACTTGAATAGGAATGTAATGGTGTTTGCATAATTAAAAATTAGAAGTGCTTTCAAGTCAGAAGGTTCTCTTGAAAATATATAATAGCAGTATGTTTATATAACTTTGGGCAACAAATGACAGCTTTCTCAAAGGTTGATTCTAAGTTTCTAAAAAGAATTCAAAGGACTTTGGAACTATTAATTACCTAATCAATCTTCACCATGTGCCTGACAACCACTGAGTACCATTAGGGCCTGAAAAGCTGGGCCACAGACAGGGAAATGGGCATGTTCCAAACATATGGTAATTCAGTCATGTTGCTGAAAATAGAATTCATCTACCTGATGCCAATATTTCCTTTGCTTTGAAAGATTGTATCACTTTCTGGAAAGGGTCTTGGGTAATTTATTAGCTTTCCTCACTCAAATTGGTTCATCTGATGAGTTAAAAATAAACTGTTTAAGTAAGTTTAAAGTAAGTTACTACTGTGATGAATGATACAGGCAGACTTGTTTGGGGCATAATTACAATTTAATACCTCTAGTAGTAAGTGGGAAGGGGATGGTGAGTGAGTAGGTAGTCATAAACAGCAGGAAAAGTTTAGATATTGGGGAGAATCAGGAAAAAAGAAACAGTTTGGGAATTCAGAGGGCAGTTTAGTAATGACAAACATTTATTAAGTACCTGCTACGGGAAAGGTGTTGTGCTAGGCACTGAGAATGATGCAGTAATGAATGAATGAATAATTTGTGATTCTTGCCTTCAAGGGACTTACATCTAATAGGGGAGATCCATGTTTTAACCCTCAATCTAACCCTTGTCCTCTCTAAAGGCAAGACGGAGAACTTGAGGAAGAGTCAGTCCTGAGTTCTTGGTGGGTGAAGGAGGTCCCCATAAGGCATTCTCCTGTGAGTTATTCTCGTGGTTGAAGACCAACATGTTATAGCCGATAGAAAACTGAAAAGGGACTTCCAGAGAGAATGTCTTTCACTCTCTCTCTCATAGTTCCTGACAAGATTGGTCTTTCAAACCTGAGCTGTAAGACCTAGCCAGTAGTAATAAAGATAGATTTCTACATCACCTGTGGTCCTACATAACTTTATATATAATAAACCTTTTGTGTTTTATTCATTCAGCAAATGTCAAGTGCTTCCTATAACTTATGCGCTTTATGAGGGCTGGGGAAGAACATTCATTCATTCATTCATTCATTCAACAAACATTAAATGCTTCCTTTATATATTATGTGCTTTGTGAGGTTTAGAGAAGATAAAAGAAATAAATGTGGTTCAAGTCTTCAAGAAACTTATAAGCTATTAAGACACAGACACATTCTTTTTAAAAATTGTTTATTTAGCATTTCATTTTTCCCCAATTACGTCTAAAAACAATTTTAAACATTTGTTTTTTTTATTTTGAGTTCCAAATTCTCTCCCTCCTTCCCTACCACCCACATTGAGAAGGTAAGTAATTTGATATAGGTTGTATATGTGTAGTTCTATATTAGTCATGTTGTAAAGGAAAACAGACACCCCCAAACCCAAAGAAAAATTTAAAAAGTTTTTTTAAAAGGATGCTTCAGTCGATCTTCAGACACCATTAGTCCTTTTTCTGGGGGTGGATAGTATTTTTCGTCATAAGTTCTTCGGAGTTGTCTTGAATCACTACATTCAGGAAATAGCTAAGTCATCCCCAATTGATCAGTGTCCAACATTGCTTTTACTATGCACTGTGTTCTGGTTCTGCTTGTTTCACTTTGCATCAGTATAGATACACATTCAATGCAAAAGAAGTGGATAAGAGGGGTATAAAGTTCTATGAGATAAAATGAGAGAGAATTAACTTTCCTTCCATGGCAGGGGTTTTTTGTCTTTTGTTGTATGTTGTGGGCCCTCTGGCAGTATGACAAAGCCTATGGATCCTTTTTCAGAATATTATTCTTAGATATTAAAAAAATAGGAAACCAATTCTATTGAAATACAGTTATCTACTTTTTTTTTTAAGAAATAAGTCTCACACTCAGAATCTCACATTCTTTCCAGGTCTCTATTACAGGCTATTTCCCAAATTGTGTGCTCACAGGGGCATGATGGTGGGGTTTTAATTTTTGAGGGAAACACAATGTTATGAATGGTTAGGAATCTCTTTTGACCAAAGGGCACTTTGAAAAAATTACTGAGACATTAAGGACACTATGAGCCGAGAAATTTGGGGAACCTCTGCCCTGGTAATTTGTACTTGGCCTTGTTCTGGTTAACATTTTTATCAGTGCCTTGGATAGAGGTACATAATGAATGCTCATCAAATTTGTAGAGGGCATAAAACTGGAAAGAATTGCTAACACAGTGAATGACAGAATCAGAATCCAAAAAAGGCCTTGGCAGGTTAGAGTGTTGGGCTGAATCTAATAAGATGAAATTGAATAGGGATGGATTTAAAGTCTCACATTTGAGTTCAAAAAATCAACTTTGCAAGGACAAGATGAGAAAATCACGGCTAGAGAGTATTTCATCAGAAAGAGGTTTGGGGGGTTTAGTAGACTGAGTCTGATATGAGTTAACAGCAATATGACAATCAAAAAAGCTAATTTAATGTCCTAAGACTAGGGAGGTGGCAATCTGGCTATACCTTGCCTTGGTCAGACTGTACCTAGAGTATTGTATTCAGCTTTGGGAACCACATGCCAGAAAATTCATTGCAAAGCTAGAGAGCATACGAACGAAAGAGGGGAACCAGGATGTTGACGGCCTTATAGTCTTGCCATCTGAGGGATGGTTGAAGGAACTAGGAATGCTTTGACCAGGCAAAAGAAAATGGAGGGATATATGCTACTTGTTATGAAATGTTTGGGGAAAAAATTAGCCTGATTCTCTCTGCTGTCATCGGAGAGAAGCAGAAGCAATGGAGGAGAATTGGGAAGAGTGAAAGTAGGCTTGATGTTGGGAAAAACCTCCTGTTAGAGCTGGCCCAAAGTTTGGTGGGCTGCCATGGGAGGTACTGGCTTCTCTCTTTCTAGAGGTCTTCGAGTGAAAATTGGCCTGTTGGCAGGGATGGAGACAGAGAAATCATGTTTAGGTTAAGTTGGATTCAGTGATCCTACTCTGAGATTCTGTGATTCTTCCCCCATCCCCAACTTTGTTTTCTTAGCCCCAACTATTGAGTTTGAAGAGGCTGCATACCAGGTCCGGGAACCTGCTGGGCCAGATGCCCTTGCAATTCTGAACATCAAAGTAATCCGGAGAGGAGACCAGAATCGGACTTCCAGGGTCCGCTGTAGTACTCGAGATGGTTCTGCCCAGTCTGGTGTGGATTATTACCCGAAGAGCCGAGTCCTCAAGTTCAGTCCTGGTAATGAAAAGGAACCCCCGAGATGTGGGATTTATTCCTTGGACAAGTGTGTATTTGGCATTGGAAGAAGGGATTAAGTAGAGGAAGGAAATAGAAATTATATCTAAAAAGCATCTGTGTATGCGGAAAAAATGAAAAATATAATAGCGATTTAACTGAGGAAGAGGTTTTTAGGTCCATTGCATTCAAACATATTCATTCATTCTTTCTCTCTCTCTCTCTCTCTTTTTCTTTCTCTTTCTCTCTCTCTCTCTCTCCCTCTCTCCCTCCCTCTCTCTCTCTCTCTCTCTCTCTCTCTCTCTCTCTCTCTCTCCCTCTTCTGTGTGTATGTATGTGTGTATGTATATATATATATGTACACACACATATATATTCACAGAGAGAGAGCATGTTTTAATGTTCAGTAATAAAATTATATGCTAATGAAATTGCATTCTTGGCCAAAATCTTACACATATACACATATATATACATATATAAATATATATATGTATATATATATATATACACATATGTAACTATATATCTAACTGTATATTTAGCCTATATATATATATAACATATATAATAGTAAATTTGTATATATAATTATATTCTTGGCCAAAATTTCATACGTGTGTGTATGTATGCATGCATGCATACATACATACACCTACCTACAGAGACACACATATTTACATATGTGATTCTATATGTATGCATGTGTATAAAATTTTGGCCAAAATACAATTTC
>CM053601.1:17505459-17548957 GCA_028646575.1 Pseudocheirus occidentalis
AAATACAATTTCATGAACATATAATTTTACTGACCAATAAAGAACACACCCAGCTTCCATCTTCCGTTCATTTGTTGCCCTGGGAGGTTTACAAAGCAATGCGTGCTCTGATGGTTACGTTGCAGGTCTTCTACACAGTATTTATCACAGGAGGCTGTGGGAAGACAGAAGCTGAGGGAAGAAGAGGAATGAGTGGGGTCAAGCTAGCAAGACTGACAGCCAGCCTGGTGATAGTTTTAACTGGCCAAATTAAGTGTGTGGTTTAGAATTACTCATTAGGGCTATTTAGTAACGAGGTTTGAGTCACCTAGGGTTGATGTTGATGCTGCCCCAATTTGTGGAGCCATGGGAGTGGGCAGCAGTGGTCCAGGGAAGCTTCTTTGCTCCTTCCTGCCAAGACAGGGCTTGGAGGAGACGGAGATCTTGCTTTGTCTTGAAAATAGAAATAATCCTCTCTGAGCTCTGGGGTGGAGCTGCTGTGAGGCCCCCATTTTCCAGTTTGGGTAGCCTAACCTTGTATTTCCAAGAGCTGATGCTCTTCAGGGGATGAATGTAAGGATGTACATTAGTAAAAGAGAGAAAGAATTAAATGAAGACACGTAGCCAGGGTGGAATCTATTTCGAGTCATAGATTTTTATTGCATCCAAGCGATCATCAGAAAAGCCTCATTAATCCTCATATGGTGTTGAATAATACATCTGCAGGTGAATGTTTCCAAGAGTCTACCACAGTGGGGTTTGGTCTATCAAATGAGCTCTCTTCATTTTAAGTAGTAATGAGACAATTAGCAAAAACCAAGCATATATAAAACGGTCCAGCACAGTCATGTTGGCCCTTTCCAACCTTTTCTCTTTGCCTCTGTGGTACAGGTGTGGATCACATCCTGTTCAAAGTGGAGATTCTGTCCAATGAAGATCGGGAGTGGCACGAGTCCTTCTCCCTCGTCCTGGGCCCTGATGACCCCGTGGAAGCAGTCCTTGGTGATGTGACCACTGCCACAGTGACAATCCTGGACCAGGAGGCTGCTGGGAGCCTCATATTACCAGCACCACCCATAGTAAGTGACTCAACAGAAAGAAAGCCTCCCTGCCAGATGGTCCCCAGGAAGTATGTTTAAGAAAGGAGAAACTTGGACAGGGAAGGCCTCTTGACCTACTGCAGAAGAGGTCATAGGAGCTTTATTTTTGATGGTGGCAAAAAGTACAAGAATCTGGGAATATCTATCAGTGGACAGATCACTGGCCCTGGAGTCAGGAGGACGTGAGTTCAAATCCAGTCTCAGACACTTACAAACTGTGTGACAATGGGTAAGTCACTTAACCCCAATTGCCTCCAAAAAAATGGGAGATAAGATCAGAAGATACTTTGTAGATATTACCTTGTATATTTATAGATACTCACAGATCTTTCTGTTTGTAAAATAAGTCACTGTATTTCTAACTTAAGACTGAATGATAAAATGAACAATGTGAAAGTGGAATTAATGAGGGGCTGCTATGGTAACTTTGACATTTAATGAAGAAACGTGGGAGTAAATCCTACTCCTTCAGTTAACTTAAATTTAACAAGTTAATCGACAATATTTGTTAAGTCCCTGCTCTGTACTGGGAACATAAAGACCGAAAAGAACGGTGTCTACCCTTAGGGAACTTACATTTTGTCTCTCAGCTCCCCAAGCAAGAAGGTGGCAGTTGATGGTAGTGGAAGGAGTTTCCTTATGAGGGAGTTCCCGGGATAAATGAAATCACAAATCTGGTCCAAAAACCCATTAAATTCTTAGCTCCATTAGAAATAAGACTAAGTACATAGGAAATAACCTTTCTTGCACTCTGAAGTTCTATATCAGGATAATATGAGCCAATGGAACATTATTATTATGGTTATTTGGAGAATGGGTGTGAATTTTTTTCTCCCCATGGCAGGAGAGAGAAAGGACAAGGGAGGGAGAGAAGGAAAGAGAAAAGGGGGGAGAGAAGGAGAGAGAGGGAAAGAGAAAAAGGAGAAGGAGGAGATGATAGAGAGGGAGGAGAGGAGAGAGGGAGAGGGATATTGAAGTGACTGGCATATAAGGCAAAACTGTGTTCTTAGTATAAAGAAGAGATATTAGGTGAGGTCAGAAGCTTTGTCATCTATTATGTCTGATTGCCGGCACCAAGGCATGAAGCTGTGCACACAGTAGGTGTTTAGCTAATGTTTATTTCTGCTTTCTTGCAGTTCCTCCAACAGAACACTCCAGTTCCCATTCCCATTCCTTACTGTAGCTAGTTCTGGATGCCTAGAACACACTCCCTTCTTATCCCTTTCCTTCTAGCTCAGCTCAGGTGCTTCCTCCTGTATAAAACCTTTTCTTTTCTGATCCCTCTTTCTCAGCTGTTAGTGATGTCTCCCCTCACAATTTCCTTATATTTCTTTGGCATATGCTTACATGTGCAAGAATATAGTTATTTATTATGATTTATTTCTATATTCTTATAGAGCTAACAATTTAATGTTTTTTGGGGGGGACATGATTTTTTAATTTCATCAACCTAAGGAGCTTCCTGGTGAGGGAATTCCTTCTACTGATGTTGATTGCTACCTTCTCCACTATGACAGTCTTGGAGAGCTGACCATGAATCTGAGAGTTTGTTAAGTGATTGGCCCAGAGTCTCACAGCCAGTATGTGTCAGAGGTTGGATCTGAAGCATGGTCTTTCAGACTCCAGTTCTAGCTCACTCTCTCCATGACGTGATGGATAATTTAATGATTGGGTTACATATGTAAAGGCATAAGTTCAGCTATATTTCTCTGTTCGCTGCTCAGTACTGCTTTCCCAGGGTGCCCTCTTTTCATAGATTCCGATTTGGCTTCAAAGTGATACTGACTCCACAAACAATGTCACTTGTGTGATGTTTATGTGTGTGTGTGTGTGTGTGTGTGTGTGTGTGTATGGGGGGGCGGTGTCCAGCTCTCAGTCCTGATGCTCAAGCTCCCCTAAAGCTTCGTTGTGTTCATGGTTCTGCAGGTGGTCATGCTTGCCGACTATGACCATGTGGAAGAAGTGACTAAGGAAGGGGTCAAGAAATTGCCCTCCCCAGGCTACCCGCTGGTCTGTGTCACTCCATGTGACCCTCACTTCCCCAAATATTCCATCATGAAGGAACGCTGCGTGGAGGCTGGAATCAATCAGACCTCTGTCCGGTTTAGCTGGGAAGTAGCCACGCCCACGGATGGCAATGGAGCAAGGTCTCCCTTTGAGACCATCACTGACAACACGCCGTTCACCAGTGTCAACCACATGGTATGTGTGTGTGATGGCCAAGGTGGGATGCATAGGTGTGGACTTCCTTCCATGCCACCTTTAGGAAGCTGGAGATAAGGTGAGCCTTGTTTAGTTTTGTCTGACTCTGCGACTCTTTCAGGTGCTGGACAGTATCTACTTCAGCCGAAGGTTCCATGTGCGCTGTGTGGCCAAGGCTGTGGACAAAGTAGGGCACTTGGGGACGCCCCTGAGAAGTAACATCGTTACCATAGGAACGGACAGTGCTATCTGTCACACCCCTGTCGTGGCTGGGACCGCCAGAGGCTTCCAAGCTCAGTCCTTCATCGCTACCCTGAAATACCTTGATGTCAAACATAAGGAGCATCCCAACAGGTCAGCTAGGTGTCACCTTCTACGGGGAGGGGTTTGGCCAAGTCCAGTACATTTCTAGTGTTTCCTACAATGCCACCATTACTAAGCATGTGCATAGGTATGCATTTTTAATGAATGAGAGCATTTTTTTAAAGTACCTACTATGTGGCAGGCACTGGGCTAGATGCTGGAAATGCAAAGAAAAAATGAAACAGTTCCTGTCCTCAAGGAGCTTACATTCCATAGGAGACTATTGTCAGTCAGGAAGTACATTATGAAGTGCCTGCTATGTGCCAGGCACAGTGCTCAATGCTAGGGAGGTAAAGAATGGTGAAAAGACAGCTCCTGCTCTCTCAGGGCACTCACAGTCACAGTCTAATGGGGGTGACAACGTGCTAACAGCTGTGCTTGTTAGATATAGGACATATAAACCATATATGACAGCAAGATGAAGGGGTTGGGGAAAGCTTCCTGAAGATGGTGGGAGTCAGGTGGCAGAGATGAGAAGGGAGGTTATTCCAGGTGTGGAGGCGCAGTCAGACAAAATGCCCTGAGTGTGCAGGAGTGTCCTGCTTGGGGTGTGCCCAAAACGAAGAAAAGATCATTTCAGTGAAGAGGCACTAATGTTTGCCATGTGGATCAGGAAACAGAATTAGAGATTCTAGGAGGCTGAGGAGAGGAAAGAGGGCATCCCAGGCAGGGGGCACAGATCAGGCAAAAGCATGGTGATGAGCGAGCGGGAGTGTCATGTGTGAGGAACAGGAAATGAAGCCTGTTTGACTTTGCTTGTATACTCGGAGGTACTTCAAGCATTCCTTCTGTGTGCTAAATATCCATTAGATCCTGCAGTATGTTTATGTCCAGATGTGAACTGATCCCAGAGAAGTTACCACATCCCTGCAAAGTTCAATTGTGAACAATAATAACTCACAGTTATATATAACACTTATATATAAGGCTTACAATGCACTTTATGCTAGCCCTGTAACGTATATAGCATGACCAGTACTACCACTACTATCACCACTACTACTATTATCGCTACTACTACTATTTCTCCTCCTTCTCCTCCTCGTATTTTATCTTCACTATTCCATAGATGTATAAACTAGGCTCAGAGAATTAGCGCCTCTCCTGGGTTCGTGTGTTCTGAAGGATCAAAGCCAACACCAAGCCAGCCCTTGTGATTCTACATTCCTTGATACTTTCCTGTGATGTTTCTTAGTACTGGCACTATTCTGGGTACTGAAGAGACTCAAACCCTTCTAATCCCCCTTCCTAAAAGAAGGAAAGTCAGTGACTTCGGTGACAGAACACTAGCAGCGGCAGCAGCGGCAGCCCAGGGCGCTGTAGGTGTTTCAGATCTACCTGAAGACAAAGCTTGTTTCTTCTTATTTTTAAAAATGGCGGGTGTCTGCTGCATGGTCTCCATGCTGATGGGTGGTCCTGGTAAGTGACGGACTGCAAAAAGGAAAAAGAAAAGAGCCACAGAAAGGGGAGAGTG
Source organism: Pseudocheirus occidentalis (assembly GCA_028646575.1). NCBI lineage: Eukaryota > Metazoa > Chordata > Mammalia > Diprotodontia > Pseudocheiridae > Pseudocheirus > Pseudocheirus occidentalis. The sequence continues at coordinate 17,510,578 of CM053601.1, forward strand.
GGGGCAGTGAAGGAAGAAGAAGGGGGTGCAGGAGGTTCTGTCTTCATCTTACGTGAAGAAAATGTCACTAAGTGGTGCAGAATGCTTGTAGTTCAAGGTTTGCCTTCACGTTGTCCGATAACCATTTGGGTCAGATGGCCGAGCCTTAAGGAAACGATGGCGGGAGAAGGAACCCCAGTGTGACATTCGTCCCCCCCCTTCTGGAGAAGGGGCCTTCCCTCCTCATCACGAGCCGTCTTGGACTTGCTGCTTCCTAAAGGTTAAAGTAAAGAAAGGGGATGAGGAATTGTATTCTTCCCCAACGCCCTCCTGTCCTTGTATCTATGTATCGAGACCTCCTATTCCACCAGTTTCTCAGTCAGGAACAAGAAGGTAAACTTGGTCCCAATTGTTGGTGCCACTTCCTTCAAGTGAGAGGAAACCCTCCCATCAGTTGCTCTACATCCCTACAGCCATGTGTAACTTCCACCAGACACTGTTTATAACCCACCCCACCCCCTGCCCCAATTACTCAAGTTGGAAGAAGAAATAAAAAGAGAAAAAATACCAGCAACCACAACATAAACAGATGCCACCAGTTGGAAAAGACAGGCTAAGCCTAGAGTTTCTGCTGCTCTGGGGAAGCCTGCTCAGACTTCACATTTGATCGTGGAAAGCAGTGACCAAAAAGTAATGCCAACCACAAAGACAATTTCCTTTTGATTCTAGCTCAGCTCAACAAGCATTTTTTTTCAAACTGAGGCAACTCTGTGCTGAAGAAAGGACCCAGCTTTTGAAGATGTGTATTCTGCCTTGTACTCTGTCTTCAACTCTCCAAGGCTCTTATCCCTTATCCATAAGATCCCTTACCCCTAAAAAAAATCCCTCTGGTTAGACCAGAGGGTCTGGGGGATGGGGGGTTCCTTCGAGAGCACAAATGAAAGGTTTTTAACCTCTCTTCTGGTTAGCATACTGTACTACAGAATAGTAAATATTGTACTGCGCAGCATTAAGCAGTTTGGGGCAGAGTATTGTAGCGGGGAGCTTATGCAAGGAATGTTTATCAGTTTTCAATGGCTTATAATCAAGCTGAATGACAAAATAAACAGTGACGATTTGTATAAACAGCATATTTATAAACATACGAGCAACAACAAGAGATCATAATCAAATGAATTATACTATAGTACAAATGCTGTGCTGGAGAAGGACATGGCAAAGCACTCCAGTATCTCTGCCAAGAAAACCCCAGATGGGGTGGCAGAGAGTCAGACACAATTGAGCACAGCTGCTATGTAAAGATGCCCAAGGCAATATGGCCTAGGGCCCATAACCTCTCCCCACTTTCCTCAGGTAGTGTCTTCCCAAACAAAAACCAGGAAGAGCCCTAAAGCCCTCGAGTCCCATGTGCTGCTAGACAGAACCTGTTCTTACAGGCTTTTCCTCATCACTTACACACTCCTGGCTTTGTGTGGTGTTTGTCCTTCGTTTTCAGAGGACCAATGATGTCTTCGGTTGTGCATGAATTAGATCTAAGTGAGCTGGAGTTGTGCAAAGGCATCAGCCTCACTGTCTCTTCCTGAGTCATCAGAGTCCAGTGGGAAGACTGAAGATGAATGGCCGGGGCCTAGAAGGCAGGGGATGACCTTGGCGTCTTCTATGCCTGACCAAGCTCTAGGAACTCCACAGAGCCTGCTTCAGCCACCTTCATGGCTGTTGGAACCCCATTCTCATCCACCCATTCGCTTGGGGAAAGTGTTTGAATGCTGGGGGTGGAATCTCATCTAACTGGCCTACTGATTCAAGGCCTGTCAGTTGCCCTCAATTTGGCTTAGCTGTTGGGTGAAATGGTTTATTGATCATTTTATAGATTCTTGGAGCCACAGGTGAGAGTTGGGTGATTCAGGCAGACATAAAAGGTAGAAAAAAGCCCTGAAAGGGGCTCACACCGGAGATCCTAGTCCTCCTGAACACCCCATACACCTAGCATATATTGATAGGAGGGGGGGAACACTAGCAAACAGGTCACAGCCCAGCCCCTGCACATGACTTTTTACAACAAGGTCCTGCTCCTAGTAGGGGCTTCCCAACCCCTAACTTGTCCTGACATAGATTAACTAAAGACCTTTCTGGCCACACCCATACACAGCGTGAGAAACAATTCTCACACTGAGCTCTTTGTCGCCATATGTGGCTCACTCTCCCATCCCACTGAAACATTCTCTTTCCACCTATCAGTCATCTTTCTCCCTTCCCCCAGTGACTCTGCCCAAGCTCATTCCTTCCCTTGTGGGGTTGCTTGAAGCTCCACCAGAATATCCCCTTGGAACTTTAGCTTCTAGGGCGGACCTGTTTTTCCTTTATAAACTCTGGTCTCATAGCATCATGACCTCCTGATACAAGGCAGTGTTGATACTTATTTAATCAGAGAGGAAATGGATCTTGAAGATAAGGTGTGGGATGGTAGATGGGAAGTAGATCATTCCAGAGAGGGAGAGGAAGGTGAATAAAAAGTCAGCAGCGGCGACAGGGGGGACGTGTAGCAGGAAGTTTGATTCATGATATAGGAGCTTGTGATGGCCTAAAATTCATGGAGAAGGGGAGGAAAAGGGAGAGGCAGAGAGATGGAGAGGAGGGAGGGGGGGAGGAGGAGAGACAGAGAGGGAACAGGGAGAGAGAGAAAGAGGGAAGAGAGAAAGAGGAAAGGGGAGGGAGGAAGGGAGAGAGACAGAGGGAAAGGAGAGAGAGAGAAAGAGGAAAGGGAAGGGAGGGAGAAAGGGAGAGAGACAGAGAGGGAAGGGGGAGAGACAAAGAGGGAAAGGGGGAAGAAAGAGGGAAAAAGGAAAGGAAGAAAGGGGATAGAGGAGGAAGAGATAGACGGACAGACTCTATCATATAAGGTGTCATATGAGGTAGCCTAGTACCTTACCAAATGCAACATTCACAACACCCACAGTGGTTATGAATATGCTGGTATAGTTGTGAATCACAAAATGTAGCAGACTCTCCACATGGAAGACAGAACCAAAGCCTTTATTCAAATACCAGAAAATCAAGTCCCAGAATCAGAAAGCCAAAGTTCATAACAGTGGTACACGTGGTTAATTCAGTGAACACCCACATTCCCAAGCCTTCACAACAGAACAAGCTCCCTCAAGGAGGGATCCTCGTCTGTCACTCCCAGTAGCTCCTCAGCCTGGTTCTTAGAAGTTCTCAGCAGAAAGAATGCTAGCTCTGTGGTCAGTTGACCAGGGTTTAAATCCTGACTCTGATGTTTGTTACTTAATAAATCTTGGCCAAGTCACTTAGTCTTCTCGGATCCCAGGTTTCTGCACAATGGGAGGATTGGCCTAGATGGTCCCTGAGATCTCATCTAGCTCTTCATTTATGATGCTGTGATGAACTGAATTCTCATAACAGCTTGAATGTATAGGGAGGAAAGTTCTTTTTGATAAGAAAGAAAAATTAAAAGTCATTTCATTCAATAAAGTAAAAGAAATCTTTGTATTTCAAATTGTTATAATTCCAGAGGGTTGAGGATACTTTAAAAAAAATTTAATTCCATATGTATAGACATTACTTATACGCATGAAATCCAGCTTTAAACATTATAACTAGGGATCATTTTTTCCATTCTTAAAGCAAAGGAAAACACTGGTTATAAGAGGGAAGTCTGGTGTGCTACTTGTTAACTATAACTAAGATAAATTTGGACTTTAGCCTGATCCGTATTGACTTTTCCCCAGGATCCACATCTCGGTCCAGATCCCACACCAGGATGGCATGCTACCTCTTATCTCGACAATGCCATTACACAATGTGCATTTTCTCTTATCGGAGTCCATCTACAGACATCAACATGTCTGCTCGAATCTCATCACCATTGGAGATCTGAAAGGTATCTCAGGTAAGCCCAGGGAATGCCAATATCCTGCTTGCTTGACCCCAGACTAGAGGCTGAGTGCTAGAAGGTATTAAACTTTTTCTGCTTGGCTCCAGACGATACAACTGGGGGCAAAGGGTGGTGCTTACCCACAAAACAGCAGATACAGATTAGAAGTAAGAAAAAAAATTCTTAACAATTTGAGTTATCTGTAATTGAGTAGGCTGCTTTGAGAGACCACTTTGGGAGTCTAAAAGTCTTCAAAAGCTGGTGGCTGCACAGTCTAGAGAACAGTGGGTCTGGAGCCAATAAGCCCTCAGTTCAGTCTGGTGTGTGACCCTGGATAGAGGAGAGGTGTCTCAGTTCCTAAGACCACAGGAAATATGTTTTCCGATGGTCTTAGGTGACCCCTGTGAAAGGGTCATTCAACCCCCAAAGGGGTCGCAACCCACAGGTTGAGAGCTGCTGCAGCAGACACTCAATAATTATTGCTTGTTTCCTTCCTTCCTGATGGTTATGATGTCATAGAGGTGATTCTGGTTCAAGTTTGACTAGATGACCTTTGACTTCCTTTCCATTTCTGAGACTCAGTAATTCTGAGTTTCCTTCAAAGCTTTCAGAAATTATAAAAGCTGACACAAAAAGGGCATTTCTCTTGCTATTTGTAATAATGATTTTTTACAATTCAGAGTTTAAAAAGTTGAGAAATGCTGCCTTGATGTCATTGTGTTGCCTAGTGACTGAGTGTGAGGCATCACACCACATGGCTGTCCTCTCAGGATGGTCAGCTGTCTGTTAGGAGAGGACCACCGTTTGTCTGGTTACCTTCTTCTGCCCAAGATCATTCATTCTTCATTTCTTCCCACCTTCCTACTGTCTCCTAGAGGATTAAATGAGCCCATCCCGTGTTTATTTTGGCAGCCGGCTCTGCATTAAACACATGGCAATGGGCACTTAACAAGGCTCGCATATCATTACCTCAGTACATTTGAAGTACACGCATCGTGCTATTAATAGTCACCCAGATAGAGGGGGAGAGACTTGAGTGGTCCCTTCTGACACCATTGCCTAATAAAGCTCCCTCGCATCAGTGCAGACTCCTTTTCTCACCCACAGAAGCAGGGTTCTTAGATGAAGTCATCTACGACAGCATCGCCCTGGGCCCTGGCTATGATCGTCCTTACCAGTTTGACCCCACAGTGAGGGAGGCCAAGACCATTCAGCTCTACAAGCACCTGAACCTGAAAAGCTGCACGTGGACCTTCGATGCTTATTATGACATGACGGAGCTGATCGACGTCTGTGGGGGATCCGTAACTGCCGACTTCCAGGTGTGTTTCCACAGCCCTCTCTGCTCTTCCCCTCTCCCCGCGTTTTCTCTCCTTGATCATCTTATCAGACAAAATCCAGTCTGATGATGGAGTACCCAAGGTTGCACCTTACCCATACTGGGTACTTTGGCTCTTTGTCCACTGGCTGAATGATACTCCCTCTTAGGTCATGAATGTGGGGACATCACTCATATAAAACGGACCAAAACTGCCACGTAAAGTAGATGCGCAGGAATCATCTAAGTTGTGTCATCGTTTCTTATTGCTCATAAAATATTTGAAAAGCAGTGTGGTGCAGTGGGTAGAGAATGCACCATGGAGTCAGGAAGAATTGAGTTTGAGTCCTGCCTCTTGACACCTCCTGGCTGTGCTGTTGTTGCTTGTCCTTTGTTCTCAAGGAGGACCATGACATCAGGAAGGTGATGCCATGAATTGCAAGTGAATTGAATTTAAGTGAGGAAAGGCTGTGCAAAGTCACCAGCCTCACTTTGTCCTACAGAGCCATCTGGGTCCAGTGGCCAAATGTAGGTCAGGATGATTAGAGATGATTCCTTCTGTCGAAGGAAGGAAGGAAGGAAGGAAGGAAGGAAGGAAGGAAGGAAGGAAAGAAAGAAAGAAAGAAAGAAAGAAAGAAAAGGAGGAAGAAAGGGAAGGAGGGGAGGAAAGGAGGAAAAAAGGGAAAGATGAGAGGAAAAAAGACAGAAAAGAAAGAAGGAAGGAGCAGATGGAAAGGAGGAAAAAGAGAGGAAGGAAGAGAAGGAAGAAAGGTGAGAACAGACTTTGTGAATGGGAGGCAGAAACATGTAGGAATGAGTGTGAGAACAAGATTCAGGTTTGCCCCTAACCAGTTGTTGAATTTGAGGAAGTCATCACAACCGTCTAGACCACAAGTTCCTCAGCTCTAAATGAGTGGGGCTAACCAAGATAATATGTAAGGTCTCTTTTGGGTCTTAGAGTCTGAGTTTCTCATTCTAAGGACAATCAGTGGCCCTGGCTAAGAGAGGACCAGAGAGGTCAACCTCTCTAGTCCAGTGTACAAAGTTACAGAGTCATAGAATCTGAGAGTTGGCTAGGATTTCAGCTGCCATGCAGTCCAACCCATACCCCTATGAATCCATCATGACTGTAACACACCTGCCCGGCCTCTGCTGAAAGATCTCCAGGGAGGAGGAACCTACTACCTCCCAAGACAGCCTGTCTCCCTTTGGGACACGTCTAATAAGGAAAGAAGGAAGGTTTCCCTAACATTGAATCAACATTTTCTCCTTTTAGCAACCTCTGTATGAAAAAGTTCTTTGTCTGGGCTCTCCCCCCTCTCTGGAATTGTCCCCTTCTCATCTTCACCAATTTCCTTTAAAGCTCAGGTCACACACCAGCTCCTACATGAAGCCTTTCCTGATCCCCTAGCTGCCAGGACCTCCTTCAGAAATTACCCATGTATGTGTGTCTGTATGTATACATATACATGCACTTGTGTGTACATATATATACACACATGTATGTATGTATGTATATATTTATATAGATAGATAGATAGATACAAGACTAGGCATGTATAAGTGCTTAATAAATGCTTTAAAAAATTGATTATGGACCACATTCTCATCCTGAAAATTGGTGTTGCCCTATATTGCCCAAATGTTGCAGAGAAAGGATAATTAAAATGTATTGTTTTCCATGTTACTAAGCCTCACAGAAAACAGAGTTTTAAAGCGCGAAAGTCTCCCCATGTCACACAGCACTCTATTATCACATAGGCCAGCTAGGTGGTACCATAATGCACAGGGCGCTGAGCCTGGAATCACGAAGGTGCAAGTTCAGATTCAGCCTCAATTACTGGCTGACCTCTCTCCCTCAGTTTCCTCAACTATGAAATAGGAATAATAACAGCGCCTCCCTCACAGGGTTGACATGAGGGTTAAATGTGATATTTGTACAGAGCTTAGTACAATGCTTGACACTTAGTAGGTCCCTCATAAATGCTTATCCCCCCCCAACACACACACACTCATGTTCATACTCACTCGTGCCTCTTACAATAACTTCCACTGCTCTCACACTTTACAATTTACAGAATACTTTCCTTACAATCCTATCAGGTCAGAAATGCAAGTGTTCATCATCCTCGTCCTGAAAGTGAAGGACCTGACGCGCAAGTGTAAAATGACTTGTGTGGTCAGGGTCACAAAATTAGGAGTGAGCAGATTGTGGGTTTTAGCGCAGGGCTCCTGGCTCCAGGTTCACTGTACTATGATGACTCAATATTATAATTAGGCGTCTCTCACGTATTAATTGATGGAATAGCCATTCTCATATGTCATGGCACCCGCTAGACTGTCATATCCATGAGAGTGGAGGCGCCATCTTGTTTTATTGACCTCCCCCCCCCCCAGTGCCTACCCCAGTACTTTGCACAAAGGAGCCACTTCACAAGTGTCTGAAATTTAATTTAGTTGACAACTGTATGCTTCGTAGGCAGAAGTCCAAGTCACGGAATAGGCATTCCAAGGCCGGCACAAGATGTCCCTGCTCCCGCAGAGCTCGGTCTAATGGGGGAATGGCCTAATTGGTTTGTGTGAGGGAGATTATTTCCAAGGCATCCTTGAGTGGAGTAATTAGAATGAGTTTTTTAAATGTGTTATTTGCTCCCCAGTAACAGCTCACACTTTTCAGCCAGACTTTGGGCAGCCCATGGAGGGACTGCACAAGAATTACTTAGGGAAAGTATCTTTAATTAGAGTAAAGCATTTCATTTGTACAGCCGTGAATGTCCTCATTTTGTGTACACCCCTGCCCTCTACTGGAGAGAGCTTGACACTAGCGTCATTGATTATTCAGTTCCATATTTTTAACTGGTCATAGACAGCATTATAGATTGAGGACTAGGAGGGGTTCTTGTACAATTATCTCAATTTACAGATACTGAAACTGAGGTCTAGGTCGGGTATTGTCCAGAATGGCAGAGCTGGGGTTCAAACCCAGGACCTTTGATGCTAAATCCATCAATTTTCCCCAATTTATCAGTCATACTCTTCTGTTGTCTGAAAACCATATTGGTCAAGGATAACACAAACCAGTATTTAAGCTTCAGTGTTGTTAATTCCCATTGACCACCACCACTGCCAAATGTGGACACGTAAGCACTGTTTCTTTGGAACACACCACCCCACAAATTATTTTTGCCCAATATTCGGTTTTTTACATGCAGTTGAATATCATAGGTGGAGTCTTTGACCAAAGAACAAATTCTGGCTCGTGTTGCTGTGCAGAACCACCTGAAAATGCCCAGTGAGGATGTTCATTCAGAACTACTGGCTACAGATATTCTTGAAATGCTCATACTTGGTGGTCATTAATGGTGCCAATGTAGTAAGTACTTTTGGCTCTTATTGTAGCTATTATGGGTCTTTCTTTTCGGACCCAAATGACCATCACAGTGCTCATGTCACTCAGGGATCATAAATGTTTTCATTGGCTATGACCATTTACAATTTCCAGGACACTCCCCTAACTGGCTTTTGACTGAGATTCTATTCCAGGTCACTATAGTCTTTTCTTCCTCTACCCTTATGTAATACCCTTTGTAATCTATGTATGATGTTTGGTTCTATTCTGCATTATGGGTGTTATATGGCTATTTTATGTACTATTGTATATTTCATAGGAACATAGCTTTAAAGTTGGGAAGAGACCTTAGAGGCCATCAGAGTCCAACCCACTTATTTTGCAGATAAGGAACCTGAGGCTCAGTGGTTGTTACCTGCTCAAAGTCATATTATAGGTTGTGAACCTAAGGGGCAGAATTTGAGCCCTGACCCCAAGTCTAAGGCTCTATCTGCCACATAATGCTGTGTATCTATTATGACCTATTATGACCTCCCAATTAAATTATAAGGCCTGTGAGGACAAGGGGTATAGGTCTTATTTACCTAAATGTGTCCTATGTCCCTAGCACAGTACTTTGCACATAGTAGGCATTTAACAAGCAGTGGTCACTAATTCTACTGAGTGTAATTAAGAAACAGGATCATAAGAGACTACTCAAGTCAGCAGCTAGGACTTTCCTCCTCTGGCTAAAGCAACTTTTAATAGCATGCTGTGTGTACTTCAGACATAGTAAGATGGAAGACTTTTTGTGTGTCCAACTGGTTTTTGGACAAACTGAATGAATAGCTATGTCCCTAGACCAGGAGAACACATTAATGATTCCAGACAACTTAGGGGAATCCCCTGGGCCTGATTTAAAAAGTACCTGGACCACTGATTCTTACAAGATGGGCTGTGTGCCCAGAAAGGCCCTGACCTTGGTATCCCTGTGGTAAATCGGCAGCCAGCTCATTTTATCAGCTTTTGACATTGACCTTTCTTTGCTTCTGCCCAGTATGATAATTACGCTTATTTTTCTAATAGCATTCTTACTACTCTTCCCTTGTAACTAACTTCATATTCTTTGCGTAGTCATCATATGTTCCCAGGCCCTCAAGGATAAAGACCAGTCCTTCTTCTTTGATTTTCCCTACTCTTTGACGAGCAACAAGGGCCCCACAAAGCTATTAAAGGCATATTTTTTAAAAAAAACAAAAACCAGAGGTAACCAATCAAATTGACCCAAAGTTAACCCAAGCAATAACAGATTTAGAGAGTTTATGAAGAGATACTTGCCAGGGCAGGATCATTTTGTCAGTTAAATAGACTAGAGCACTGCTAAGCCTCCTGGGACAGTCATCATGGGGTTGTGTTAGACACAGCGAGATCTGTGCTAAGTGAGTTACTGGAAGGAAGGAAAGAAAAACACATAACTAGGCTCTTGAGGCAGGCTGGAGCCTGTGCAAGGAAAGCAGAATGAGTAATTCTGGACTGGATCTTGGAATTAATATAGAGTCAGGAGAGGCTGGTGAGAAGCTTTACACTAGAATCTGAAATTCCAGGCAACCTGGGATGTTGTGAAAGGCATCTTGGGAGAGGGGACTCGTTTTCTCTGCCTTTTATTGGTTTAAGCACTGAACAGGCACATAAATCTTCCCTTGAAGTACTTCTGTGAGGTCTGAATTTTCAGCGTTTCTAATTTGAGACATGAGAGAATCTGAACGCTATTGACATATTAGTATATAATAACACCTAGCCAAAAAATCAAGTGATAACATTTAACACAATATGTCTTGTTCATTGAGGCCTCTGGCAGAAATGTCGGGTTTTCTTTTCCCATTAAACTTTTTCCAATGGGGAACTTCTTAATTAGGGAATCTTTTTGCCTTGAATAAAGTGGAAAATTGACCCAAATGTATGGAATGAGAAGATAAATTACATAGCATTTTATCTCCACACTTCAGCGAGTACTTTCTTGGAAAATTTCTTAGGAGGGATATATAAAAACATTAATGGTGATATTCCACCAACATACAGCATTCAGACTCCAGCATACGTGATGTCCCATATCATGTATCAAAATGTGTTTTCCGAATCTAATTTATGTAGGACTTTTAATAGGACATTCATTCTTTCTGGCTGTTAGAAAATTTGGTCTAGTATAAAGGATTTGGACTCAGATAATGTATATTAAAGTCACATTATGTTCCTACATTTCCTCATCTGTAAAAATTAGGAGATTGGACATGGTCTGAGTCTAAATCTTAAACCCTTTCCAACTGTGAATACCATGGCCCTATAAATAAGGCCTGAGTTCAGATCCTGTTTCAGACCCTTACTAGCTGTGTGACCCTGGATAAGTCACTTAACTTGGGTATGTACACATACACATATACATAACTACATAAAAATATATGCAAGTTAAATACAGAGTAATTTGGGGGTAAAGGATTAGTGTGGCTTAACCTAGCCATCAGGAAATAGCTTAAATGTATAGGGAGAATTTAGCTCATCATTAGTATGCAAACTTAGAAAGGGCCCTAGAGTTCATCACATTGCCTATTTTAAAAACAAAGAACTGAGCCCCAAAGAGTGACCAGCACGTAGTAGGTACTTAATAAATGTTCATTGGTTGATTGATATTAAGGGGCTTACCAAAGGTCAAACAGGCAGTTCAGTGTTTCTTCCTTGCTTTGAACCCTTTGGCCATTTGGGTAAACCTCTCCCCTTCCCCCCGAAACCTCGTAAAGGTGAAATCTAAGCATTGCCTGTACATTAACAAAGTACATGGTAATTTAGTTGTGCCTGCCAGGTGGGGATTTAAGCTGCTGTTTCTCCTCATCCCCTCATCTCACAGCTGCTTCAAAACCAAGTCTCCTCTTTTTTTATTTGGCAGGTAAGAGATTCGGCTCAGTCGTTCCTGACTGTCCACGTTCCCCTGTATGTGTCATACATCTACGTGACAGCGCCCAGGGGCTGGGCCTCCCTTGATCACCACACAGAAATGGAGTTCTCTTTCTTCTACGACACTGTTCTCTGGAGAACAGGTACCCACGTTTCTCTCCTGCTGCCTTCTTTTCCTCAGGGATACTAATGAACTTTACCCAACAGTCTTTAATCCTTCTCTTTAATACACTTTCTTCATTGTCCAAAGGAATAATCCCATGTTTCTCTACACTAGCCACATAGACAAAGTATATATCCATCTGGGCCAAGAAAAAGTAGAATATTCCCATTTGTCAGGTGCCAGGGGAAGCTAGCTGTACAGGAAAGCAGTCATCAGATGCCAGAGCCAGCTAACACTACAGGATACCAAGCGAGAAGTCCTAACCCACCCACCATGTTGTAAGTGATCTCCCTGCACATAGCCACACAGACTTATGCCTTCTGGATGGGAAGATATCCATCCTCTGTGGCTTGACAGCTGGAGATGAAGCATGATGCTAGAGCAGAAGAATGGCCTTCAAAACTCAAGGGACAGCTCAAAATTGAAAAATCTGTCAGAAGTCTGGCCCACCCAACTGAAGGGTCCTGGAGGGCATTGTTTTCTCATGTTTTTACATGTAGGAATTCACATCCCTCAAAGCATAAGGGGCTCTGGCTGCTGTTCTCTGCCTCTCTTTGATAGTCTTAGCATTGGACTTCCATTGCCTTTAACTACACTAATTTCAGTGTATTTCACTCATCTGTGTATATATTTAACACCAGCATGGGTTGAAGCCTTTCTGTACCTTTGATTGTCTCCATGAATTGCTAAGGCTGCACAAATTCATCACTGACTGGTGAGTCTTAATGGGAAGGAGACTCTCAGTTTAGCTAAGGTGGTCTTCAGACAGAGGTATACAGTCTGTCTCTGGGTCTTTGAGCTAGTACTTGAACCCTTTCTCGCTCAGTAGGACCCCGTGGAAGCTTATACGCTGCTCAAGTGGCCTCATATACCCAGGTTCCCTTGTCATTTATCCTGTCATCAAAGTAGGGCTTCACTCAAGGTTGACTATATTTCATTTTAATAGAACTCAAATTGAATAGAATGTTTTATTAATCTTTAATAATATTAATAATAATAATATTAATCCTTGTAACTCCTTAATCAAGGAGTTATACCTGGAATTTTACTATTTTAACACTCTTTTCTCCCAGTGATTCAGTTACTAAAGCTTCTGTGTACCGTGATTCAACCCACCAGCACTAAGCTGTGGCTTAGTAATATTCTATTGTTTATACATGGCTTGGTTTTCTCAAGCTTCTCTTTGGATCTCTGGTAATCAGAGGATTCCATTTATCCATCCTCAAGGATTGCCACTGAGGGAAATAAAATAAAGTTATAATAGAGAATCAAATATTTTGGACTATGGGATGGACTGGAGGCTATTTCTAAGTAGTAACATGACCATGATGGTATAAAGAAAACATATTAACAAGAGTGGGTTTCTGAGGATAAACAAGTTATTTTTCTTTCATGCTCAAAGAAGACCAAAGTGAGACCATATTGGGGTCAATGTACAGCGTGTGTAGTTGTGGTCTTTTATTTTGTTAGATATGGAATGGAGCAATCATTAGTAATGGCAGCCTTCACCTGGACCATAATAAAAGGTTAACTTAGAACTCATCTACACAGTGTAGGTACTATATATTACTGTTGATTTAAATATAGTCATTGTCTCTTAGCATTTCATAATTTAGATGTGCCCCTGGGGAAAAGCCAATATAGATCAGTGTTTTCATTGATTTCCTTCTGTCCCCTGACTGATTGTTTTTGTATCATTTACCTTGCCAGGAATTCAGACAGAAAGCGTGCTCTCAGCAAGGCTTCAGATAATAAGGATCTATATTCGAGAGGATGGTCGTCTGGTCATCGAATTCAAAACCCACGCCAAATTCAGAGGTAGTATCTGTTGTGTTCTCTTTCCTATGAAATGGTCCTTCTTAGCCTGAGGCTATATATGACGCTATGAATAATCCTAAATGGAATTATTAAGCAGCTTTGACCTTTCCGAGAGTCAAAGCTTATATTATGTTGATATTTCAGCCAATATGAAATTGGCAAACAGTGAGTCGACCTTCAGGCAGGGAGTACAGTATTATTACATAAATAAGAGCTAACCTAGCCCCCCAAATCAGTGCCACATATAAAATGGGAACTCAAGTAGAATAGAGATAGTAAGAGCACACCCCAGTACTCATCCCCTACCCCAGCTGATCTTTGTAACAAGGCGATAGCCTTTCATGATGTTGTCTCTGCTTTCCATTTGTGAATATTACCATGATTTGTGATACTGTTTTTGTAATTGTGGTATCAAGAAATGCATTGTAGGTAAGTAAGAGATTCTTAATTTGTGGGTACAGTGAGTCCTAGGTAGAGATTGAGGGGTAAGCTGGGAGAATAAAGAATGAAGCTAAAAAACCATTATGGCATAGTCCTAGAGGAGATGTCATATTTGTCAGGGGGCCCACTCCAACCCCATAGTTTCAGTGGCAGTTCTTGAAATACAAAGAAAGGACAGATGGACGAATAAGCAGTGTTCAGAGAATAGTCTGGGTTACCTCTTAAGTTTTCACACAGGTCTGGGATAGAGATGATGAAGACAGTTCTTTGAGATGCTGTACATGTAGAATTCAGCAAGCATAATAGCTGTTGTCAGACATAGACTAGCATGTTAAGGGATGAGGAATCTGGCAGGTCTTATTGGACAGTGGTTAGGTTTAGGGCTGGTTTAACAGTTTGTACCATTGTTACTGGCCTGACCATTTGCATCACGGTTGTGAGGATTAATGTTCACTTAGATCTTAAATGAAACTCCTGCCCACACATTCCTTAAACTCATTAGACTCCATGTAGAAATTTTAGTAGCCAGCGACCCATACGTTGCACATAATGGGCATAGAGCTACAACTCTTGTCACAAAGCCCAGGAATGGCAGTGGTAGCCCCTGAGATGGTGCAGCCAAGAAAACTGGCCACCAAAATCACTATTAGTCGATATATTTTAAGTCAACATATATTGATATATTGATCAATATCACTACATTGATAAATCATAAGCAGATTGAAATCAATATATTTCAGCAGCCCTTTTTCCTAGGGATATGTTGGCTAAGTTTCAGAGCTCAATTTTGCATATAAATGGCTACTATTAATCTCCTCATTAGCATCTCTGTGAAGCACATTCCTATTGCTTGTGCATATAAAGAGAGTTATGATCATTGTAAGTATTTGTAGGGTTATGGGGTGGTGTGAGATGTTACACTCTTCCACCTAGAATGAGGAACTTTCTAAATTCTGGAAATAATACGTGTTTTGCAGTAATATTTAACAAAGTTGTACAGTTACCATAAAGTTCTGGGGCCCATCATAGATCCTGGTGTATGCTGTGACACACAGGGTATTTCTTACTAAGACACTACAGTAATACAGCGGGGTCTTTCCCCTTCTTGGTCCAGGATACTTTGTCATGGAGCATCACACCCTCCCAGATGTGAAGTCTTTCATAATGACTCCAGACCACCTTGGAGGAATTGAATTTGATCTTCAACTTTTATGGAGTGCCCAGACTTTTGATTCACCATATCAGCTCTGGAGGGCGACGAGTTCTTATAACAGGTG
This sequence comes from Pseudocheirus occidentalis, assembly GCA_028646575.1. NCBI lineage: Eukaryota > Metazoa > Chordata > Mammalia > Diprotodontia > Pseudocheiridae > Pseudocheirus > Pseudocheirus occidentalis. The sequence goes on from CM053601.1 coordinate 17,525,740, forward strand.
AGTTGGTTTCTCATGTTCACAGCTACTTTTTAGGAATGGGGGGCAAGAAGAATTATTTTCGAGCTTTCAAGAGACTTCCATGGATGAAGTTGTCCAGCAGGAGATTTGGGGCAGAGGAGAGGATCTAGATAAGGTGACACAGAGCATAGAGTCAAGGAAGACTCATTTTCTTGAGTTCAGTTCCAACCTCAGACACTTATTAACAGTATGAGCCTGGGCAGTAGGCACTGACCCCGGTGTGTGGAGCTCTGTCCAGCTCCGGCAGCTCGACTTCCAGCCGCAGCCGCAGCCCAGCCACCGCAGCCGCAGCCCAACCGCCGCCGCAGCCCTGCCGTCTTCTCCCCGCCAACATGTCTCTTTCCAGCAAACTGACCTTGGACAAGGTGGACCTGAAGGGGAAAAGGGTCATCATGAGGGTGGATTTTAACGTTCCCATGAAGAACAAAGAAATAACTAACAACCAGAGAATCAAGGCTGCTCTTCCTAGCATCAATTACTGCTTGGATAATGGAGCCAAGTCTGTTGTTCTGATGAGCCACTTAGGCCGACCCGATGGTATCCCCATGCCTGACAAATACTCCTTGGAGCCCATGGCTGCAGAGCTCAAATCTTTGCTGGGCAAAGATGTACTGTTCCTGAAGGATTGTGTGGGTCTAGAAGTGGAGCAAGTCTGTGCTAACCCGCCTAACGGGTCTATCATTTTGCTGGAGAATCTTCGCTTCCATGCAGAAGAAGAAGGAAAAGGCAAAGATGCTTCTGGGAACAAGATCAAAGCAGATCCAGCCAAACTGGAAGCCTTCCAAGCATCCCTCTCCAAGCTGGGGGATGTCTATGTCAATGATGCTTTTGGTACTGCTCACCGTGCCCACAGTTCCATGGTGGGAGTGAATCTGCCTCAGAAGGCATGTGGTTTCCTCATGAAGAAGGAGCTGACTTATTTTGCCAAGGCCCTGGAGAGCCCCGAGAGGCTCTTCCTGGCCATCTTGGGAGGAGCTAAAGTTGCCAACAAAATCCAGTTGATCAACAACATGCTAGACAAAGTCAATGAGATGATCATTGGTGGTGGGATGGGTTTCACCTTTCTTAAGGTGCTCAACAATATGGAGATTGGAACTTCTCTTTTTGATGAAGAGGGGACCAAGATTGTCAAAGACCTGGTGGCTAAGGCTGAGAAGAATGGTGTCAAGATCACGTTGCCTGTCGACTTTGTCACAGCCGACAAGTATGATGAGAATGCCAAGACTGGCCAAGCCACATTGGCCTCCGGCATTCCTGCTGGATGGATGGGTTTGGACTGTGGCCCCGAGAGCAGCAAGAAGTACGCAGAAGCTGTGGCCCGGGCCAAACAGATTGTGTGGAACGGACCTGTTGGAGTATTTGAGTGGGAAGCCTTTGCTCGGGGAACCAAAGAGCTAATGAACAATGTGGTAGATGCCACCAAGAGGGGCTGCATCACTATCATAGGTGGTGGGGATACTGCCATTTGCTGTGCCAAATGGAACACTGAGGACAAAGTCAGCCACGTGAGCACTGGGGGAGGTGCCAGTCTAGAGCTGCTGGAGGGCAAAGTCCTCCCTGGAGTGGCTGCCCTGAGCAATGTCTAATGGACACCACTTTCCTGCCTGCTGGTTCCTGTGCACAGCCCTTCCAACGTGACCCTGCAGTGCTTCTTGTCCCTTTCCTTGGCATTAAGCAAGTTTCTCCCTCAAGACTCAACTAGTGGCCAGAAGATGGGGCAGTGAGAGCCCCAGAAGCAGTTCAACTCACCTTTGTGGTTCCTGGGTGTGCCTCTTGTCAGATCCCACTTGAACTTCCTTAGCTCGTCTAAATCGTTGTTGTGATCTGTAGAGTATATATATATACATACATATATATATACACATATATTTATATTTTGCCTTTAGAAAGAAAAATCAAAGCTAAAGCCGCTGTTAGCCATACACTCTTTAAATTGTTTTGTTCAGCTTCGTTAGCAGCTGTTCTCGTCATTACCCACACTCAGTATGGAAACAAGAAGAAACTTCAGTTTGGGATAGGGGGGAAGGTTACCTGTGAAATAAACATTTCATAAAAGTGCCAGCTCAAAAAACAAAACAACAAAAAAAAACAGTGTGAGCCTGAGTAAATCACTTTACCCTGTTTGCCTCGGTTTCCTCATCTGTAAAGTAAGCTGGAGAATGAAAGGGCAAATCACTCCAGTATCATTGCCAAGAAAACCCCAAATGGGAGCATGAAAAGTTGGATGGGGCTGAAAAGCAACAATATAATAGTAGCTTATACGTTGTCTCTCTATTTGATTGTGAGATCCTTGAGAGTGGAGCCTTTTTTCTTCTGTTCTTTTGTCTCTGTGTACTTAGCACAGTGTGTACATAGTAGGTATCATTGACTAACTGGTACCCCTTGGCCACTTAATAAATGCTTGCTGACCTGACTTGACAAGAATCCCAGTGAGAGTACTCTAGTATTTAATTAGGCTCAACAGGTATGCTCTCAAGGGCCTTACATTCCGCTGGAAGGAAGCAACCTGTATATGGATAAGTCAATAGAAACTAAATATGTGATAAAGGAATTGGGAACGAATGGATGGAAGGGAAGCCATACACTTTCATCTGTGTCAAGGCAGGGGAGGCAGAGGGTGTAAACTCCCATTCTAGGTCCCTTCCAACCACAGGATTCCATGTCAATATAATCAGTTTGGAATACTATATATTTTATGCATTTAAAAATATTGTTCTGAGAAGGGGACTATAGGTTCCACCAGACTGCCAAAGGGGAGGGGTCTGTGATACACAAAAAGGTTAAAAACTTTATAACAAATGTTGCCCTATAGGGAATCCTTCTCCCATTTAGACTCTTTGCTGTCCCCTCACAACACTGATACTTTTGGCAAATGAGTACCTCCTGTATTACTCATTTCTTGATATTTATAAGTAGAGGATATGTTCAGTGCTATGGCCTGGTCCAGGGGTGGGCAACCTGTGGCCTCTAAATCCTTAAGTGTGGCCTTTTGACCGGATCCAAATTTTGCAGATATTTTTATTTTTTATTATTTATATACATTATAAACTTTTATATAAATGTGTATAAATATTGTTTTCATTTAAAAGATTTGTTCTGTAAAATTTGGACCACAGACCGGAGATAGAAGTTTGTTTTATTGTATCCCATTAGGAAGTGGTGTCATGAGGTCCATAGAAGATGCAGAAGGCAGTGTCCTGCCGGCAGGGACCTTTGGGGCATCTCCACCAGATTGGCTAATGGAAATTGTGTTTTCATTTCTGGGGGTGAGGATGCTTCAGAATAGCCCTCAGATAGATGGTGAGCCTTGACACTCTCTCCCCACCCCCAACAGGAAGGTCAGAGAGAATTTACCCCAAACACAGGAGTTAGTAATGGTGGCCACATATCTTTCTTCTCTGCCATTGTTTTCATGAATTTGGCCTGGGAAATATAAGTTATCTCAATCCACGGCCCCTCCGCTAGTGTGTTCTCAGTTAATAAGAAACAGAAAATAGCAATTATGAGGGAATTTTCACTAAGAACCAAAAAAAAATGACCATAATTTGTATCTGTGTGTGTTTTCCCTTTCCTCTGAGATTTTAAACAATTTTATTTTCTCATCTGTTATGCTAGAAGCTCCAATAAATGGAAGAAGCATTCTTTTCAGTCTCTGAGTGATGACCTGAATATTTAAATAACAGCCTCTGTTCCACAGAATTTGCTGTTCATATATTCTTCAAATACAACTCTTTATTCAATGTCTTCCACCTTTCTTGTATCAACTCTGGCTTCCTCTTTATATTTCCAGGAAAGACTACTCAGGGGAGTACACCATCTACTTAATCCCTTGTACCGTACAGCCCACACAGCCGTGGATTGACCTTGGAGACAAGCCACTGCCCTGCACAGCACATGCTCCAGAAAGGTGGGAGAATGAATTGGTCTCATTCTTTATGAGCCAAGAGGGTGACTGCCACGGCCTGGATATGCAGCCCTCTGACCATGGGGGTGGGACTGCATTGATAATGTCTTTAGAAGGAAGGACCTAAGGAGTGAATTTGAAATTTGTCATTCGGGTATCACATAAGAAGGAATGCCAATTAATTTATTTTATGTATTAATTAATTAAGGTTCCGGGCTTGAAAAGCAAAGCAGAAGTCTTTGGTTTCAAACAATATATTGTTCCCATACCCTCACAGACAAATCTCTAGGACCTGGTAAAAGAAGAATTGGTGGGAAGGGAAGCATGGGAAATTTTGAGTCAAGTTTGGAAAATCCAAAAAGACAGGAGATTTCAATAATATGATTGAGACTTAAGGATGGATGGAAAATAGAGACCACCAGTGATTTTCACTATCACTCAGTAACCTCTCCTCCTTGGAGGGGGGCATACTAGCCATGTCTTCCATCCAATCAAAATCCTAGTAATTACTGTCTGCAGCAATGGTGTCAAATGCATATAGAAACAGGGGCCACCAAACTTTAACTAAAGATGCTTGCAGGCCACATGTTGACTTAGAAAACCACATATTAATATTATCTACGTTTGATTGTATTTTCATTAATTTTGTTAAATATTTCCCAATTACATTTTAAGCTTGTTTAGTCCACAGTCAGGAATGTCATAGGTCACATGTGACCTGTGGGCTGTGTGTTTGACACTTCTGGTCTACAGGCCTTCCCTTTCCTTCCTCAGTGACTTTAATACCTGGATTGTAATCTTCTCCAATTCCTGTCCTCATAATAGAGGATTTCAACATGCATGTTGACTCTCCTTCAAGCACCATAACTGCTCAGCCTCTCAACCTACTCTCTTTCCACTATCTACTTCTCCACCTCTCCTCAGTCACACACAAAAGGTGGTTACACCCTTAATCTAGCCAGCACTTACAAATGCACCACCTCCATGCTCAAGAATTCTGAAATTCTCTTACTCTCCTGGGAAGGGACTTCTGACCTAGATCAGGGCTTCTTAAACTTTTTCCACTTGCCACCCCTTCTGTGCTTCTTAAACTGTGCGTCAAGACCCCATTTGGGGTTGCGACCCACAGTTTAAGAAGTGCTCAAGAGGGCAACTTAGAATCCCTACACTTACTTAATAAGTAAATAGACTGTCATAGATTTTGTGGTAATAATGGGAATGTTGTTGGGATTGTTAACGCCTAAGGAAAAAGTTTGTTTGGAGCAGGGTCAAATATGGCAGCAGGTCAGAAAATGGGTTCCTCCATGGTCTTGCCTAATGTCAAGGGAAGGTTTGATGGAATCCTAGGGACAGATTTGGCTACTGATTAGTGAGGCATGTTTGAGGGACTCACCTGCCAACCTTCACACAAGTCAACTCTGCCTCAAGACTCATACCGATTATTGAATAGCACCAATCCACACCACCCCCCCCAACATGTGGAGAGAGGCTCAATTGTCTGGTCATCCAACCTCTGATTAAAGACCTTCAATGACTAGGCATGTTTCTATATTAATCCACTATTGAATAGGTGGAATGGTTAGGAAAATCTTCCTTATGTTGAGCTGAAATTTGCCTCTATGTACCCTCTACCCAGAGTTCTTAGTTCTTATCTTAGGGACCAAGTAAAATAAGTCTTCTTTTATATTACAGCCTTTCAACAACTTTAAGGCAGTTATCAGCTAGTTATCAGATATTCATTGGGCCAGGAACACCTGAGTTCAAATCCAGCCTTAGATTCTTAGCTGTGTGACCCTAGGCAAGTCACTTAACTTCTATCTACATTAGTTCCCTCAAATGTAAAGTAGTTATAATAATAACATCTACCTCAAAGGGTTGACATGATGATGAAATGAAATATTTGTAAAGCACAGTGCCTGGCATACTGTTGGCACTTAATGCTTATTCACTTCCTTCCCCCCCCCCCGCCCAAGTCTTCTCTCTTGATCTGTATCTTGCCATTGGACCCAAATGGCTCCAGAGGAGAAAGTGAAGCTGGTGACTCTGCACAGCCCTGCCTCACTTAAATCCAAGTCACTTGCGAGCCATGGCATCACCTCCCTGATGTCATGGTCCTCTTTTAGAACAAAGGACACAACTACTCCTAGTTCCTTCTACCAGTCCTCATATAGCCTCGTCTCCAGACAACTCACTGACTTGGTCTTCCGTGCTCAGTGCTGTGATGAAGACAGAATTACATGAAATATGATCCACCCCTTCATGGAGCTCTTGTTTCTCTCCTTCGTTTAGATTTTTGATACCTATTGCGTTCCAGCAGACTAACCGCCCAGTGCCGGTTGTCTATTCACTCAACACTGAGTTTCAACTATGCAACAATGAGAAAGTGTTCCTGATGGACCCCAGCACGTCTGACATGTCACTGGCAGAAATGGATTACAAAGGGGCTTTTTCAAAGGGTAAGCTTATCCTCCAGCTATACATGGATCTCAGCCGAAAAAGGAGACAGACATCTCTTCACATGAGCTTTCACTTTGACATCCTCAGCATAAATTCCACAGAGTGAGATTTTAAAGAGGCTAAAATGACTTAGGATAGCAGAAAAACCACTGAGTCTGGAGTCAGAGGACCTGGATTCCAAACTCGCCTTTCTCTAAAACCTTTATGACTTCTAATAGGTTACTTAACTTCCCTGGGCTACAGTTTGCTCATTTTCAACATGAGGGGATAGGACAAGAACAGTGATTGCCAAAGTTTTGGGTCTCAGGAACCCTTTGCACTCCTAAAAATGATTGAATACCCCAGAGAGCTTTTGAATATGTAGGTTATACCTATTGATCTTTAGCATTAAGAAGTAATGATGAGGGGGTGGCTAGGTAGCACAGTGAGTAGAGCACCAGCCCTGGAGTAAGGAGGACCTGAGTTCAAATCCAGCCTCCGGCCTCTGACACTTGACACACTAACTAGCTGAGTGACTTTGGGCAAGTCACTTAACCCCAATTGCCCTCCAAAAAGCAAAAAATAAAAGTAATAATGATACATTTTAAAACATTCATTAATTCATTTAAACCATAATATATAATGTTTACTATAACAATATTATTAGCAATGTAATAATATAACAATAACAAACCCATTGCATGTTAAAGTAAATAACTTTTAATGAAAATCATATTTTCCAAAACAAAAAAAGTGTGAAGAATCACATTGTTTTATATGCTTTGTAAAAGGTATTTCCTTTTTTTTTTTTTTACAAATTTATTTATTAGTTTGAAACATTTACTTCCATAAATTTCACATTTTCTCTGCCTCCCTCATTTCCCCCCTCCCCAAGACAGTGTGCATTCCAATATAGGCTCTACATATACATTCTCATTAAACACATTTCCACATTAGTCATGTTGTATAGAAGAATTAGAATGTATGAGAGGAACCATGAGAAAGAAAAAAACAAAACAAGAGAGCAAATAGTACGCTTCAATCTGCATTCAGATTCCAGATTTCTTTGTCTGGATGTTGTTTACATTTTGTTTTATATACTTTTGCAAACCTCTTTAATTTCTGGCTTCATAAAAACTGGATTCTCAAATAGACTTCTTTATTCAGTTCATGATACGTTGTTTTGATTAAAATATATATTTTTTAAAAATTTAGCCTGCACACAGATGTGAAATTAGAAAAGGGAGGAGTAGGGGTGGCTAGGTGGTGCAGTGAATAGAGCACCGGCCCTGGAGTCAGGAGTACCTGAGTTCAAATCTGGCCTCAGACACTTAACACAAAAAACTAGCCGTGTGACCTTGGGCAAGTCACTTAATCCCAACTGCCCTCCAAAAAAAAAAGCAAAAAAAAAAGAAAAGGGAGGAGTATTTTAATAGGCAAATAACATCCATTATCATGAAAATACTTTTAATCTCTTGGACCCCCTGTAAAAGTCTTAGGGACTCCGATGGATGTGTGGACCACACTTTGAGAACTGCTGGACTAGATGGCTTCTCAGTCACCTTCCATATCTAGACCTATGATCCCTCTAGGTTTTGGCCAGACATTTTTCCTTTCTGTTGATTCAACCCGAGGTAGCACACCAAGTACAGCCTTTGGCAGTGATTAGCAGTAAGACCTAAACCGGCCTCTGTCATTAATTCATTGAGTAACTCAGGTAAATCACTCAATCTCTCAATGCCTTAGTGAAATAATAATAATGCCTGCCTCCTTTCTACTTTTTTGGTGTAGTTTAAGACCAATAATATAAAGCAGATGAAACCATTAGAAGAAATCCAATATAAATCACTCTATCCTCTCTCCCCCAACCTCCTCCCTCCATTGTTTTCTCTCCTAAACTCAAATCCTGACCTTGTTCCTGTCTCCTTGTTTTTATAGGTCAGATCCTCTATGGCCGCGTACTTTGGAATCCTGAGCAAAACCTCAATTCAGCTTACAAACTGCAGCTGGAGAAAGTCTATCTCTGTACCGGCAAAGATGGCTATGTGCCTTTCTTTGACCCTACTGGGACGATCTACAATGAAGGACCACAGTATGGATGTATTCAACCCAATAAGCACTTAAAACACAGATTCCTGTTGCTGGTATGATAATTATTGGAGACCAGAAAATATTTTTGGCATGATCCATTTCCTAATTCTTTTCCTTCTTTATCTAGCTGAATTCTTTTACCTTTCCTTCAGTAAGATAAACTATGAACTCTTGGTAACACACAAATAAGTATTTGTCCATGAGTGATGGTAAAAGTTCTCTCTATTGATTTTGACCCAAGAAAAATATAAAGTTCCAGCCCTAGAAATGAACTTTCATATTTACCAGGCAAATGTTATATGTCCATAATACAAAGCCTAACCCCAGGACAGGGGCAGTTATGACAAAAGGGCCCTAGGGCTAGTTAAGAAAATAGTGTCTGAAAAAAAAAAAAAAGAAGGTAGTGTCTGACAATAGAACTTGAATTTCTGAACTGCTGTTTAAAATAATAGAGATGATGGGCTCCTGACTCAGGAACAGAATGTACCTAACAAAGACTTTCAAATATGTATTTCTCTAGAGTCTCTAAAATATAAACTTAAGCTTTAAACTGAAAGGGAAAGAGGAAGGAGAAAATTGATCATCACTGGTAACTATAGTAAAAGAAGAAGGAAGAAGTGAAAACACCAAAAAGTTCCCAAGAGTCAAAATCATAGAAAGGAGTCGTTAACAGCAGAACCAGATACACATGTATGCATATGTGTACACATGTATGCATATGTGTATACATGTGTGCATATATATACACACATAGCTCTATATGCATATATACACAGATTTGTTAACAAGAAATTGAACTTGAAATCCTAAGGCAAGAAAAGAAATATGACTTCAATAGATACGGTGATATGAGACCTACGCCTGGAAAATGGTTCTTGTGGATGGTATCTTATTCAAAGATACATGAAAAAAGAGTGGTAGGTGTGACTACTTGGCCTTTGAATGATAATAGAGAATAGGCAGGATCAGGAAAGGGCAAATATCCTTCCAATCCTTTTTTCTTTTATTGTTTAAACCTTTACTCAGAAATTTTTAGACAAATGAGAACAATTTAACATCTCCGTTGTCAGCATGATCTTCCCCAGATCAGACCCTCCAGTGCCATACAGCTCTAATCTGAATTTTCCAGATTCTTCTGTTATCAGATGACCAGGGGAACTTGTCTTTAAACTGCCCCCAACTCCCACCCTAAGCTATATGGTAGGGGCAGGGCTACATCTATGATATGTTTTTCCAGCATTTATTTATTTATTTTTAGTTTTCCACATTCATTTCCCTTCCAATTCTTTAAAAAGGATAGGGAATCGAATTTACAAACCACAGGCCAGTGAACTTGACTTTGAATCTTGGCCAAAGTATAGAATAAGTTATTAAAAGGATGCCTAGTGATCATCTAGAAATTGAAGTAGTAACAGATCTTGTGAGCCTAATCTTGTATTCTTTTTTTATGGTATTATTAATCTGCTAGGTTGGGAAAATGTTGTAAATAGAGTTTTCCTAGATTTTAGGAAAACATTTGACTAAGTCTTATAAAAAATTTTTAAATGAACATTTAATTTCCCCCCTATCACATATAAAAACAATTTTTAACATTTAGTTCTTAAAAGTTTGAGTTTCAAATTCTCTCCCTAAACAGTAAACAACTTAATATTCATTATACATGTGCAGTCATATAAAACATATTTCCATATTAGTCATGCTGTGCAGGAAAACACAGACCAAAGAGTCATGAAAAAATCAATTGAAAAATAGTTTGTTTTAATCTGTAGTCAGCCTTCATCAGTTCTTTCTCTGGAGGTGGATAGCTTTTTTCATCGTGAGTCTTTTGGAATTGTCTTAGATCATTGTTTTTGATAAGAATACATTCTCCTGGTTCTGCTCATTTCATTTTGCATCAGTTCATGTGAATCTTTTCAAGTTTTTCTGAAAGCATCTTGCTCATCATTTCTTATAGCACAATAGTATTCCATTACAATCATATGCCACAACTTGTTCAGCCATCAACAAACTGATGGGCATCCCCTCAATTTCCAATTCTTTTTGGCAAAGTCTTACATCCTATTCTTATGGACTGAATAGAGAATTGCAGGCTGAACAATAATATCGCATTCAAAACTGGTAGAATGGTCAGATCCAAAGTCTAGTTATTTTTGGTTTGTTGTCTCCTTGGAAAAAGAGGGCCCCAGCAGAATGTTCCATGGATTTCTGCTTGGCTTTATGCATTTTAACATATCTAACAAAGTATTTGATAGAGGTATTGATGGCATGGTTACCGAATTCACTGATGACACAAAGCTAGGACGAATAGCCAACACCCTGGATGACAGAGTTTGGACCCGCAAAGGTTCTAACAAATTAAACATTAGGTTGAATGTAGTAGATGAATTGTAATTGGTCAAATGTATTCTTATACTGGAATTTCTAAAAAAAAATAATAAGCTACACAAATTCAACAGGAAGTATAACTAGAGAGTAACTTATTAGAAAAATGCCCAAAAGGAAAAATAGACACAGTGTACCTTAACAATGCAATAAGGCATCCAACCCCACCCAACAAAACTTGTGTAATATTAGACTGCAATAAAAGAAATATAGTGTCCAGAATTAGGAAAGTGGTAACTTTCTGGTACTCTGCCCAAGTCAGACCACATTTGGAGTACTGCGTTTTAGTTCTGAGTACTGTATTTTAAGAAGTATAAGGATAAGCTCTAGTGTATCCAGAGGAAGACAGCTAAGAGGGTGAAGGGCCTCAGCATAATGCCACTTAAAGAACATCTGAAAGAACTTAAGGATGTTTAACTAGAAGGTTTTCATGTATTTGTTCTTTATGAACCTAGAGGACCAAGCTAGGCCCTGAGTAATGGATAAAAGTTGCTAAGAGAAAAATGTAGACTTGTCATCAGTAAGTACTTCTTAACAGTGAGCATTGTCCCAAAGAGGAATGGGCTCTCTTGGGAGGCTGAATAGGTTTCCCTTATTGTAAGTCTTTGAGCAAAGACCAAATGACTGTTTAATGATTATGCTGTAGAGAGGATTCTTGTTCAGGTCTAGGTTGGACTCAGTGAACTCTGATTCTGACCTCATGTATGGATAATAGTACAATTCCAGCACCTTCCTATTGGTCACACAAGGAGCCAAACTAAAAGAGATTTTCTTTTCCCAGAGTTTGCTTCCTCCAGGCTTGCTCAGATGGCCATCAGTTACAGATCAGGAGAATTTCTTCATTCTTCCTATTGTCAAGTCTTAACACTTCCTCCTTCACAGCTTCTCTTGCATCTGTCCTCATCGTGTCATATGGCCAATATCCACGGGGCTCAGGTCCTCATCCCCTCTCAAATGCATTGCTTCCAGTCTTTAATCCATCCTCCACAGAGCTGCCCAGATGAGCACCTGCCTGCTATGGTCACTGGACTGGGTGTTTTTGCTTACTTTTTTTTCCTCAATAAAAAACGGCAAGGTTCAGTGGAGGAAACAGAGGAGAAATGTCCAGAATGAGTATCATGTTAAAACATCAGAACAATTTATTTTAAAAAGTTGAAGCACAAATCTGACCATGTTAAGTAGGTCCCAGTTGCCTCAGGGATAAAATACAAATTTCTCTAGGACTTTAAAGCCTTTCTCAGTCATGCTCTAGAATTGTTCTCCAGGCTTATTTCATGTTACTTTCCTTTGCCAACATTGTTCCAAACTAATTTGCTTGTTGTCTCCCAAACTCAATGCTCTGTTGTCTCTCACCTTTGTCCAAGCTGTCCCAAATGCCTGGAATGCTCTCCCTCCCTTCCTCCCTCCCTCCCTTCCTTCCCTCATTCCTTCCTTCTTTCCCCGCTTCCTTCCTCTCTTCCTCCTTCTTGCTAGAACCCTTAGCTTCATCATCCTTTCCATGATTAACACTTCCTCTATCAAGTTATATTGTATTTATTTATCTTATTTAAATGTTGTATCCTCTCCATAAGAAGAATGTAATCTCCTTGAGGTCACTAACTGATTTTCATTTTGTCTACCTTGCCCCTGTGCCTGGTTAAATGAATGAATATTTCCATTGCTATAAACCAGCAGTTCTCAACCTGTGGATCGTGACCCCTTTGGGGGTCAAATGACCCTTTCACAGGGGTCACAGGGGTTGCCTAAGACCATCGGAAAACACATATTTCCAATGATTTTAGGAACCGAGACACAGCTCCTCTATCTGTCTCCGGGCAGGTCCACCCACATGCAGATACTCCCACATATGAGTATTATAGGGTCATAGCATTAGGAAGGTTGAGAACCACTGCTCTAAACTATTTGTTTCTCCTGTAAATTCTAGGATCGAAGCCAACCAGAAGTCATTGATAAGTACTTCCACGATGTACCTTTTGATGCCCACTTTGCTTCTGATTTATCTGATTTCCACATGGTCAGTAACATGCCAGGTGTAGATGGATTTACGCTGAAAGTTGATGCACTTTATAAGGTAGGTTTTATGAGAAATAATGAAACAGAAAACTCATTTTATTTTAAAAACCACAGAGAGGATTAGGATTGACTCTGAACTTTATCTTTTTATAATGTCTTCGAGGAAGATTAAGATCTCACCTACAGTCCTACTGCAATACCTCATTACTGTGTACAGGTGACCATAGAATCCCCAAGACATCACCAGGGTATAAGCTTTGGCAAGTTCTGCCAGACTGGAAAAACTTCAAATATGGGTCTAGCCACAGACTCTGTCTGATGACCATCCTGACCAAGTATGGAGAGTCACAGCATCTCCAGGTCGGCCTCCAGGATTTTTGGTCTTAGCAAGTCGTGAAACCATCAACTGAGCCAAAATTATTACACGGTGTAGTGGAGTCAGACGGTCCATTCCCAGCCCTTCTGTTCATTAGCTATCCTATCTAGCTGATCTTCAGATTCATAATCTATAAAGTGAAAAAGTAAAACTAGACCCTCCTGCTCTAATATTCAGTGGTGTTTCAATGACCTGAGCCACTGTCTTCAGCTGCATGTCTAACGGTCATTTTCACTGGAATTCTTTTTTGTTTCCAGCCTGGACTGATTCAGGCCATGGGCTGGGTCAGGCAATCTGCACAGCCAATTCTCTAGCATGTGAACGAGTCAGGCTTATCTCCCATAGGAGTCGGCGCACATTTTGTGGTGCCACAGACATCACCCAGGCATTTGGGAAGATGGAGACAGCTGGTGGGTGAGGAGCACACAGAAGCCTCTGGTGCCAAATTCCAGTTTCCTCATTTTTGAATACTAGTCCCAGATCCCATATTTTTGACCTTTGCATCCCGTCTGTTGTGTGGGGGTGAGGGGGAGTAAGGGCAGTTCAGAGGGGAATAAAAGTCTTGTCACTACATCTGATCCTTGTCACTCACCTTCATGGGATGATCCAGGAAATATTCAGGTAGCATAGCATCTAATATATGGACTAAGCACAAGATAAAATGCTCAGTAAATATCTGAATGGAAGAGTCTATTTAGGACAGCTAGATGGTACAGTAGCTAGAGCTCTGGGCCTAAAGTCAGGAAGACTCAAGTTCAATTCCAGCGTCAGCCATTAGCTGCATGACCCTGGGCACAGCCACCTGCCTCAGTTTCCTCACCTGTAGAATGGGGATAATAATAACACCTATCCCAATATTTTTGTGAAGATCAGATCAGATAACTACCAAAGAATTGCCCAAGAAATTGCTATAAAGGATGCTATAAAGAGACAAATGATTTGAAAAGAAGGTGGACTAGCCATGTAGTGAGAATGGAGCCTAACCAATGGAGAGCTCATCTGCTCTGTTGGTCTACCTGCAACATCAGGAGGGCTAGAGGAAGGCTCCTAGCACATTGGGAGGGCATGGACAACCCTCTCACAGGCTATGGATGGGACATGAGAGGGCCCTTCCATCAGTGAGATCACTGGTCCATCCAACAATTGAGGTGTGCTTGATTTGAAACAAGTATTGGTTCAGAAATGGAATATGGACATTTTAGTTAACTTAGCTTATTTTTGTTGGGTTCAGTAACTTTTTTTTACAGCATTATTTTGAAAGCACAAAGAATTCTTTGTATTCTAAAACATACACTGTGTCATTGTGGTTTCTTGAATCTAAAATTATTTGTTGAAAAGAGTGTTTCTGTGTGGACAAAATATAGAGATAACTCAGTAATTATGCATTGAGCCACAATAGATTAATGATCATAATAAGAAAATGTAGACTCCACCAAGGTCCTTCTTTAATGTCTCATTAGATTGGCAAGATGGCCCTAGGCTTCCCAAGGCAATGCCAAGGCATGTCAGTGTCAACACTAAAGTTTTTTTCTGCTGGAGAAGTATCAAGTATAGTCTCAGCAATGAACTGTCTGCTGTCTAAACTGGGTTTGGAGGTCAGAAATTTAGAGCTGAAATGGCCCTTAAAGATCACCAACTCCAACTCCCTCATTTTACAGATGAGGAAACTGAGGTCCACAAATTTTAAATGACTTTCCCAAAGTGATAATGCAGGATTCAAACCCTAGTCTTCCTGACACCAAATCCTACATTCTCTGTATTCACTATACCATGCTGCATCTCTGGATAGATGTCAGGAGGGTGATGTTTTAGTTAGCCACAGCGACTTTTCCTATCTCATCCAGTTGGGGAGTATGGCAACCACTCATAGGCCTCATATCTTTACTGATGGGCAAGGGAGTTTTGTTTGACCTACTCTTTCTGACCTGGGCCTGTTCACCCCTCCTTAGACAACCTAGGGCCTGGGCAACTGGGCAGTCCCCATATTGATGCCAGATTAATGGATACACATTCAATTGGCTTAGCCCTACTCTAGCTCAGAACTCCAGAGCCATGGCCTAGAAATTCTAGGAGCTTGGATTATGAGAATGCACACCCCGCCATCCCTATCCCTATCCATGGCAACTTTCAAAGAGCATCTACCAACTTGCAGAGGGGCCATGAACTGTGCCAGTAAAGGAAGTACATACAATAATATGACAAATATCATGGCTCTTTGAAGTGATGAAGTGGATTACATAAACACCAAGAAATAATGTTTTTTAGGAAAAACATTTCTACTAATAAATATTGATGCAGAAAAAGATTAGAGGCAAAAGCAGGGCCCGTGCTATTTGATCCACAATTCCACAAATATTTGGAAAGATCCGAGCCATTATTATTATTGGTTTTCTTCCAGTTATTATCTATTTTGTCTGTATTCTATTATCTTTTATACCATTTTTCTCTGCAACTCAAAGAAAAGAGTTTTGCTTCCATTGTTCTTCTCTCCTTTCAGGTGGAAGCAGGCCACCAGTGGTATCTCCAGGTCATTTATGTCATTGGCCCTGACACCATGTCCGGGCCACGAGTGCAGCGGTCTCTCACCTCCCCAGTGAGGCGCAGCCGCAGGGACTTTGTGGACCACACGGGCCGCCTGACCCTTGACGACTCCCTCATCTACGACAATGAAGGGGACCAAATCAAGAATGGCACCAACATGAAATCATTGAACCTGGAGATGCAGGAATCCATTGTGGCCGCTTCTTTGTCCCAAACTGGAGCGTCGATTGGGAGCGCCCTGGCCGCGGTCATGCTCCTGCTGCTGGTACTTTTGTTAGCGTATTTTATCACCAGAAAATGCCAAAAACAAGAGAAGAAAAGAGCTCCTGAGGACATCTTGGAAGAATACCCTCTGAACACCAAGATAGACATAGCCAAGAGAAACCCCGACAGGCTGGAAAAGAATATGAACAGACAGTATTGCACTGTGCGGAACATCAATCTCTTGAGTGAGAATGAGGGGGCCTATAAATTCAAAGGTGTTACAGTCAAAAGAGTCAATCTGGAAGTCAAAGTTCATAACAATTTGCAAGATGGAACTGAAGTTTGATGGCAGCCACCCATCTGTATTTTTTCTAAAAATCTTTTTATAAATGGTAAAAAAAATAACAAGAAGAAGAAGAAGTAAAAAAAAAGGTTACTGGTATTTTTATAATCTTGTGGAAAAAGGGAAAACTATAGCTTTGAGTGGTGGCCTGCACTATATCACATGCTTCAACTCACAGCTGAGCTACCTCATCCAGGGAAGAACCAAGGGAGGCCCTCAGGACAGGAAACATTGAGCAGGTGTTTTTTCTGTGGGTGTCCACATTCATTTTTTTTGCAACATCGGCAAAAGAATCTTTATCGTGGTGGTGTTGGGAGACTAGGACTTCATCTCTAAGTTGTTGGGGATAGGATGATTTAAAAAAAGAAAGCCATGTGGTACAATGGGAAAACATTGGATTGAGAGCTTGGAAGATTGGAGTTCAGATCCCAATTCTGCCAGTGACATACTATCCAACTTTCATTTCTCTAGGCCCCCATTTTATAAAATGGAAGGAATGACACTTGGTAATTGCTGTGGTACCTTTCAGTTCCAAACCTTATGATCTGAAGGTATTCACCTGCAGTTCCCCTCTGCCTTTCCTTAAGCCCTTGGATGACCTAGCCTGGATTGCTGACCGATGCATTCTCATTGGGATTTTTTATTTGTGTATCGTTTTCAAGCCCCATGACCATTCAACTGCTATTCATGCTTCACACTGTTAGTGTGCTTTTCTCTACAGAGTTTCTAAATGCTTCCTAGGACTTTTCCATAGCCCGTCCCTGTGAGAATGCTTCAGGCTTCCCTTGGCAGCGAGTAGGCATAGATAAGTGCCCACTTCATAGTGCAGAAAATGGAGATCTGAAAACGTTGAAGGCTTGGCCAGCATCTCAGATTTGTTTGTTTACCCCAGAATGAGTGAGATCTGAGTTTTCCTTTCCTGATTCCCGTGCTATCTCAATGCTATCCAGAGAAATGAATCAATGCATATATAAAGGGATGCATCAATGCACCAAGCCCTTCTTTGTCAAATGTCTGCATGTTTTCTTATTCAACAGCCATCCACATAGTCATGGATGCACTTTAGATTTGAGTCTTTACGAGAAAACCCACCATGATATCTTGATTTCCCAGGTTTTACATACCCACTACCTGATAGTAGAGTACCCTGTGCTCTTTGTGGATTTTAGAATTTCTAGTATTTTAGGAAATGTATATGTTGTATTTAATCGGGGCAAATTACAGAAAAACCAAGGAGAGAATCCAGCTAGAATTGAGAAAAGGACAGCTGGGTGCTTCCTGATTCCTTTTGCTGTGTCCATCTGCCCTCCCTTGGCATCTTCCTGACCGAGTAAGTCAGGCATTTCTTTTAGGAGTTTCTTGTCTGGTAGCTCAGGATCTATTCATGGTGAAGTCACAGATGTGTGGTTTTAATATAATGCTATGGCCAGAGGTCAGTTTAACTACTGTAGGTATATCATATGCTTGGCTTGCTTTTTTTTTTTCGTAATCTTTGACGTAGCCTTATTGGCATATAAATAAGCATGTGTGCCAAAGGCAACTTTGAATTAGAGACAACATACTTATCCAGGTTTAGAAGTATGAAAGCCACCATCCTTTGATGCATGACTTCTCAGAAGCACGTCTTATAACACTGGTGATCATATGTGTAGTTGGAAGACCCCAGCTATGGGTGAACCTTCAGAACTGGAAGCATTGTACCAAAAGCGTTAATAAGAACTAACCGTGAAAGGCTTCCAGGCATTTAGGGAAACGGTGAGGAAATGAAACTCACCAGTAACATGGTATTATTAGAGGGCAAGTAGAGGACCCTTTTCTCCACGGATGATGGCATCAGCTTGCAGTTGGGCAGACAGACAGCGTCAGCTAGCTGGATCTGACAGCAGCACCAAGAGGGGATGGGCAGAAAGGGAACCATGGGCTGTCTGTTGGCAGCTGGAGTTAGAATTATGGATCAGGTCTGGATACCTCTGATGCCTATATTCTTCAGTAAATTACGCGCACATGGGAAAAAGGAGACCAAAGGATCCTGGCATCCATATCTAACATCTGAGATATTCACAACACTCTCCATGCTTTGCTTTCATGTAACAACTTTATGTAACCATGCATTTATTAAGCACCTACTGTGTTCAGAGCATTATATACTATATTGAAATGTGCTAGCTGCTGGCATGGAGATTATCTTGGTGAAAAGAACCCTCCCCTCCATAAATATCCCTACCTGCCTTTTTCCCACTACACACTCAACTGAAGGCTCCGGCTTCCTCTATTACATGGACACACTGAATGTAAAGTGTTAAGACATGTGGAACTGAGATTTTTCTTGTTTGGTTCACTGTTGTTATTGTTTTTTCATCTGCTTGGGATTTGATGGTCTTGATCATGCAGCTGATGACTTTCCTGGTTTTTATTTCAGCAGGGTCTATGCTCTTGTCTTCTCATTACTGTGTTGCACATCTCTCTGCATTTCACCGTGCAGGTTAGAAGGAACAAAGAACCATCTACGCTTTGTTCTTTCCCACATACGTTACAGCACTAGCTTCAAAGAGGAACAGGGTGATCCTTTGCCCCGGTTCTCCTTTGTTGTCCTTTTGCTGGATCGTGTAAGCATTGGAGGACTCATATAGAATCTTGTTTTGGGCAAAACAGTTGCCAAAACTTTCTTACATAGTTCTGGAGTTCTCTGTCTCAGTGGGTGGAAGCTGATTTTCCTACTACCATGACTGTTACTCAGAGTATTATCCTATCACCCACACTCCTGATCTGATGGTGTAATCCATTTGTGGTGCTGTCTTCCTGATTTCTTGAATCTCTTGTGATTTTTGCATTTTCATTGCTAATCTATGTGTTACAGATTTATGATTTCTCCAACAGCACATGCCATAATACGGATTTTTATTAATAAATGGCATTTTGGTTCCTTGTTTGCTATTTGTTCTCTTTTTATTGATCTTAATACTATGTCAGTTCTGCATAGCAAAGCCATTATTTTTTCTCCTTTTTGTAGGAGGGAAGGCAGGGCAATTGGGGTTAAGTGACTTGCCCAAGGTCACATAGCTAGTAAGTGTTAAAAGTCTCTGAGGCTGGATTTGAACTCAGGTCCTCCTAACTCCAGGGTGGGTGCTCTATTCACTGCACCACCTAGCCATCCCTAAGCAAAGCCATTCTTAATTCAGAGGGAAAGGATTTGGAGAGACTTTTGAAAACTGGCCTCCTGGAAAGAACTCTTGGAGAAAAGAGCCCGTTTTAATGGTGCAGTGATGGGGGCTTAGAGCTAATTCATACCCAGACTCTTAGCAGTGAATAAAGCATGGTAAAATGAAAGGAACACTCATTGGCTTGAGTCAGGGGACTGAAGTTAAAAGAATACCTCTGATGCATGCTACCTATATGACCTTGGACAAGTCATTTAACCTTCCTTAGCCTCATTTTCTTCACCTTCTTGGACTAGATTATCTCTGTAAGGGCCCTTCTTGCTCTCAACCTGTGATCCTGTGACCTTCTGTAGCGCCCTGTTAGCCCAAAATATAATGCTTAAAATTCATGTCGACCAAATATATACTTTATCATTTTTCAATAAACCCTAAAGTATAAACAGTTATGTACATAACCTTTGATATAGTGATACCACTACTAGACTTAAACCCTAAAGAGATAAAAGAAAGAGGAAAAGAACACTCAAGTACAAAAAATATTTATAGTTTGCCAATCATTTTTCTTACTAATAATAAATCAAAACTACATCACACATTAAAGTATAAAAAGAATTTTTTTCACAGAAAAACTCTGTGAGAGAGATAGTACAGGCATCATTATCTCCCATTTCACAAATGAAAAAAAGTGATACTGAATCAAATTGCACAGGATCACACAGCCAATGGTAGAGTCAGGATGGGAACCAAGGTCTAGGTCCAGTTGTCTAGGGATCTTTCCACTGCTCAAACTACTTTTCCCCCCAAGTTGAAACCCTCCTCATCCTATTGTTTTTTTCTTTTCCCAAAATATGTTCATTAACTCAAAGATTGATGATTGATCATATCCTAACACAGTTCTTTCTCAGGAGATATTTCAGGTAAACAAAGATCTCTGCCAAGGACAAATATATTCATCATCAGACAACAGCAAATCCTTCTACAGTGGCAGGGTTAGAAATCCACACCCCTATTATTATGAACATCTGTAGTCTTAGATTTCTTAGGTGAATCAGCCAAAGTGTAAACTAGGTTCAAATAAGCCCTTAATCAGTTTGAGAGGAGTGAACAGCCATGATCATTGGATGAAGATATGAAGAATCAGGGACTTACTGTGTGACCCTGGGCAAGTCATTTAACTTCTGTTTGCTTTGGAAGAAGCTAAGCGGCTTGATGGATAGATAGATAAGACACCCGCTGAGGTCAGCTTAGAGCACTGGATCTGTAGTCAGGAAGACCAGAGTTCAAATCCAGCCTCAGACACTTATTAGCTGTATGACCCAGGGCAAATCACTTAACCCTGTTTGCTTTACTCCACTGGGAAAGAAAATGGCAGCCACTCCAGTATCTCTGCCAAGAAAAACACAGACAGAACTGAACAGCAACATCCTTGTTACTATTAAAATAAGATCTCACTGGAATGGTTTCTCCTGGTCTGCTGCTTCAATGATGGTGAAGATTCCAGCTCTGCTGGAAATAAAGATGTGGCCAGACTCAGCTTCTATGACAAAGTTTTCATAAGTCTACATAAATCCACGCTACTTTTTTCAAGCTCTGTAACGGCTTAATTTTGATGCTAGGCAAGAATACAAAGACACAAGCCCATTTATATTGGTGTGACGTGACTGGCTAATGGATGCATGTTTAATCATTTTTTTCTTCACCCTTTAGCTCTACATATCCTTGTTCCAACTCTTGGCTTTGTCTACATATCAGAAATTCACTAACACTAATACACAATTCCCTTCCATTGCAAATAATCCAATCTTCCCTGGCCCCTATTAAGAACTCAATAATCCCAAGACACAAACTCTAAGGACGGTATTACAGTGTGGTTTCAATACATGCTAGTAGGATTTCATTACAACTTTGTTAGGGAATCTCGAAAAGCAGGAGTTTGTGGTCCCTTGGTGCGGTAGCTTAGGTCTCTCTATAGCCTATAAATGTAAAAGAAGTTGACTTACTCAAAAGTGTAATTAATGCCTGAGTATCATCAGTAGACTGTGATTGTCTATATTCCAAAAGCCAGTAGATGATTAACATTAATGAGGATTCAAAGGGCTTGAAGCCAATTGATACTGAAAGACTGACAAGATTTTTATCGACTTCTGAATGACCTGAATTAGCCTAAATGTTGGCTCCTTAACTTTTCAGCAAAATGACCTGTGCTAGAAACTGATCAAGCTTAATATTTAAACCTCCCCATTTGGATATCAGATGTTACACGAGGGGACTATTATGCTAAGGAACATTTCTTTCCAGTTTCTTATTTTCACATTTAGGAAGCACGAGGAAGAGGTTTTTTTATCTTCACGGGATCTTAGAGTTTGGGAGTCCCAACACAAAGTACAAAGAAAGCTTTTCAATATAGCTCTAGTGTGCTTTCTGGATGTCAAAACAGATTGGGAAGGGAATTTTGTGAGTATAATATTGCCTCCATGGACCTCATGGATGTCAGGGCTCTCAGAAGTCATTTAGCCCAAACTTACTGAAGAAGACACTCAAGGTCATTGTTTCTTAGACCATCATGTTTCTTGTCCTTCTCTGCATGTGCTTATAAAAAAAGAACCTTCTCAGCAAATAAAAAGGAATATTCTCTTTCTCTAAAGCAGTGATCTCTGCTTTTCCCCTCACACTGGTGGGGAATTCCAAGGCAGCCCATTCTATTGATAAGCTCTATGTAGTAGAAACATTATCCTTAAATTGAGTTGAAATCTCCCTTTATGTGATTTCTACCCATCGCCATTGGTTCTTCCCTTTGAGGTCAAGCAAATGTAATTGCTCTTCCAAGAGGCATCATTTCAAATGCTTAAAAACAGCCATATATATATACATATATGTATACACACATCAACTCATCTGAGCTTCACAGCACCCCTATCAAGTGAGTACTAGAGGTATGATTTGTTTCCATTTTACAGATGAGGAAACTGTGATTTACTCAGGATCACACAACTAGTACCTATCTGACAATGACTGGCAGAATTTAAACCTAGGTTTTCCTGACTAATTCCTATACCCTATCTACTATACCACACTGCCCTTCAAACAACAACAAAAATGCACAGTATATCTCAATGGTCTCCAAAGGGGGAGATCAATGGGTGTCTATCTACTAATCTACTAACTGGAGGATGGGAAGAAGGGTCTCAACCTTTCTCTACCCTCATTGCCATTTGTGTTATCTCTAACACTTTTTCATTTCTCTCTCTCTCTCTCTCTCTTTCTCTCTCTCTCTCTCTTTCTTTCTCTTTCTCTCTCTCTCTCCCCCTCTCTCTCTGTCCCTCCCTCCCTCCTTCCATCTCTCTCTTTCCTGTAAAAAAATGCTCAGATTCATTCTGAGACGGGCCGTCTTTGAAAACTGATTGGATATGGGGGAATATGGAGTATAAGAGATGATGAAGAGTTGAGAATGATGCCTAGGTTGCAAACCTGTGATTGGGGGGGGGGGAGGGTTGGTGCTACCCTCAAAACTAATAAGGAAGTTAGAAAGAAGGAAGGGTTGATGTTCAAGATAGGGAGTCCCAAGAGATATATTCTCCCTCCTTCTCTGGTGAACCTCACTTTGGGGTAGTGTAATGGTAATCAATTTGTTTGATATTTAGGGCTAAGTAGATCAGATACTTAGGGCTAAGTAGGTCATATATTTAGGGTTATGTAGATCCTAGTAACTTAGGGTTAAGTATAGAACTCTGTCCATTGGTGAAAAGGTGTGA
>CM053601.1:17549457-17569661 GCA_028646575.1 Pseudocheirus occidentalis
CAGATTGCCAAAGGGGTCCTTGACACAAACAAGGTTAAGAGCCCCCCTCTTAAGGGAGAGAGAAGACAAATTAAACAAGTTATAAAGATAATTTTAAAAGCACAAAGGAGCAGGAGCTTACCTATAGCCAACAGCAGATCTTCAAAATGACCCGACAACTCTCCCTTAATGCTGTCCTCAATGTCCTTTTGGCTGATGTTTCTGTATTCTTCAAATGCTAAAAAAATAAACAAATGAATAAATAAACAAGCCAAAGGAGGAGGACAGTAACCAATGATCACGAAGGCTAGCTGGAAAGCTAGAAGGCACTCCCATTGCTAGCCGCAGCAGCCCAGACCGAGTTCAGAAGCAGCCAACAAACTGGTTTCTAAGTCAGCAGCATCTACAACCATTTCATATTTTCTTGTGGAAAAGATCAGGAGGCAAAAATCTAACCACATTTTTTTCAAAGAGAACACTTTCCTAAGGCTATTTACTCAGATTAGAAAGGTTAAAGCAAAGCACGATTAGTACATTTGACTTTATGCTGTTTTTAAAGTGTAGGACAGCAACATAAAGTATTATGGACAGGGTGGGAGAGGAAGGGAAAAAGCATTTATGTAGTACCTACTGTGATCCCACTAGGTGGCGCCATGGTGCATACATAGAGTGCCAGATCCAGAGTCAGAAGACTCATTCTTCCTTAGTTCAAATCTGACTTCAGATACTTACTTGCTGTGTGACCTCGGGCAAGTCACTTAACCTTATTTGCCTCAGTTTCCTCATCTGTCAAATGAGTGGAAGGAAATGGCAAACCACTCCAGTATTTCTGCCAAGAAAATCCCAAAATGGGGTCACAAAGAGTCAGGACTGAAACAAGTGAATAAGGATGAAAATGGCCAATCAAGGTATCCGAGTCACAATTAGAACCAAAGGGACTCCCTATCCAAGACAACCCCGAGAGAGGTGGCGAAGAGTCAGACCTGATTGAATTGACTGACCAACAACACTACGTGCCTGGTCATGGGTACTTTAACAAATATGAAGTCATTTGATTTTTATAACAACTCTGGGAGGTAGATACTAATATGTCATTATCCCCATTTTGCAGATGAGGAGACTGAGAGAGGTTAAGTGATTTGCCTACAATCACACAGCTTATAAATGTCTGAAGCTAGATTTGAATTCAGGTCTTCCTGAGCCCAGGTTTAGCTATTCACTGCACACCAGCTGCCTCACTATATAGTAAAGACATTCAGAATTGGATAGAGTTCTTCATGTTAAGCAGAGATTCTCTCCACCAGCACATGATGGAAACATTCCCCTTAATTGTTTACATACAAGCAAAGGGGAATGAGGAAGTATGGAGCATTTACTGAGCACCTACTATGTGCCAGGCATTGTGATAAGCACTTATGAATCTCCACGTGCGCTGAAATTGTGTCTCGTTATGGCTCTCACAACTACTCCACCACTTATATAGCAAATAATTACAATAGTAGTCAGAGTGATATAATCAATAATAAATCAGACATGGGAATGAAGAGTGTAAGGGGGAACATAGAAGCCACTTGCCAAAACCGCCTCCTAAATTAATTAAGGCCACATCCAGAGACTATGTACTAAATTAAGAGAAGTCAGTCAGGTCCCAATAAATGACCTTCTGCTGCAAACTGCAGATAAGCACCAGTTTTGTTGCTATGGATTATTCATAATCCTATTTGGGGTTTTCTCGGCAGAGATAATGGAGTGTTTGTCACTTCCTTCTCCAGCTCACTTTACAGATGAGGAAACTGAGGCAAACAGTGTTAAGTGACTTACCCAGGGCCATGCAGTTAGTGTGTGAGGTTGGATTTGAACTCAGGTCTTCTTGACTTCAGGCCCTATTTAACCTACCTGTCCAGATATGAACAGTAAAACCAGAAGAATGTTATGCTAATAAGGAATCCCTAAGGTAGCACTGAGAACTTTGAAATGATACCGAAATGCTAATAAGCCAACCCCAAGGTGGTACAGATATGAATTAGGCCATCTTCCCCAACTAGAACTCTCTAACAATGGGATCCCCAAGCCATGCCCTTAACCAACACTCTTATGGGTCCATGATGCCCAAGTGCTCCAAAGTCATTTGTAGTTACATGACTTTATGTGCCCCTCGCCCTCCCTATTCCCTGAGCCATCCGCACACCATCTGCCTCTGTACTCCCTGTGCCTTATTAAAGTGTGATTAAAGCATTATCCCCTTCTTGCTACCAGTGTGATTTTTGCTGGTGAGTATCCAAAGAATGGAGCTTGTTCACTGTGACCCAACTGGGATGCCCTTTGTGGTCCCACCCCCCCCTCCTTAAGGCATAAGTTGGATTTCTGGGCTAAAACTTAATGTCAGCAGGTTTGCCATTGTGAACGCTCAGGTAGAAAGAAAGGGCTAACAATGCAAGCTGCACCCCTCAAATAGGAACTTCCCCTCACAGTTGGATTTAATAGAACAACATATTTCATAAGGTGTAAGTCTTCACAACAGACTTTCTTGGAAGCATCTCAGTGGTTTGGAAGGAACCATGGGTTCTTAAAGGCTCTGTTAAGAGAACACAAGCTCTGGCTTAAGGAGAAAATAACATACATTCTCAACTGGGTATCTTACCCTACAGGAAAGTAGGGGGGAAGGGGATAAAAGGGGGGATGATAGAAGGGAGGACAGATTGGGGGGAGGGTAGTTAGAAGCAAACACTTTTGCAAAGGGACAGGGTCAAAGGAGAAAATGGAATAAGTGGGAGTGGGATAGGCTGAAGGGAAATACAGTTAGTCTTTTACAATATGACTATTATAAAAATGTTTTGCATAATTACACACATACAACCAACCTATATTAAATTTCTTGTCTTCCCAGTGGGGGTGGGTGAGAAGAGAAGAAGGGAGAGAATCTAGAACTCAGAGTTTTAAAACAAATGTTGAGGGGCGGCTAGGTGGTGCCATGAATAGAGCACGGGCCCTGGAGTCAGGAGGATCTGAGTTCAAATTCGGCCTGAGACACTTAAAACACACACACACACACACACACACACACACACACACACACACAAACTAGCCATGTGATCTTGGGCAAGTCACGTAACCCCAACTGCCCTCCAAAAAGCAAAAAAAATAAACAAGTCAAATGTTGAAAAAAAATTGTTTTTACATGCAACTGAGAAATAAGATATTCAGGCTGTGGTGTAGAGAAATCCATCTTGCCCTACAAGAAAGTAAGGGGGAAGGAGAGAAGGGGAGGGATGGCGAGAAAATTTGTAACTCAAAATCTTATGGAAATGATTGTTGAAAACTAAAAATAAATAAATAAATTCTGGAATAAAAGAAAAGAGAGAGAACATAAACTCTGGTCAGCCCTACCAGCTAGAAAGGCTTCAAGTATGGTCCTAGGAAAGAGCTCCACCTGCTGTCCATGCAACACTCTACCTAAGGGAGGCTTTTCATCAGAAGTTTGACCAATAGACAATGAATTCTATCCATCCATCTGTCCATCAAGTATTCATTAAATACCTATTCTGTGCCAAGCACTATGCTAGGTGTTTAGGATATAAAAAGAATGAATGAACCAGTTCCTACACAAAAGGAACTTACCGTCTAATGGGGGAGACAAGTTCATACAAAATATACACAGAACAAATTTCTAGTGAATATATTTGTACATATGCATGTGTGTGTGAATATATATATATATATTTACACACACACCTACATATAGATATATTTAAACACACACACACACACACACACACACACAGAAGAGTTAAATACAAGATAGTTTGGGAGGGAGGGTACTTAAAGTTAGGAGAATCAGGAAGGACTCCAAGTGCCTGAGCAGCATATTAAAGGAAGAAAGAGACTTGATAAATTGGAGGTAAAGAGGGAATATATTCATTAGTAATCTATGAAATATGAAAATATTCAGTAATCTTGAGTGGAGACCTTCCACTTCTATAACAATGGGAGTAAAGTGGTAAAAAAAAAATGGGATTGGGGTGCAGAAAGTGCTAATAACCCTGCTGTTCAATGGTTAAATCTCTCCCATTCCCTTACACTCAAGCCATCCAAGTGATTTCTCAATCTATAACTGTCTGTATAAATTCCATTTCTCATCCTCATGGATACTCCCCCAAGCCTACCCACCTCAACCCAACCCCAAGCCCTTCCAATGTCTCACTCCAGAGTTGCCTGCCCCTTCTACTGAACCTTCTGGTGTGTTTGTTCTATAAAGCTGAAACTTCCTATCATCTTTTGGTCCTCACTGAGACCTGGTTCTCTCCTAATGACACTGTTTCTCTTGCCACTCTTTCCAGAATTATTTATATATTCTCTTATAACTGAACTCATTGCTCAGTGTGAGAGTCAGACTACTTCTTCCTTCTAAGGAAATGTTCCTTGATCTGTTACCAATTACAGACTCTAGCACCTTTACTATACAAACTCTTTTCTGAGCATCACAACATCCAAATTTACCGTCCCAAATAGATACTGGTGTCTCTTAGCTATCAACCCTCAGGACATTTCTCTTCCTTCTTCAATAATTTCAGTACTGACAGTTTTTCTCTCTTTTCATCATCTTTTTGCCCTCATCCTTAGGCTATTTCAACTTACATATTGATACCACTGCAAATTCTCTAACTTTCCAGTTCCTCAACTTACATAATTCCATGGATTTGCTTTTCCATTCTACTCAGTTACACGTGAAATGGTCATACCCTTAATCCTGCCACCACCCACAATTATCCACTGCCAGATTCCTTTTCCAGATCAATAATTCTTTGTTAGCATAGTTGCAAGACGTATATAATTTTACCTAAGCAACAAAGTCCCTGAAAATGACGATAGAGCAAATAGATGTTAATGACTCCATGAGAAAACAAGAAATATTAAAGCAAAGTCAAAAGATCCTCTGAAAGAATCACCCAAACAAAAACATTCAGGAACATCATAGCCAAAACCCAGAGCTTTCAGGTCAAAGACAAAGTACTGCAAACAACCAGAAAAAAGGCATAATTACTGAAGAACCAAAGTCAGGATAACATAAGATTTACTACAAAAGAATAGAGAGCATGGAATACTATATTCCAAAAGACAGAAGATAGTCATCCAATCAAGATTAACCTACCTAGAAAAACTAAGTATAATCATACAAAGGGAAGAATGAAACTTCATTCCTCTCCTAACTTTCTGGACCTCAAAATCATGCCCTATTTATTCTGGCTCAATCTGGAACTTCCCTTAGCACCTGGGGCCTCCTTGTCCTGGAACAGTCTACTATTTCTATAGCCTGAAAACATTGGAATACCTCTCCATAATGCCTGCCCCCTGCTCTCATTGGTGAATTTTTTTCTAGAGACTCCATTTTACAGAGGGGCACAAGAGGCTTACCTTCATTCCTCTCTCAGCCCTATTCCTCACTTTCTAGACTGCAGAACCATGCTCCCATTCTGGGTGCCCTCTCCCAACTCCCAGCTTTTCATTTTGCTTTTGTGTACACATTACAAAGTCAGCCCCTTGAGGGCAGGAACTGTCTTTTTGCTTGTATGTGTATCCTAATATTTAGCATAGTTCTTGGCACACAGTAAATACCTGATGAATTCTTGTTTCTTTCCTTCCTTTTCCCCTGCCTTCTTCTTTCTCTTCTTTTCTATCTCCCTTCCTCCCACGAAATAGAGGACTTCTAAGAATTCCTGATGAAAAGGCCAAAGCTAAACAGAAACCACAACGCAAACACAGTAGTCGAGAGAAACATTAAAAGGTAGATATGACTCAGCAACCAAAAAGGAGTCTACAAGTATGAAGTGTTTGCATTCTAAAAGGGAAAAAGATAGTTTTCCCTTGGAATCCTAATACGATCAGGGGTCACAGAAGAAAGGAAAGGAAGGAGGAAAAGAATGTACCTGGGAAGAAAGATATGACTATCTCACGTAACCAGGGTGTGAGAAATAGAGAAGTAAATAAACAAGATGGAAGGATTTGAACCTACTTTCAGGTAAACTGGTCAAAACAGTCTAGAACACAGGTACACATAAAGTGTGGTGTAGAAATACCTCCAACACAGAACTGAACTTTCAGTCTGTTAAAACTGAGACACTTTTTAAAGATTAATTACTACTTAGTCATGCTCCCACCCCGACCTTGTCCCTTCCAGAAAGGATTAACTGTTGACATCTTTTAAAGCTACACTATGACATTAAAATCCATCAACAACTTCTGACTTCCATGATGCAGCAAAAACCAGAGTGAGTTGGCTCTGGGGGAATTCTTTGCCTATTACATTTGAGACCTTCCCTCCTCTATGTCCAAAGAGGCCACACTAAAAGACCTGCCCTCTTCCTCCAGTCTCCTTTACAATTAACAATACGCCATCGCTTACACTCTCACCTGCCAGTCTTTCAGACAAGTGGGGCTCTCTTGTCTTGGGTTATGGCTCCAATTTCCTATCTTGCTTCCCCAAAAGAGTAGTGAATAAAAAAACAAGAGATCCTTGGCTCTCGTTCTTCACCTTCATTCAACAGTTCTCTGCATGTCAAAAGCAAGACCCACTTGGGTAAACACATTCAAATATGGTCTAAGATGAACCAATTTCATACTTAGTCTCAGTTGAGGAAAGCTCCTTAGACAAAGGATCTCGGTGAATCTGTCTTCATCTGTGCCCCACTTATTCTCACCAGCATCGTAAAGAATCTATTACAAGAGGGAGATAATCACTTCAGTGCTATAATGCATGTACCACAACGTATTGCTGTTTCTTTAAAAAATAATTTGCTCCCAAAGGATATGGGGATGGGAAAAAGGGTAGGCATTACGGTATTTATTTATTTAACTTAGGAATAAAACAAGCATTTCCATAACATGGTATTAATAAAAAAAGATGATTGCATATGAAACTATTACACACAATGTGCTATTCCTTTTAAATTCATAATAAAGGTATCACGTAAATTTCTTTTTTTTCTTCTGCCCTGCATCACCCTAGAGATGGCTACCATTAGACAGAAACTGGGGTGTGTGTGTGCGTAAAATTATTCTATATATACTTCTATTCACCAGTCCTTTCTCTGACTGCGGATAGCATTTTTTTCCATAGGTGTTTTATAGTTCATTTGAGTATTTACAATAACCAAAATAACTTATTCATTCCAAGTTGTTCCTAAAACAATATTGCTGTTACTGTATACAATGTTCCCTTGGTTCTGCTCATTTCACTCTTCATTATTTCATTCAAGTCTTTCTATGTTTTTCTAATATCACTGAGCTCATCTTTTCTTATAGCACAGCAGTATCCCATCACAATCATAAAAGATTGTTCAGCTTAACTACTTAAAGAAATAGCTGATTTTTCCAACTTTAGATGAACGATTATTTGGAGTTAGGGCTTTTCCATCCTGGGATCTGTGAAACAAAGTATCTCAAGTGAATGCAAGTAATGGGAGCTACGAGGGACAGCGGGAAGCTCATGCTGGGCACACTGTATTCTCCAGGGTACTTTCTTTTAGAGGAAGAGAAACCAAATCTAGCACTAACCAGCGAAGGTGTCTCCCCTTTGTCACCACAAAGACAGGAATAGAAAGGGTGTTAAGTGACTGAAGGGAAGAATCAGTATCTGTGGCACTTCTCCTTTCTGTTACTATTTCTAACCTGGGCATCTTTTTTTGCAAGATTTTCATCCACTTTCAGACCTTCATCTCTTCTGCCCTATAACATGAACAAAAGAAGAAAGAGACATCTGTTAAAATAGAGAAAATCCCAGAAGATCTCTATCCATGATACAACTGTTACATAGAGCATGTGGTTACAAACACACTCATTCCTAACTGACAAGAGACCTCAGAGGGCTCTCTGGTGCCTCATCTACCCAGCACACAATTAACCAGATGTTTGGCTGGTATCCTTCAGGTCCTGGCAGTAGTTATAGCCAGGTTGGATTATTTGAAACTCACCTTTCCTCATATATGAGCAATTCTGGCAAAGGTCTGTTGGAGCAGAATGGTCCTGCTTGAATTACTCAGAAAATACTATCAGAATGACACATTCAAAAATTAATAGCTCCTAAACTTTTTTTGATTTTTTTTTCTAGATGGGGTAAGGCAGGGCAATTGGGGTTAAGTGACTTGCCCAAGGTTACACGGCTAGTAAGTGTTAAGTGTCTGAGGCCAGATTTCAACTCAGGTCCTCCTGACTCCATGGCTGATGCTAAATGGTTTTGTATGTATGCCAGGCTGATGATCTGCACATTAGATTCTTCTCTTCCTTCTAAGACTGAGATTAGTTTGACTTTGGATAATTTCTATTTTGATGTGTGAGTGTGTGTGTCTGTGTGTGTGTGTATGAGAGTGTGTGTGTGTCTGTGTGTGAGCATGTGTGTGTGAGTGAATGAGCGTGTGTCAGTGTGTGTGAGTGGTGTGTGAGTGTGTGTGTGTGTGTGTGTGTGAGAACACACTAAGAACTGAAGAGCATATGGAGAAGTTGTGGGGCAGAAAGCTTTGGGCATGGTATACAGAGTATTCTTCCAGAAAAGTCTCAATGTCCTGGTGACTCCCACTGACTAAAGACAACCTCGATACTGAATATTTCTGTCACACCTATGATGTGTGAGCCCTTGTGCTATGTGCTTTATAATTATTGTCCCATCTGATCCCCTCAACAACTCTGGGAGCTAGGAGCTATTATTATAACCATTTTACAGTTCAGAAAACTGAGGCAAACAATTTCCCAAGGTCACACAACTAGTGAATGTCTGAGGGCATATGTGAACTTGGGTCTTGAGCAAACAAAAGAATATGAATATTTTTAATTTCTTTCTTATGGCCCTCTGCGAAGTGCTGGAGACACAAAGAAAGGCAAAACAGTTCCTGCCCTCAACAAGCTTCCAGTATAACAGAGAAGAAAACATGCAAACAACTTAGGGAAAAGAATGCTCTATTTGAGATAAAACATCAGGTCAGGCATCTAAATAACAAATAATCATAGGATATACGTGTTTGCCTGGACATTTGCCATCCTGTCTCTTTCTGCTCTAAATATTGATTAATTGATCTCAATCTTTCAGATTTACAAACGAATAGAACCTAAAATTGGGGTAGGCTGCCACCAGATGGTGCTAATGCCTTAGTCATGGCCCCATGCTCCCATCAGGGCTGTCAAAAGGAATCATTATCAAGCTGGTGTGGATTATAACAAGCATTAGATTTTTAGATGGGTTGAAAGAAAGGACTGATGTGAAATTTATTGTTGCTAAGCAAATGTTTGAATAGCTGTGAGGCAATCTTGATCAAGTAGAAAGTGCCTTGGCCTAGAGTCATGGAATTTCAGTTTAGAGCCTTTGGTTCTGGTGAATTTGGAGTCTCAGGACCCAAGTTTGAATCATGACTGTGATTTGTTACCTAGGTGACTTTAGGTCAATCATGTAACTGCCCCAGGCATCAATTTCCACATCTGTAAACAAATGCTACATTCCCTTCAAGCCTTAGATCTTTGGTTCTCTGACTGGCTGGATGATGAATGACTCTCAACCTGAACTTCCTTATGTCACTGAGGAAAGCTCTTTGTAAACCTTAAAGTGTTCTATCAATAAAGAGTAATTGTATCTATCAAGATACTCTATAACTATATACATATGGAATCTGTATTTTCAAGCATACATAAAATCATCAATTGACCTTTGATTGCCTTAGCAGATGACCCTCAAGAGTTGTTGGTGGGATTAAAAAAATCTATACTTGGTGACCAATTACTTGTGACAAGCCTTTCAGAAATGATCTAACCTAGTTACTGATGAAAAGTATACTGTCTTTGTCCAGGCCTAGACTCCAAGTTTTTTCAGGGGAGTAGGAGCATTCTTGCTGGAAAAGCTTTCAAAGACATCAAGTCCCTTCCATATGATCATGAGGCATCCATCCACATAAAACTTTAGCAGCAAATGTTTCGAAAAAATCTTGGCTGTCCCCCGTGCCTGGGGGGCACTCCTTCTCTCTATGTCCTTATAGGATGAATTTTTCCCTTCCCTCAGAATGCAACTTGGGTAGCACCTTCTCTGAGAAGCCTTTCCCGTTGGCTGCCCCACACTGAGTGACCTCCCTCCCCAACAACTTTCTGCCTTTTTTGTTGTTGTTCAGTAACATCCAACTCTTCATGACTGTCTGGGGTTTTCTTTGCCTTTTTTTTATTTTGAAGGCAATTGAGGTTAAGTGACTTGCCCAGGGTCATACAGCTAGTAGGTGTCTGTGGCTACATTTGTGCTGAAGACCTCCTGACTCCAGGGCCAATGTGCTATCCACTGTGCCACCTAACAGCTTCCTAGTTGTGACTTTCTTGGCAAAGATACTGGAACGGATCACCATTTCTATCTCCAGCTCATTTTACAGATGTGGAAACCGAGACAAACAAAGTTAAGTTGCTTGCCCAGCTAGTAAGTGCCTCAGGCCAGATTTTAACTCAGAAAGAGAAGTCTTCATGACTCAGGGTTGGCCTTTTTGTGTCTAACTTTATTCTATTTATTCTCTATCTTTATTCTGCATATTCTTATGTATGCACTTGTCTCCCCTGTTAGAATATAAGTTGCTTGAGAGAAAGGATTGTTTCGTTCATTGTATCTCCAAGTGGTTAGCACTGGACCCAGAACAAAGCAGATTTTTTTTTTTGGAGGCAGAGTTAAGTGGCTTGCACATGGTTACAGCTAATAAGTGTCTGAGGATGGATTTCAACTCATTAACTTCTGAACCCCTGATTCTTAATGTTTGTTGATTGATACTGAAGGAGCAAAAAACTCACATTTGCCAAAGTCAACAGTGCTTTCCTGAAGTCTCCTGATGTCTCCGAACTAATGTCATCACCAAGACTCTTCTTATATGCTAAAATCAAACAATAATAAAATTAAGCTTCTGTGAACTGAAAAAAAAATGTCACCATAATACATAGAAAGCTTTCATAGTAATATGAAGACCTAATGGAAGAAAAAAAAAACCATAGGTGTAATGGTAATGTAAATGGGAAGATCTTATTCTGCCTGAGAGGAGTATTGGAATCTTAACTATATTTTTTTTTTGCTTTTTTTTTCATAATCAAAAATATTTTTTTTGGTAGGGAATCAAAAAGAATTAGAAGACTTTTTAAAAGAAAGAAGTTTAGTATTCCCTCGCCTTCTCCAAATTTTCCTTCCCCCCTGCCCCTGAGCCTTTATTATTTTTAATTTTTTTTTTTACAATTAATCATTTGCTCTCTCTTCCTTCCTCCCTCACACACGCACACACACTCATGCATGCACATGCACGCGCGCACACACACACACACACACACACGAAAGGAAAAGATGGCCTCTGCAGCAAATACACATAAGTCAAGCGAAACACGTCTCCACCTTGGTCACGCCCAAAAGTACATGTCTCACTCTGCTTATTTAAGCTATCACATCTCCCTCAGGAGATGGGCAGCATTTTAAATGATTGGGTGCTTTGGAATTGTGGTTGATCATTGCATCTTTCAAAATTGTTCATTTTTTAAACATTGAAAATAAATTATTCTCCAGGTTCTGCTTATTTCATTTTGTATCAGTTCTAAGAGAAATTGAAAGGATGCCCATTTCCCTGCCCCTTCCTCATTCATAGAGACTTCTATTTATCCTCTCCAAGTATGGGAGATAATTTGCCCCCGTACCATATTCCCCCGACATTTCTTCCCTTTCCTTCCCCTGACTTTCCTTTCTTCTTTTAAGATCATCAAAACATAACAAAAACCATGCCCAGGTCCTCCATCTTATTTCATTCCCTCTATGGTTCTTGCTGACATCCCAGGAGACATATTCCAACTGCCCTTTTGCATTAGAACGCAAACACTTCATCTATAAGTCTTCTAAAAGATCATTTCTATTTGCCTTTGTATGGTTATTTACTCGAGTGTTTGTAATTCAAAATTTCTACTCAGCATCAGCGTAAAAAATCCATCCCTCCTTCCCCCACAGCATTATACCCAGTTTTGCTGGGTGTCTTGGCTGTAAGACTCCATCTTTTGCCTTATGAAATACCTTATTCTAAATTTTCTCAACTTCTTTTAGTGGGCAACAAAGCTATCCGTACGTGTCTCTGTTTAGATGCCCCTTGTATAAATCTGGGGGTGCCCAGGGATATGTGCCTGCTCAAGTACATTGGTTCCCTGATTCAGAATACTCCTGTGGCATTCTTGACCAGAGCCCATTCACAGTGTCTGTAGATCTCTCTTTCTTCCCAAGCCAACTCAGGCTAGAAAAATGACTCACTGTGACTTTTTCTTGGATTTTCCCAACAGGATGTAGCCTCGTGCAATTTTTTTAAATGTTTGGAGTTTCATGGGGCTCACTGTACTGTTTCCACCCCCTCTCTGATGATATATCGACAAGTATCCTGCTGAGGATTCTTTTAGTCCTGGAATTATGATCACATGCAGTAATATATGTTTTGTTTTTGTTTTTTTTCCTCATGCTAGTCCTGATCGCTGGTTCAATTAAACAATGTTTCTATAGGATAGAAGTTACTCTATCTATGGGTTTGAACATAGAAATCATGGCAGCTCAACTAAACAATGTTTCTATAGGGTAGAAGCTATTCTATCTATAGGTTCAAATACAGAAATCATGGCAGATCAATTAAACAATGCTTCCATAAGGTAGAAGCTACTCTATAGGTTCAAACACATAAATCATAGCAACTGGTTGCACAGTGTAGAGTTCACTGAACTTGGAGTAAGGAAGACCTGAGTTCAAATCTAGACTCAGACACATACCTGCTGTATGATCCTGGGCAAGTCATTTGACCTCTGTCTGCCTCTGTTTCCTCAACTGTAAAATGGGGATCATAATGGTACCTACTTCACAGGGTTGTTGTAAGAATCCAATGACATATTATAAAGCTCTGGGCATAGAACCTAGCCCATATTAACCTTATATAACAGTTTCTGGCTCACATAATATTCACATTTCTCTATCCCATTATTCTAAATACAATTCTCTTTCCCACACGCAGCTTCTCCTCCAACATGTACATGACCAGCTATGCCTACAATGCCGCCCAGTGTAAAGAACCATTACCTGTATAATAGGCTTCATAGACCTCCTGCAGTTGTTTGCTGCTCCTGGTTGTTAGAATCTCAATCAACGAACTCTCATTAGTTCCAGAGCCCTGAAACAGAAGCATGGATTTCCTAAGAATGTTAATTTTATTTTTCCCCTTTATACTCCAGTCTTCACGGAAGGGAAAAGTAGTTTCCAGCAAATTAATTATATTACATATTACACTAAAATAGCGTTTTAAGCCTCAATGCATTTTGTCATTAACATAACACAAATATTCTGGGATTGGCTAGCATAAAAACAAATACCAAGCTTCTGGAAAATGAAGAAAATAATCATCCCAAGTATAGTGGAGGCTGAATTGGCCATCCCATGGTATGTGCTCACAGCTACCGTTTTTAGTTCCAGTCAATTATAGGGAGTTTGTGAGTGTGCTATGGGCCATATCTGACTCAGACTAAAACGTCTGCACTTTGAGATGACACAGGATATCCTCATAGGAAGCAGAGCTGGAAAAATGGATGATTCAGTAGGTATTTTAAAAGGAGTGACCCCACCCTCAGTTCCTTTCTTGTTCTCTGGTGATGATGTGCTTTCAGCTTCTTCCCAATAGGGAGCTGGGAAAAATGGACATGTTGCTCAATTCCCCCACCACCTTGGCCTCCATGTGGCCAAGAGCACATGGCACCCAAAGCCCATGCTTTGCTTAGTCAAGTTCGAGCCTGGGTTTGGGCTGCTTCTTTTGGGTCTCTTCTCTCTTAATCTTAGGCAAACAAATATTTGTCGTGAGATGGAGGTGTCTGGGTGTGAAGATAGACTCATGAGGTTGAGGAGGCGAGAATTCCTCTGTTCCACTGGGTCAGAGCTGACTGGCAATAGGAGAAGGAGCTCCAGCAATGAGTTTGCCCAAGCCTAACCATTTTACCAGCGCATATGCAGTGGGAGTTGTGTGGATGATGCAGGCCAAGGCAAAATGGCAAATGCCTAATTAATCTTAAGAAGTCCTTCATTTTCTGATTAAGCTGAGGTTTAGAAAGCTATTTTTGGGTTTTTTAGTTTACATGTGGCACATCTTTTATGTTTAGCTTTTGTTTCATGTGTTTCATGTGTAAGAATAACATATCTGTCACATACCTGATTCATATTGTACACCAAGTAGCCTTCAAAATTTCTTTTTGGGGGAAACACTATATCTGAGTTATAATCTAAGTTATAAGTAAATCCCCCCGCCCCAGGACACTGCAGTGGTGGTTTTAATGAGCCCCAAAATGTGAGGAAAACAAGCCTGACCCCTCTGAGGAGTGGATAGGTTCCCTCAGGACTAAACCCAGTCCAAACCACATGCCTCGGGTCAGAAAAGAGGCTCATTAGCAGAAAAGGGAGCAGCGCCGTATTTCAGCTCATGTGGGGAATGGTTCTTCCATGTTAGACAGGAATAAGTCATTTTAAAATGAAAGGATGATGACCCTCAAAATCAGAAATCACGGCCTGTAACGTGAAGGACCGATCAGAGTTGTTCTGTTTGGGACCAGATGCCAGAATCAGGAGCAAAAGGGAGAAGTAGCAAAGAAGACAACTGAGAAGTGATGTCAGGAAAAGTCCACAACGGATCAGAGCTGTCCCTGAGGTGAAGGGGCTGCCTTAGGCGGAGACCTCCTTAGAGGTATTAAGCAGAGGGACTTTGTAGGTACGTAAAAGTGGGGCTTTCTTTTATGTAGAACTAGACTGAGATGATCACTGGGGTCCCTCCTAACTCCAAAATTATGTGAATCTGTGCTGATTATTCTCAAGCACGGAAATAATTCTCACTCTTTTACAATGATATGTAATATTTTAAACGAATTCCTCCTTCCATCTCTGTTGCTATGTAGACAGGCCAACATCATAATCCTGTTATGTAGAAGGAAGGTTGTCAGAGACTCAGACGTGTCAGGGAAACTGAGTCAACTAAATTGCACTGTCTTCCGAGAACAACGATCGAGAACAAGACTACTGACTCAGTGGTGGTTGGTGAAAGGCAGCAGCATCAAACTCAAACTCTGAAGAGTCCCTAGAGGTAGCATTGGAGACAGAGCACTGGACTTGGAAGATCCGAGTTCAAATTCTGCCTCTGACACTTCTCTGTGTGACACTGACAAGTCTCTCAATCTCTTAGTTTCTTGAGATCTTGAGATTTAACCTCTCAGTTTTCTCTTCTAGAATTCTTGCCTAAATGAGTTGTCGTGAGAATCAAATGATCTTTATAACACTTAAGGGCTGTAAAATGTTTGCTGCTGCTGCTGCTGCTGCTACGATGACTACTACTACTACTACTACTACTACTACTACTACTACTACTACTACTACCACCACCACCACCACCACCACTATTACTATGTCTAATTCTATTTTTACTATGACAAATAGTACTATTATATTAACTACTATTACCAAAACAACTATCAAAATAATACTATGGATATTATTAATATTAGTGTAATTGCTACTACTAATAGTACTAGTACTAATACTAACCTACTAGTAGTAAGAGTACTACCAATAATACTAGGATCAACTAATAATACTAGTAATAATACTAGTATTAATAGTAATAGTACTAGTAATAATACTAGTAATATTACCACCACTAATAACAATCCTATCAATCTTACTATTACTAAAATTATAATATTATTATGAATACTACCATTCACATTACCACAATAGTGGTAATGCTACCACTATTATTAATTACTACCATTAGTACTACTATTATTACTAATAGTACTAGGACTACTACTACCCCTCCTAGTGGTAAAACTGCTGTTGGTAAATCATGTTCCTGAATTCCGATCTAGTCTCAGATACTTGCTAGCTGTGTGACCCTGGGCAAGTCACTTAACCCTGTTTGCCTCAGTTTCCTCATCTGTAAAATGAGCTGGAGAAAGAAATGGCAAGCCACTCCAGTATCTTTGCCAAGAAAACCCTAAATGGGGTCATGGAGAGTCAGACATGACTGAAAAAACTGAACAAGATGGATACTGCTACTCCTAATTGTTATTATACTTATAATTTTCCATAAGAAGTAATAATGAGTGATGAAAATCACTCTAGGGAAAATGAAGTGAATGACTCACATCTCAGGGTCTGAACTCTCCAGTTTCATTCAATTCAACAAGTATTAACAAATATCTATTCTGTGCTCAGG
This sequence comes from Pseudocheirus occidentalis, assembly GCA_028646575.1. Taxonomy (NCBI): domain Eukaryota; kingdom Metazoa; phylum Chordata; class Mammalia; order Diprotodontia; family Pseudocheiridae; genus Pseudocheirus; species Pseudocheirus occidentalis. The sequence continues at coordinate 17,565,690 of CM053601.1, forward strand.
ATGTAACATTTTTTTTAAGGTAGTCCTGACCCTCAAGGAGCTTACATACCACTGATAGCAAAGTTTCTGATAAGAAAGCGTAGTTGCTGACATATGTCTCCTTCATGATAAAACCAGGAAGAGGTTTTATTTCACTTGATAAGCTTGTGAAATGTGTGATGATCAGTCCTGGAAAAGCCTTTTCTGCTGTAGATAAATAGTTCCCAAATGATCCTGCCTTGTTAGGACACAGTTCCCTGGCTGCAAATTAAAATGATATTGTGCTAAAGTCACAGTTTATTTGCTATTTTAGCCCATGAAGGACTTGAACACAGAAGAAGCTTTTGTAGCATTGTCCAAAAAAACAGAATCCAAGTCAAATCTGAGTGAATTGCTCAACAAATGACTTCCGCATCGTGCAAGGCTCGAGTACATAAGCTGAAAACAGAGAAGTCGCTAGCCCTAAGGAATCCACATTCGACTTAGCTGATCATTTTTTCAATAGTTAAAGGTGGAGATTATTTTTTCATAGGGTTACTTCCTTCGGTCACGCAGATGACAGGCAAACACACATGGATGGTAAAACTTCCACTGGACGCCTACCTTCATGGCTTTCTTCAACTGCTTTGCATCAAATATGGCTGGTGGAGTGATAAGAGCCACCATCAGACGCTTAAAGTCACCGGAGAGATCACTCTTCAGGTCATCTTTCAGATCCTAAAACAAATCCCCAAAGTAAAACATTTTCAATGCTGGGCTTTCCTTCTCATGGGTTGGTCCAGAGGAGAAGGGTGACACTCTCTGCCTAGAAGGGCACACCCTGCACCCATCCACCTCGCTTGTCAGTGAGTTACTGCTGCCTAACGTTTGATCTACCCCCAGACTGGGCTCAGGAGCAAAATCTCTGAAGAGAGAGAACTCTGCTTAACAGCCCTCCCACACTGGAAAGGATTGGGTTTTACTACGGGGCTACTTCAGGTAGAAAGACTAAGACTGGTTTTTAAAAAAATTTTTTCCAATGACATATAAAATTTTTAACATTTCTTTTTTTTTTTTTTTAACACTTTGCATTCCAAATTCTCTCCCTCCTTCCCTTTGGCCCTCCCTGAGATGGCAAACAATTAGGCCTAGGTTACACACGTGGAAGGACTAACAGCACCAGAGCAATCAGGCTTTGTGTCTGACGTCCAAACAGCAAAGAGGAAAGCGGGTCAGTTGGGTGGAGACAATGATGCTGCTCCTTTAGCTTACTGTCTGCTCTAACTCAAATCTGTGTGCGTGTTAAACCAAAGAAGAGTCAATAAACATTTATTAGGCATCTATTATGTGCCAAGCAGTGCATTGTGTTCTGGGGTTGGGAAAGAGACAGACATGGGGAGAAGGGAAGGAAGGAGGGAAGGGGAAGGAAGGAGGGAGGGGGAAAGAAGTATGGAGGGGAGAAGGAAGGAGGGAAGAGGAAGGAAGGAGGGAGGGGGGAAGAAGGATGGAGGGGAGAAGGAAGGAGGGAGGGGGGAAGAAGGAGGGACGGGGGAAGGAAGGAGGGAGGGGAGAAGGAAGGAGGGGAGAAGGAAGGAGAGAGGGGGAAAGGGAGAAAAAATAAAGGAAGGGAAAAAGAAAGAAAAAAGAAAGGAAGAAAGAAGGGAAGGAATGCAGGGGTAGAAGGAAAGGAGTAAGACGTCCCTATCCAAAAGAAGCCCATGATCTAACAGTGGATGAAAACATAAAAGGAAGCTGCAAAGTGGGGGAAGAGGTACCCAGTTTGGGAGCATGATAAACAAGATAGAAAAGTCCCAAGGTGGTGAGCCAGGTGAGAAATGAGGACACATCTGAGCTCTGCTCTCTCCTTAAATGGCCTTCTGGAGTTCATCACTCCATTCTCCAAATAGAAAGGCAGCGCTGAGGTGGAGTCTCAAGACTGGTGAGATCTTACAGGATGTGAATTTGTCCCAATAATGAGCATGTTATGATCCATGGGGTCCCCAAGAGTCAGACATGCCTAAACAACAAAACGTCACCAAGCTGGGCCGCCAAAGACAAAATGAGGAAATGCTCCTCCCCCCTTTGGTTGGGAGAGGACAGCTACTTAGGACTGAATCTGATATAAAAGTGAAGGGTATTGATAAAACTTAAATCAAATACCGAGAAATAGAAATTACTATGACACGTAACTATAGGAACTCACAATGAACAAAATACCAACAGAACCTCATAAAAATAAAAGACGGCAACACTACCACAGAACCCCTTGTTGACACTTTTACTTATGTACATGCGTATTACCTTTTTTTCAAAAACGTGTGTCAGTCGAGATTATTTTACCTACAAGTCCAGATGGTCCTAGAGCCGCCCCTCGTATTTTTATCCAAAGTGTACCCTAAAGATTAAGTGACTTGTTAAATATTTCATAGTTGGTGCTGCTGGAATAGGGAAACGCCTCCCGTCTCTGAACCTAATGCTCTTTCCCACTTTATATCAAACTTGAGACGCAAAGTTTTCTAGGCACATTCATTCATTACCTCCCACACAGCATTCATGATTATCTTTTTACTCACTTCTACTAATTAAGTTTTACCTTTCCAGATGCTGCATGATATTCCTTAGCAATCAACTGCCGCTGTGCATGAGATCTTGCTGTCAGAATGTGGATGAGAGTTTTCTCATCGGTTCCTAATTTTATAAAGAAAAATAATTGTATTTCAACTCAAGCTTGTGAAATGTCTCTCAAAAACACCAATAATGATTAATGGATTATAAAGAATGCAGAAACTTGGGCACTCCAGTTTAATCTCCAAATTCTAATCAGCCTAGATTCATCGAGATGTCTGTCTATCCACATTTTTTCCCACTGTGCCAATCCAATGGGGAAAGTCATGCTTGCATTGAGCTAAAGGAAGCATGTCCTTTCACAGCATAAGGATATAAGGGAGCAGTAGGAAGAAAATAAAGGTTGTCTTTATCTAATACAGAAAATAAGCTTGGCAAACAGCACCTACACAGATATCTCTGGCCTCTTTAATATTGACAAAGGTAGTATGAAATACGGAACGTTGCTTACCAATTCCTTGGATAGCCTTTCGGATAGTTTCAGCATCTGCCGATGGGTTAAAGCCTGCATAATCTCGAATCGTCCCTCTGTTCCCAATCTGGAGAACACATAAAAATGAAACATTCTTTTCAAGGGCAAAGTACATCTTTCACAAACCCTCAACCTATGCTTAACTTGGATCCTTTTGGTTTTTTGGACCAAAACTATGATTTTTATCAGTGAAGGAAGCCCCCAGAGAGGTACCTCTGTCTAAGCAGAGTAGTACCCACTTTACTACTATCAACCTTAGAGAGTTGTTGACTAGAGGATCGAGAGATCAAGTAAATTGGCCAATGTCACTCAGCAGTTTGTGGCAGAAAAGGAACCTTGAACTTAGGCCTTCCTGACTCAAAAAACAGTTCTCTATCCTCTACATTGGGGGTGTCAAACTCTAATTGAAATGGGAGCCACTAAACCATACATAAGGATCCTACTGGAAGCATATTGACTTAGAAAACCACATATTAAAATTCTCTATGTTCTACTGTATTTTCATTTATTTTAAATATTCTGAATTATATTAAATATTTTAAATTACATTACAGTCTGGTTCCCATCCTACTGAGTAATTTTGGGGGTTTGATATATCATATTGCCACTTAAATGCCTTACTCAAAATGAAATATTTCATCAGGGTAATTGGTAGGATGTCCCTACATGTTATTATGCACGTCCTAGAAGTAGGAAGCATTAATTATACATGCAATAAACAGATTTTCATTCCCTTTCTTCTATATGTAATTGGAGAGAGAACCCCCTTTTTTGCAATGGCTGCATAGGACTGGCTGAGAAATTCCCTTCCCAATGGCTTTTGTTGACAGTGTGAATTATTTGGTGTAGCAAACAAGTGGGAAAATGGTATGCGCACATTTTAAGTATCCTCTCAAAACCTGGACTTTAAAAAATCT
>CM053601.1:17586601-17609499 GCA_028646575.1 Pseudocheirus occidentalis
AGGAGTTAGCTAGAAATTAACTTTAGATTAGGTCAGGGAGCGAAACCTTTGAAATTGAAATTTTCCTGAGTCTGAACTGTTAACAATCGTAATTAAAATTCATAAAGTAACAGAAGACGGGGACATGTGGACCTGAGGGCCACCATATTGTACTTAAGAAGCAAGCTAAATGTTGCAACAGGGTTTGTGTATTAAATCTCCAGTATCTTTCACGAAGGAGGAGAGTAATCTGGCTTCCCACTTTGTCATTCCTCTGAAAATGCTCTTTCCAAAGTTACTAATGAACTCATTTCCAAATCCAATGACATTTTCTTTTTTCTTTTTAGTTTGCAATGTTCATTTAACATTTCTTTTTCACATGTATTTTTTTTTTTAGTTTCAGTTTCAAATTCTGTCCCTCACTCAATGGCATTTTCTCAATCTTCATTCTCCTCCATTTCTGTGCATTGTTGACATTGTCGATCACCTCTCCTTGAAGCTCTCTTCTCCCTAGGTGCTTGGGACACCACTCTCTCCTGGTTCTTTCTCTCCCTATCTGACCACTCCTCTGTCTCCTTTTCTGTCTCCTCCTCCAGATCAGGCTTTCAGTTGTAGATTTCCCTCAGGGTTTGAGCCTGGACCCTTTTCTCTTCCCTGTCTATATTAATTCACTTTGTGATTTCATCAGCTCTCATCATTTTGATTACCCTCTCTGTGCTGATGATTCTCACATCTACCCATCTTGTCTCAAACTCGGTGCTGACCTCCAATCTCACATCTTCAACTGCCTTTCGGATATCTCAAACCAGATGTCCAGTAGATATCTGAAACTCAATATATCTAAAATGGACCCCATTATCTTTCCCTGCCTAAACCCTTTCCACTTCCTAACTTACTTATTACTGTGAAGCACAATATCACCTTCCCAGTCCCTCAGACTCATAGCCTAGGAGTCATCCTAGATTCCGCACTGTTTCTCAGCCTCCCCTTACCCCCTCATATTCAATCTGTTGCCAAAGCCAGTAAATTTCACCTTTGCAACATTTTCTTTCAAATTTCAAAAAAAATTATTTTAGACCAATACTAAAACTTAAATATACAATAAAAAAAGAAACATTATAAACTTAAATATAGAATAAGAAAAAACATGCCATGCACAGCCAAACATAGAGACTTCAGAATATAGAGCCACAAAATATCAAGAAAAATCAAGAAAACATATATATATATATATACAAGGTAAGCGTTCTATCTCATTTAGTCCCTTGTAATTTGTCATTGTTGTTTACCTGATATTTCTCTTGACCTCTTATATGTCAAATCTTCTATTGACTTCAGGGTTTTGTTTTGTTTAACAGAGTCCTAAAAGTCTGGCAGTTGATCAAATGTCTTTTTTTTATTATTCAGAATTATGCTTGACTTTGCTGGGTATGATATTTTTGGCCAGAAGCCTAGTTTTTTTGCTCTTCAATATAAAATTTTCTAAGACCTGTGATCTTTTAGGGTCACAACACTAGGTCTTGTGTGATTCTAATTGTGGTACCATAATATGAATTTTTTTCTTGTTGCTTATACTATTTTGTCCTTGATCTGGGGATTTCAGAATTTAAATATAACAGTGCTAGGAGTTTTCTTCATAGGATCTCTTTCAGGCGGTGATGATTGTATTTTTTCTATTTCTATTTTCCTCTATTGTTCTAATGCTTCAGGATAATTTTCTTCAATTATTTCTTGTATTATTGTATCAAGATTCTTTTTTTAATCAGAACTTTCAGGTAGTTCAAGTATTCTTATGTTTTCTCTTCTTGATCTGTTCTTTATATCTGTTGTTTTTCTTATGAGATGTTTCACATTTCCTCCCTCCCTCCTTCCCTCCCTCTCAACCTACACTGGCCTCCCCTTACCCAATTCTGACTTTCAAGGAGTTATTTTCTTCCTTAGGATTTTGGATATCCTTTTCTAATGCATTGACTTTCTTGTCATAATCTTCTTGTTTTTCTTGTATTATTCTCATTTTTCTTTCTAATTTTTCCTCCATCTCTCATTTGATTTTTAAAGTCTTTTTTAAGTTCTTCAGTGAATTGGGGGGGAGGGTCAGGTGACCATTTGGCATTACTCTTTGGGGGTAGAAGAGCGTTTCTTGGCTTCAGTGTCCTCTAAAGATAAAGCCCTGTCTTCTCTATTCCCATAGTAGCTCCCTGTGGTTGGATTCTTTCTCCTTTACCTGGGCATTTTTTTTTAAAACATAATTTCGTTTTTATAACCACCATTAGTCCTGGGGGATGGGGAATGGTGCCTCTAATCCTCTTCATCTCTCCCCTCTGACCTTCAACTCACATCAAGACCTCCAACCTCCGTAAGTGCCCACAGCCAGGGGCATCCTGCCCCATTGCTTCAGCACTCACGTGGTGAATACCGGTTCATTCCTGCCCCCAGCTCTCCCCAGCACAGCTGGGTCTGGCACTCCTGGACAGCAGAGGTTCTCTCATCTTTTCCAGGTAAGAAGTCTCTGCGGTAAAAGGTCCTGGGAGGGGGGGTGGGGGGGATGGAAGGCAGCCTCCTGCTCAGCTACCTCCAGGGCTTGCTGGTTGTTGTTTAAGCAGCTTGCTGCTCCTTGTTAGGGCGAACCCTAGCCTCAGGGTGTTTCCTCTTGTTCAATCCTGAGATTTTACTTCTCTTCTTCTCCCATTGTCCCAAGAGGACCCCAGTTCTGCCTCCACTCTCACCTGTTTTCACAGCTCTATGTTTGCCCAGAGGTGCTATTTTCTCTTTTGTGGGGGAAAATCTTGAGAGCTTGAAATTTTCTGACCTCCTGCCATTTCCCCAGAATGCTCTCACCTCAAATCTCTTTTAAATATTTTTTAAGAACGTATTTATTGATTTTTAGTTTCCAGAACTCAGTTCTACAATCCTTTGAGTTCCAAATTTTCTCCCCCTTCCTGTCCTTTCCCTGCCCCCCACCATGGCGGTATGTAATCTGATATAGGTCCTACAAATATCTTCGCATTAATATTAGTCAAGTTGTAAAGAGTCGTAACCAGTGGAGTGAATCACAAGAGAGAAGGAAGAAAAGAAAATGAGAGAGAGAGAGAGAGAGAGAGAGAGAGAGAGAGAGAGAGAGAAACAAACAAAGAAAGAAAGAAAGAAAGAAAGAAAGAAAGAAAGAAAGAAAGAAAGAAAGAAAGAAAAGTTTGCTTCGGTCGGCATTCAGACTCCCTAAATCTTTCTCCAGATGTGGATAGTCCTCTCCATCATGAGACTTTTCAAGCTGTCTTCTAACCTTGCATTGCTGAGAGGAGCCCAGTCAATCAAAGTCTGTTATCACAGATAAATGTCAGAGGGAAATGGGTATATTCAAGAGATGTGGCTAATGTGGAAACAGGTTTTGCATAATTCACATGCATAACAGTTTTCACATTATTTTCTTCCTTAATGGGTAGGAGAGGGGCTGGAGGGAGGGAGAGAATTTGGAGTTGAAAAAAAATTTTTAACATGCATTTTAAAAAGTTTTCAGTAAATAACTGACCTAGAGTGTACTTATCACATAGAGAGGCTCATTAGTACCCCCCCCCCATGGGTTTTTCTGAATACATTGTGGGTAACTGCATGTGCAGTTTAAAACTTAGGGACAGTCCCTTCCATTGTTTTGGGGTCCACATCCTGCATCCTGGTGGTGTTGCTTTCTGATTGGCTGAGTATTGTGGTCCTGTCTGAGACTAGATGGATGTGATTGTGGTTGTGTGCATGGATGCACCTGCTTTGGGAAATATGAGGAATGGGTTTGGGGGCAGGGGCTGGCTAGAGGCAGTGGCTGGGATCCCATCACACGGACACACCTGTTGTTATAGTGAGCAGTGAAGCAGTGAGGCCTATGGGAAGAAGTTTGGTTACTGAGTGTGTGCGGGGTGGGGGTGGGGGGGAGGAAGAGGAATGGCTAGGTAGGGGCAGTGGGCCTGCTGTTCAGTGGGACCTATAAGGAAGTTAGAATATTGGGGCTTAGGGGCAGCTTTATTAGGATCCCATCAGGTATGACCTATAAATTCAATGTTATTCCTTTCCAGAAGGAGGGGGAGAATAGAAAGGAGAAAGCACCAACCAGTCAATTTTGCTGTCCACAGTGACATCTGATAGCTATACATATTAGAACAGAAAAAAATGTTTCTTTAACTTTGGTGGACTTGTGAGATATATGAGTGATCTGACAATTGGTGTGGATCACAATCCTCCCATGCCTTTTTATCTTGCCTAACTCTATCCATATCCTTCCCAGAAATCTTCTATGGAGAAGCTTCCTCTAGGTCTCATCTCAGAAAGTGAAATCTATGGGGCATTTCTCCCCACTCCTGTACCCCAGCTAGCCCAGAAGAACCAGTGGCCAGAGCTGCATACCTTCTGCTTACCTCTTCTCCCTATTCTCCAAACCCTCTTACTCTGTGCAAGTCAACATTATAAATGATTAAGTAGAAATGACTCTGAGGGAGCAGAGAGCTTGGAATATAATGGTCCAGAAGGTGGGAGAGGGGGAGGAAGGATTATAATCAATAATAACTTACTCTTAAAAACTGAGTATAATTCTATGGGGAGAAAATATACTTTTAATGAGTTAGAAGACTTCTGAGCTGTCTGGATGAAAAGATGAGATCAGAATATAAACTTTGAAATACAAAGGAGGCAAGAGAAACATGAAAAGGTAAATATGAATGAACAGTCATAAGGTACTAAGCAAAAAAAGTTTCCATTCTAATATGGGGAGATGATATTTGTGTCTCTTCAGAAATGAATCATGATCTAGAGTCGTAGAGTCTAATTAGGCAGAAAGCCTTGAAGTTTGGAAGAAAGGACGAGAAAGGCTAGAGAAAAGTATCTCACAGAATTTGGGGGCACAAGTAGGTGTTATATATATAAATTATATATAATATATAATTATATATTTTATATATTAATTAATTAATATAAATTAAGAAGAAGGAGTAGAGGGGAGCAGGCAACACTTGAACCTCACTTTCATGTGAACTGGTTAGAGGAGGGAAGAATACAAACACACACACAAACATATACAATAATGGAATTGGAGGTAGAAGTATATTTCACTCAGCAGGGAAAGAGGAGAAGGCAAAATGGGAAATGAGAGGGAAGGTAGATTAAGAGAAGAATCAGTCCTAAGCAAAACAAACTGTAACCATGGAGGGTATATCATAAAGAGGGGTTTAAAAGGAAAGAAGGAATGGATAAGAACCTGTCACTGGAGTCTGGATGAGGCAAAGAGAAGAGAGACAAGAGAACCGAAGTATAAGGGCACACTCCTCTCTTTATAAAGAAAAGAGGTAACACTCTAATCTACACAATGATCCACAAGATTCCAATGAACTCAAGATGAAACATGCTACTCACTTCCTGACAGAGATGTTGGATTCAGGATGCGGACTGAGACATAATTTTTGGACATGGCTAATGCAAGGACTTTGTTTTGTTTTTCTTTCTTTTTTTTTGGTTGGGAGAGGGGAGAGAGCAAGAAGGAGAGAAGGTGGATTCTCATCAGTTGAAAAAAAGTAATAAGGAGGGTGTAGATTGAATGCAATTAGCATTAGAAAGCAAACCATTAACTGGAAAAAAAAATCTTTGGAGTAAGAAAAGAAAAATGCCCAGGAAAGATCTTTTGGAGTCGTACACGATTGATGATCCAGCAAAGAACATTTTGAAGTAGAAGAAGACATAGGAGGAAGCAGTGTCAAAAAAAATACAAGAGAATATCCAAGAAGAGGCAGGAACCAACAGGTCCAAATGCTGTCAAGCTAAAAAGGATGTAGACTTAGATAAAATCTCTGGAGTTGGTGTTAAGAGATTTTTGTTAACTAGAGAGAGTTTTAATTGAGTAAAGTCACATTGCAGTGGGTTGAAAAGTGTTTGTGTATACTCACGTGAGGAAGTTCGGTATTGGAAGTGTGGGTAGCACTTGGGCGAAGATCGATGGATGAAGAAATAAACAATTTTGTTATGAAGCTATATTATATGTTCAAAAGATGGAAATAAAGGCAGATAACAGCAAATGAACACAAAATAATGACATGGTAGTATAAAACAATTAAGTACTGTTTTAAATTTTGCAAACCACAACATTTGTTATCTGATTTGATTGGGTGATACAATGGAGACAGTGGCTAGACTTGAAATCAAGAAGACCTGAGTTGAAATCCTGACTCAGGCACTCACTAGCAGTGTGGCACTGGGCAGGTCAGTTAACTTCTCTCAGCTTTAGTTTCCTCTTCTACCAAAGAGAGATAAAAATTATACCTATCGCACAGGGTTATTATAAGAATCAAATGATTGATATATGTCCCATAAGTATAGGATCAGGAGTGTTGAAGGTTGGAATGAGATGAGGCTAATCAGTAAAGCTAAGAACAACAACAGAAAAACCCCAATGTTGATAATATGTGAAATGTTGTGGAGAATGGGAAAATTCCTGCAAGTCACTGACAGGAGTCTAGATTTTCAAAAATGGGATGAGAATAGAGTTATAATCTATAGGTGACTAAGTTCCTAAGCTCTAATTCAATTCTGGCAAAATTCTAAAAGAAATTAATAAAGAGATGACTAGTGAACACCTAGAAAATGAAGTAAGGAATGTCATGGACCAGTATCACCTCCTCAAAGGCAATTCATGCCAGTCTAAACAGGATTGCTACTCACCCGGTAAATCAAGTGGATTCTATGGCTACAGTTTAACTAGATATTTTCAAAGCATTAGGTACAATCTCTCATGTTATACTTATGGATGGAGAAATATGGGTTAGACAATAGTACAATTAGTTGGAATTGGTTGAGTGAGTCTCCTGGATTTTGCATAATGCCCCAGAAACCTCTTCATCCTGGAAGCTCAGTTCACACAATGAAAGGGCTTTCTACCCCTACCCTCCTGATTCGCTTGTTTTTCTAAAACCTCTATTTTTAAGCAGAAGACCCAGGCCTTGTTCCTCAACAGGGGACTCTCCATAATTTTCTACAATGCCCCCTGCCGGCTACTTTCATCTTTCTCCCACACCTCTCTTGGGCTCCCTTTTATGGGTTATGGTCTGTGCTTAGAAAATAAGCTCCTGAAGGGCAGGGCCTGTTCTTTCTGTATTTCGGAGGCTATTTATATCCTCAGCATTGTGCCTTCCCCATAGTAAGCACTCAAACATTCTTGTTGACTTAAGTGACTGGCCTCAAAAAGAAGCTGGTAATGATTCAGTGCCAAATTAGAAGGACCCCAGCGGAACGCCAATGATAAGACTTGGGCCTGTTCCATTTAACATTTTTATCGATGCCTTAGAAAAAGTCATAAAAAAATTAAAATTAAAATTAAAAAAGAAAAAAAAGAAAAAGTCATAAATGAAATGCTCATCCTATTTGAAGCTGGTATAAATCTAGGAGAAATGACCAACAAATTGGAATACCAGAGTCAGGATCCAAAAGAAAACTTGATAGGCTAGAACACTGGACTGAATCTGATAAGATGGAGTTTAATAGGAAGAAATATAAAATGTTGTTGAGTTGTTTCAGTTGTGCCTGACTCTTTATGACCCCATTTGGGATTTTCTTGGCAGAGATACTGGAACGGCTTGCCATTTACTTCTCTAGCTCATTTTACAGATAAGGAAACCGAGTCACAGAGCTAGTAAGTGTCTGAGATGGGATTTGAACTCAGGTCTTCCTTGCTCCTTGCTTCCTTGCTCCTATAAAATATTACTGAAGTTTAAAAGTGAACAATTAAAAATTCAAGATAGAGGAGACAGAAGTTATTCTGAAAAAACAAACCTCAAGGTTTTAGAGGAGTGAAGTCTCCACAGGAGTCAGTGGTTTGAAGTGGCAGTCCCCAAAACTAATCCAGCCTTGGCCTGCTTCCAAGAAAAGCAAGGGTTGTTGTCATTTACATGAGTGAGACTACATCTGGTCCTATCATTATCCATGTGAGTCCCCATGATTTAGAAAAGATGTTGATATGTTGAGGGTTGTCTTGAGGAGAAGAGCTGGGATAGTGAAGGGTTTTGAATCCATGTCATGGGAAGACAGGTTGAAGGAAGTTAGAATGCTTTAAGGGGGTTGATGGGATGTCATATTTATTTTCAAATCTTTGAAAGGTTGTGGGAAGGGAGATTTGATACTTCTGCCTGCCTTCACAGGTCAGAAATGGGAGCAATGGGCAGGAAAAACATCCAAATAATAAGAATAATACAGAAGAAGAGTAGATTTACACTCTTGGTTGATTTTTTCTTTAAAGATTTGACCAATTTTGTGGGAAGGGATGTTGGCTGGGAAATTGATTTTTAGGTAATGGGCTGAATTATGGTTTGGGTCTTTCCAACTCGGGAATTTTGTGATGATATGTCAAAAGATCAAAGAGGTGTATTTATAACCAAGAATAACTCAGCCTGTAAAGCTGAACGTAATCTTTCATGGCAAAAAAAGAAGAAGAACCTAAAATGGAATAGGGAACTTTGAAACATTTTTGATGACAAGACTAGCCCTGGGTAGAACCTTTGAAATACAAATGCAAGAATCCAGAGAAACCTAGAAATATCAGCTGATTTGAACAATCGGAAGGTGCTGTGTAATGATGTATGTAACGTAACTTCTATTCGAGGCAGAAGAAGGTTGTTCCTTCAGAACCTTAATGTCTTCAAAGGGTATTGAGGGAGTTAATTAAGAATTTGAAGGAGACTGGTTGTGTTCTGAGCATTTGAGGAAGGAAAAGAGAAGGGAGGGTAAAAGGAGGAATCACACTAGTGTAGACTGAATCGAGAAGGGAGTGGAATTTGCTCTCTCTCAGTGTGAGGGGAAAAAAAGCAACAAATGTGGAGAAAGGAGTGGGGGGAGCAGGCAGCTAATGAATCTCACATTTGGAATGGAAAAAGGAGCATTGAATATTCATATAGTTTGGGGTAGACATACATCAGATTTGATAGGGAAACAAATGGGGATAAAGCAGTGTTAAGAAAGAATGATAACTTCGGGGCAGCTAGGTGGTACAGTGAATAGAGCACTGGTCATAGAGTCAGGAGGACCTGAGTTCAAATCCAGCCTCAGACACTTAACACTTACTAGCCATTTGGGCTAGTCACTTAACCACAATTGCCCTGCCCTCCCCCCTCCAAAAACCAAGAGACAGACAGACAGACAGACAGAGACAGAAAGGCACAGAGAAAGAGATAGAGAGAAGAAGAAGAAAAAGAAAAGAAGAAGAAAGAAGAAGAAGAGAGACAATGAATACTGAAGGAAGCAAAACAAACTTCCTGAGCATGAAATAAAGGGTTATATGGGGTGAGGGAGAAAGAAAGAATAGCAAAAAGAAATATTGAAGGATATGCCTTATGTTGCCACTTAAACAAGGGAATGGCTAAGCACATTGTTGCATAGGAATGTAATGGAATATCGTTGCACCACGAGAAATGATGAAAGAAACTATTTCAGTGTTTTCCAGGTATTGTGAACTGATGAGGAGTAAAGTAAGCAGAACCAGGAGAACAATTTATACAAATATAGCAACTTTGTGCCAAAAAGCAATTCTGAAAGATGCTGTTTAATATCATGACTAAATATGGTTCCCAAGTACTTCGGCTGAAGCATGTTACCAACTTCTTGACAAAGAACTGATGGAAGAGAGGGAGGGAGGAGAGGAGAGAAGACAGGAGAAGAGAGAGGAGAGGAGATGAGCAGATAGATAATATGCAGATAGAGAGGAAGAAGATAGACAAGATAGAGTCAGGCTAATAATATAGATGAATAGGTAAGACAGAGAGAGATAGATTAGATAAGGAAGAGGTTGTATAGATAGAGGTGGATGGTTAAAGATATTTGGTTAATTTTGTTGATTATGCTTTTTTTTAGGTTTTCTTTTTCCTTCCTTTTTCTTAGTTTTTGATTGAGAGATTTGGAAGGGAGTTAGCATCAGTGAAACCCCACCTTACCTCTCAAAAAGGAGGGTTGTAGAAAGAAATTTAGAAGGTAACCTAAACAAGCAGGGCAGTTTTGAATGTAAAGTGTGGAATTTGGGTTTTAGAAGCAAGTTGTAGGAAATGGAGAGTCATGGCTTTAAAGAGAATTCTCTTTTTGTTTTCTTTTGTGTATATGGAAATGCTCACTTTTTGGTGATTAGGTTCATAATTAAAAAAAAAAATCAAAATTGGCCAATACTCTTTAGTGTGGCATTTTGTCTGAGAATGCTTCTGACTTCCACTGGGGGGCAGGTCTAGTTAAAGGTGGATTCTCAGTCTATATCTCACTGGTAAATTCTACTTGCTCCAGAACTGTTCAAAGAAGAGAATTAGGAAAATCTTCCTTATGGGATGCCTGTAGAATGACTAATGAAGACCACTTTCCAAAGTGTTTCCTTGTTACTGTGAATGCCCTTTCAGTTGATAATCCAGAGACCATTTATTGCTAGTCTTTCTCAACATTTTTCTGAACATTCCTTAATGGGGAAAAGCCCACTTCATTCTAGGAGTGTTCATAACTTAAAATAGAAGACAATCTATGTTAGGGAATGGAGTAATCACTTAATTTTGCTTTGAAAATAGTATTAACTGGAAAGAAAATTAGTTAAATCTAACATTCCTGAATGTGTGTGGTATATCAAACAAGAAAGATAGAACTGATTTGTAGCATTCAGCTGTGTGTATGAGTTGAGGCTGAAATGCCTGAACATTTCTCCTAAAGGTTAAAACTTTCCAGAAAATTAAACTCAAGACATTTAGACAAGAGAAATGAGAATTCCCTAAACTTAGTACTAAGTGAGAAGTGAGGGAAATTTTAAAGAACCTCCATCAATCTTTGTTCTTTTTTCATGCACCTTTTTTTCTCCCTGATACCTGTAACATCACATCAATTATCTCCATCCTTGTAGATTTGCTTTTTCCTGTAGCAACGGTTAAAAAGGTTCATGAGAAAGCAAAGTTCTTTTTCTTTCTCCCTGAAATCCACAGAAAGTTATCTAATAGATCCTAAGAGATGAAGATAGTGCTTGAAATTGAATGATCCTTTCTGCTCTCCTAGTTATTACAAACAAACAAAAACAATGCAAGTCATCTTGGTTTCTAGTTGAGAAGGATGATAAAATAGACCTCTCATTGATTCTTTGCCAAGGGGACTTTGTGTCATTTTGTGAACTATGGAAAGTACCCAACATTTTTTTTCCAAGCTTTTCAGCTTTCAACCCAACTTTCAACCTCAAACCCAACAAAGATAGATCTTTCCAGCCCACTTCTGGTACCATCCCCACAAATCTCTAAACAGAATTGAAATGTGCATTGAATTTTCCTATTTAACAACCATTTTACTGGTGCTAGAATTCTTTTGCCACAAAAATCAGTTTGTGCCAACATGATTCCTTGGTGTCAGCTCAGCTCTGAGAAAAATTTACTGGTTACTGTGGTTTTTACAAAGCCAAAGAACTTTAATCCTTGAAGATAGTAGCAAAAGGGGAGAAAATTAATTAGTTAAAACTATCGTGTTCCTGGCTCCATGTGGTTTATAGACCAAGGAAAAAAGAATTGATTTATAGACTTGGGAGCAAATCTTAGAGTGTGTGAGATGGGGGATATTCTAAGGGGATTTTCAGAGAACAGGGGATTCACTTAAATGATTCTGGATGAATTTTATATAATCCTCAATCCTTAACTCCTCTCCAAGCCCTGCTACTGACTCTCCAGACTTCTTTCTCCATCGTTCCCCATTAGCCATCTCACTCCATTCCTCACTCCAGGAAGCATCTTCACCACCATGATCCAACAGACTTCTTATTCTGGAGTATTCCTTTGCCCCCGTGATTCCTTCCTTTGTTTAGTTATTTTCTCCAGGAACCTCCATTTAAAGGAAAGGTACATGAATCAGCCATGTTCACTCCACTCATCTTTGGGTCCTACTCCTGACTCCCTTCTTCCCCTCCCATTGTTTTTTTCAGCTTCCTTTCATGTGTTGTAGTACCATTAGAGTGTAAACTTTCTGGAGGCTAAGATACTCATTTGTTTTGCTCCTATGTACGTCAACAGAATTTAACCCACTGGCTGGCACATTGTGAGCACTTAAATGTTGTGGTGACTAACCCTGCTTTCACAGAAGTCTGGGATGGTTTTCTTGAGGGACAGCTTTGTGACTTGCACTGCACATGGTGTAAAGGGACGCCACTCCTGATTGGCAGATATAACGTTGACCCATGATGCTATATGAGTAGAATAGGGACTTCAGTTTGTGGGAGACACACTTTGAGATAGGATCTCAAGAAACAGTAAGATAGAAATCAAGTGCAGAATGTTGAATGACAGCCTTGAGGGGACATCAGACATGTAGGGGAGCCTCCATGATGTATGTTGTATGTTGAAGTCCTAGAGACCTATGATAGTGAACTCCCCTTCAAGAAGACAGTTCTCTCTCCTGGTTTCAATTGAAACCTTATCTTACTTCCAATGAGGGAGCTCATTTAATCTTCTTTATTCTTTGCATATTCTAATCTGTGTAACTTTTCTCATTTCTGTTTACTGATTTCTTTGATAAAGAATCTTTATCAAACCTTTGCCCAATATTGGCTGTCCTTGGACCCTCTTCTTCCTTCCATTTTCAGAAGTTTTGGTTGTAACAATTGTTCTTACAACTCTCTGCAAAGGTAGACCTGACCTCAGGTTATAACTAATCATGTAATCATGCCACCCACAAGCCATATCTTTTATATTTAAGCAATCACACACACACACACACACAAAGAGAGAGAGAGAGAGAGAGAGAGAGAGAGAGAATATACTACGCCAAAAGTTTTATTTTAAGCTTTCGTGACTTAAAACTGTACTGAGAATTTTGGGATAACCTATATGTGCCCTCAAATGCAGACAATCTGTCTGTGTATCTATCTATCTATCTATCTATCCATCTGTCCATCTGTCCATCCATCCATCCATCTATCCATCTATCTATCTCTATATCTACATATCCTACATTTAAAAGAAATACTCTACCTAAGAAATTGAAAGACTGGATGGCTTTATTTTTGGCATCACTATTGCTGAGTCTTCCTTTTTTGCTTCCCATTAAACACCAAGAGAAAGAAAAAAAACTATGTGTAGCAAGTTAGTACAGTCTTGCAAAACAAATCCACACAGTGGCAACATCTAAAAAACATATGCCTCTTTCTGCAGTCTGTCTCTCATCTCCTTGTCAGGAGGTAGGCAACATGCTTCATCATCTCTGGGAATATGGCTCGTCAATGCATTGCTCAGAGTTCTTTGGAGTTTGAAAGTGGTTTTTCTTTACCAGGGTGTTGTCCTTACAGAAATTACTCTAGCTATGCACACTTAACTCTGTGTCCATTCATACAACCTAGAATTCTCTTAAATAGTCTTCATCAATAGTATTCCATTACATTTGTATGCAAAAATTTGTCCTGTTTTTTGATTGTCTGAGAAGCAATCTAAGGTGCTCCTCTCCCTTAGATTCTAATACTTTGCTCTTCTATTTTTCTCTCCCTTTTATCCCTTCCCTCAGAATCAGGAAGCTTATTTTCCCTGTAATTATTCATTCATCAAAATTATTTTCCCTCTTAAAATGTCCCTCTCACCCCACTTATTCCGCTGTTGTTAGATTATTTCTACACCAAACTGTTTATCTGTCCTTGTCCACTTCAGACAAGAGTGAGGTTCATCTGATGCCCCCTCCCTGTCTTTCCGTTCTTTTCCACACAAAACAATTATGAAGAATAGCAAATTATACTCATTCTTCCTCTTTTCTACAGTTTAACCTTTGCGCTCTGAGATCTCTTATTTAAAATAGAAACTGCCTACTCTTTGTGATGCTGACTTGGTTACTTTACCTGCTACTTTCTGGGTGTTTGCATTTTTTAAAATCTAATGTATGGGCTCTGGATTTGGGTTATAAAATACCTTGAACTTTTCCTTTCAGAAAAATGGTGTTCAGTGGATTTTTTTCTCTTTTTACTTTGCCTTCTGAGATGTAGATAGAGATGGAAATGGAGATGTAGGTATAGACATAGACATAGGCACATATATATATATACATACACACATAGAATAGATATATAGGTATGCACACGCACCCGTATATATGTATGTGTGTATACACATGTGTACATACACACTCACATATATACATAACCACATTCCTAGTGTGTACATGTGTATGCAAATACTATACTTGTGAATATATGCATATACACGCCTATGTTGTACACATGCATGTGTTAGAGCCATACCATATGTGGGCTTCTTCTCCAGGCATGGGCAGTAACACTGGTCAGTTAAAATTTCAGTATATAATGAGAGGTCTGGAAAGACTGATGTGGATGAAGATGGCTTGTCCAGAATCCCACAAGACACTGGGGCTGTAGCAATTTCAGAAGACACTCGTGATGCCCAAGGAGCTGGGCTACAGCAAAGTTAAAGTCTGTCTGAGAACTTGGCACCAGACAACATAGTGATTTGCAAACAAACCTCACAGAAATCATGTTCCTTGGCACCTCTGTGCATGACTGGCAGTGAGGACAGATGGCTGATGAAGGGAAGTGGCAGAAGCTGAAAACAAGGAACTACTACTAATAACTTTAAATTCTGGTCAGCAGGGAGCACTTGACCGCTAAGACAATTGAGGAAGTTGGAACTACGCAATAAAAGGCTGTATCAGATTGTGACTGATTCCATGCATGGAACCAAGAAGCAGCTGGTGCTACCCAGAGCAAACTGCCCAGGAGCCAGGAGTGCCTAATATGACAACTTTGTGTACATGAGTCAAGAAAGACCCTAGAACTGGTAAAAAATAAATGTTAATCTCCAAGAAGCCTACAAATATCACCAATGTGAAAAATGCCCTGTATGTGTCCAAAGAAGAGCATTACCAATTCATGCTTCACATTCAGAGAACCTAATGGCCAGCAAGCCTTTGGATGTTTTTTTCTTTATTGACTTGATTTCTCTATAGGGAAATAGGACAAATATATGACATCTTAGCAGTGACTGATGATTTCAGCAGATACCTCTAGATGTCCGCCACAGCTTTGTCCTGGCTCCTCTCCTCTCTTCTCCTTTCCCTCTATATTTGTTAATCTCATCACTTTTTTTTTGGAGGGGGGAAGGCAGGGCCATTGGGGTTAAGTGACTTGCCCAAGGTCACAGAGCTAGTAAGAGTTAAGTGTCTGAGGCCAGATTTGAACTCAGGTCTTCCTCACTCCAGCCCTCCATCTACTGCACTACCAGTGGCTTGCTTGGTACTCACTTGTGAACACATTGGGAACTATGAGACCAGAATAAAAATCTCAATGGAATCAACTTATGTCATTTCTAATACCTGATATAATACCATCAGGAATGATGCTTTAGGCTTTATACCATGCTTGTTCATGTTTGGGCAACAGCCACTTTACCTAGTAACCTGTGTTTTGGTACCTCAGATGGAAATAATGAATTCACCTACATTTGGTAAATCAAGAAAAACCCAAAGAGATCTATCAGGTGTTCGTGGCTGGAGCTCAGAAAAGAGTAGCCAGAAGCTAAAGATGACATCCCACTAAATAAGTTGTCAAGACATTCCACCAGGGATAGTTTGGCTGAAAAACCTTGGTATTCAAGGAATTTACAAATCGGCTGACTGTTGGAGCTAAGCTAAGCTATTGAAGGAATGAGAGCTGAGACTCATATAAAGAAGATATCCCATCAAGACTGCTTGCCACAATCTCCAATTGTCTATAGGAGCAGGTCAGATAGATTTTCTAGTGGAGAAAAGGGATGGACACTCACCTCTATGAATGCTGGCAGCTGTAAAAAGGCTTTGTGAACCAGATAGGAACATCGAAAGCAATATTTCCAAAGGAAACCGTGTGTAATATTAGAGGGCAGGAAGACAACTCAGGGGTAACTCCTTTCTTCCCTAGAAATGCTACGGATTCTCCAGGGGGTACAGATAGAATCCAGAGACCACAAAACTAATGATAACCAACCTCTCTTAGCTGTCAGTCTGATAAGAGGAAAAACAAGTCTCTCTTGACCATGTTGGTTAGCCATCTGCTTTCTCAGATATAGAAATGACAAGTCATTTCGACTGGTCATTAGACCATTCACTGAACTGGTAACATAAGTTAATGATGTTACAGATGAATGTGATACATGCATGTCCAGGTAACAATACAAGAGAGTGCCTGTGTGACATGTGGCTTACATGTCATATAATCATATATTGTTCCTTATGTACAGGTTCATTATGGCATAAATGAGTTTGAGAGAAATTATTTTCCATTATATTAATAACTAATTATTAAATTAGGATTGAGGTTTTTTCCATTTCTTCATTCAGGGACCAGTCAGTCTTTGAAGGACAGTCTTCGAAGGACATTACTGATGGATGAGTTTGCCCAAATCCTCTGGCTACCTGCTCTTCAATCTTGGGTGAGGCTCCAACCAACTAGAAGACCTTACATACAGAATCTAGTCTAGATGAATTCTTGCCCTTAGGAAGTAATCCCCTGTCCTTGGAACCCTCCATTCGAATTCAGGGTACCCCATCAGGAAGGAGAAAACCAATCAGAATGATCCAGGTAGAGATGGATTCCTTTGTCCAAGTCACATTCTCAGGGGAAGCTAAAGACTTGTTTTGCCTCCTCATTAAATGTCCACCCCCTCATTAATTGTTCAGGGTTGATTTCCACCTGTCAGGGGTACCTTCTTTTCCAAAGGTATTTAGGCATTCAGGGATCTCCATGGTTTTGTCTTTGGTTGCTGAGACCACTAACCATCAGTTTATTGATTATTGCCAGCCTAACTAATAAACTGATTATTAATTACTCAGAAATTCTGTCTCTTGGGCTTTTCATTTGTCATAAGCATGCTTGTTTATTATATTTCCATTATGCCCATTTTACTAGATGTGATATCTTCATGCTATTGTAACGTCTATTAATGTTTTATCTGTTGTTTATACATATGATTATTTCTGCCAAGTATTCTATATACATATATTGCTAGTGTGATTGTTAGAGTTAGCTAAATTTGCTTTGTTAGTAAGTCATGCTTCCTTCGTTATTTTTGACTAATTGCAGTGTACATGGATAGGAAGTTACTTTTGAGATATGCCTTACTGTTTTGCTTGTCACTTAGACATGTTATCACTGAAGTACTCTATCAGGTTACATGTATTATATAATATGTCTTTTGCATGTAAACTGTGTACTGGTTTCTTTGGCTTTCTTAGTTTGGTAACCTGGGATGTGAGGAAAATCACTCTTATTTATACTACATAGTTCCAAGGGTTCCAAGCTTACCCCAGATACATTTTGCAAGGGACTGTGAAAGGTTTCCACCCACGGGAGGAATGTAGTTTTATTCCTAGATGGACTTAGTGGTCTCCTAAAGAACAGACCTGTGATATGGCAATATCATGCAAAGAACATTGACTCCTGACTGACTGAGTAACTTCTGGGAGAGGGAAGCAAAGAAATAATGAGAGAGCCAAGAAGAGGCAAGGTGTGGACTCTGAAGGGCAAATGGAAGATCCCCTAGAACAGGAATGTCAGACTCAAATAGAAATCTATGCATAAGGATCCCTGCAGCCTGCATATTGAATAACTTAGTTTTAAAATATATTATTCATGTTTTATGGTATTTTATATTTTGTTAAAAATTTTCTAATTACATTTTAATCCAGTTTGGGCTGCACTTTGGGGTATTGGGGACCTTGGCCCATAGGCCATGTATCTGATATCTCTGCCCTAGGCATAGGGCAGCATATATGCTACATGCACTTGCAACACACAGCAGGCATGTGAGAAATATGTGGCATCCCAATATGGTCTTTGAGTTGCAGTGTCCATACCCCCAGAAACTACTGAGAGTGGACACAGTGAAGGAGCTCATACTATCCCTAACTGAGCAGAGATTTCATCCCATGACCTTTTTTGCATATTATCATCTAAATCAGTGGTTCTCAACCTTCCTAATGCCGTGACCCTTTAATACTCGACTGTGGGTGTATCTGCATGTAGGTGGACCCACCTGGAGATGGATGGAGGAGCGGTGTCTTGGTTCCTAAGACCATCGGGAAACAAGTGTTTTCCGATGGTCTTAGGCAACCCCTGCGACCCCTGTGAAAAGGTCTTTCGACCCCCAAAGGGGTCATGACCCACAGGTTGAGAACCGCTTATCTAAATAATATGGCCTTCCCAATTACTATTTTACATGCTTTCTTTAAAATATGTTTGCTTATTCCAATCTAGATCTGTAGTAGAATTATACCTCCCACTCCTTCCCTTGGTATGCACCTTGGCAGAGGCAGGCATGAGAGAAAATAATTTAGAGTAACTAGGAAAGATAGTTTTTATTCTGAACTCTAAAAGAACCATATTACTAAATTTCAAATATCTGGTATCTAATAGATTTAATTCTAGAGCAATGCCCTCTTAAAGATAGGAGAACAAGAGAGTAATCACTCAGCTATGACTGTCTTCCTACTACCCACAAAGGCGGAAATCCAGTTTCTTGAGAAACATTAGATAGGGTATTTCCATATATATCAACATATCACCAATGCATATGGACCTTCTAGCATTTTAATTTTATTTCTTTAGTTTTTTCTTTGTTTTACAAATTTATTATTTATGTATTTTTAACATTCTTTACAATTTTTTAAATTCCAAATTCTCTCCCTCCCATTTCTGGCCCACCCATTAAGAAAGCAAGCAAAACTATATCAATCATATATGTGAAATAATGTAAAACATATTTCTATATTAACCATATCATGCCAAAAAGCAAAAAAATGAGAAAATTATACTTGTTTTGCCCAATTTTATTGCATTGTGACCAGTAAGTGATATATATATATATATATTTTTTTTACCATTTCTGCTTTTCTATGTTTTTGGTGAGGTTTTTATATTCATGAACAATTTCTTACATAGATGATTTTTGGAATTATGTCAAAGTTTGCATTTCTCAATTCATTTATGATAAAGTTCTTCAGACAAATTGGCATTCCTCCTTCCCCGCTGCATTCTCTTCATGTGGGACCATTAGAAGTTATTTTGCTTATGATTAGCTAAGTGTCCTTTCCACCATGTCAGTAGCTGAAGATAGTCTAATAAGGCTTTTTACGCTTAGCAATTTGGGGAGCAATCTTATGCGATACAAGCTATACTTTTGACATCACAAAAATGGTTTTTGAAAAAAAAAGTTTGCTTTGCTTATTAAAATAATCTGTTTTCCCCTGAAAAGATTCTTTATGTTTGCCAATGGATTTTGCATGTACACAATTACAATGTCATTTCAATGTATTGTTTCAGGCCATCTGCAGTGAAAGCTATTGTACAGAATAAACACAGTAGCCTTTCTTTTCCATCACGAACCGTGCTGGTGAATCCTGATGAGAACTATAATGTATTGTATTTGCCGGATTTGGACTTTTTACTTTGTGTTTATGCTACTTAAACTGTCTCTATTGTCTTGCAAGTGTATCGGTTTCTGCCGTTCCAGTGGCTTTTCTCTTCAAATTGGTCACATATATGTTTGTTCATTACAGAGAGATATTATCTCATCTTTCTAAAAGATAAAAGTTAAAGCTTACAAATCTATTACTCTTCCCAAATTATTTTAATGTCAATTTTAAATGTTTATTCAATAACAGCTAAAAGAGATAATCTGATGTATACTTTATGAAATATTTTCCAATTGCATTTTAATCTGGTTTGGATTACACTTGGGGATGTTGGAGGCCTTGGCATGTGTTTGACATCTCTGTCCTGGCACATATATGTATATAAAAGAGATACTCCCCCCCCATTTAATAGCATTTTATTCTTTCCGATTACATGTAAAATAGTTTTCAGTATTCCCTTTAACAAAATTTTGAGTTCCAAATTTTTTTCTCTCTCTCCCCTTCCCCCTCCCCAAGATGGCAGCCATCTGATATAGGCTATAGATGTACAATAATATTAAACATATTTCCACATCAGTCATATTGCAGAAGAAGAATCAGAGCAAAAGGGGGAAACTGTGAGAAAGAAAAAAAAGAGAGAAAATAGCATGCTTTTGATCTGCATTCAGAAACTATAGTTCTTTCTCTGGATGTGGATAGCATTTTCCATCATGAGCAAAAGAGATACTTTTAACTTCCACATTAAAATTGCTTAATTGTGAATTTACACACTTTTCATTCAAATGCAGTAGGCAGCATAACACAAACCATCTGGTGAGAGCTTGCTCTGACTGATGACTGAAGACAATAATGGTGGCAGATCACTTGAGTTGAGATTGGATACGTCTTGAATACATTTGATCTTGTTTATCTGCGTAGTAGCAAATTATCATTTCATTGCATCCCTCAGTTGGAGCCAAATCACCATGTTAGTCTTACTCTCGTTGACTTTGGTCCAAGCTTTGTTTTAGTCAGAGTCAATGTCCTTCCCCCCAACCCCACCCCTCTTCAATACTTCCATCTTTCTGCCAAGACACTGCCAGTCATTCAGGTTGGCAACCTTGGTGTCATCCTCAGCCTCTCTCTCCTCTCAGGCACTGAACATATTCAATTAAGTTGACACATCTTATTTTGGATTCCATAGCAGCTCTTTAGCCTCCCCTGACATTCACATTGTTTGCCTGCTCCATGGGTGTACCTCTTCCGATCCATCCTACCCAAACTGGGTTTTTTAAAGTTCAGATTAGCCCTTCTTTGTCTCCTACTCAGTAAGCTCTGGTATCTCCCATTACCCCTAGATGTAAATACCAGTCTCTGTGTGTCATTTAAAGCCCTTTACACCCTGAACTGAACTTACCTTTCCAGTCTTATTACACATCACCTGCCTTGATGAACAATATGGTCTAAACTGGATTCTTGTAATTCTTCATACATAGAACTTCATCTTCCTTCTCTGTGCCTCTGCACAGGTGTACTCATTGCTGGATTGTCTTACCTTCTCATCTCCCATCTCTTACAATCCCTCAATGCCTTGAAGATTCAGTACAAGGATCACCTTCTCTGTGAAGCCTTTTGGATCTTGCCAGATGCTAGTGTTTTCCTCCTCAAAAAAATTATCATGTATTAATCTTGTACTTTTTTTCTATACACATGTACAGACAGGTCTCACTTTAAGTAAACTCACATCATGCAAATTCAACTTTATCTAAAGAATTCTACTGCAGGAGAGGCACAAGGCCACACAAGGGTGGGGAGAACAGCTCAGGGGCTTTCAGTTCCCAAAAGGAATTATAGAGGAGGTTGCTTAAGGAAAAAAAAAAAAGATGTAGGGACAGCTAGGTGGCACAGTGAATAGAACACTGGTCCTGGACTGGAAGACCTGAGTTCAAATCTAGCCTCAGACACTTAACACTTACTAGCTATGTGACCTTGGGCAAGTCACTTACCCCCAATTGCCCTGCATTCCCCCCTCCAAAAAAGCAAAAAAAAAAAAAAAGATGTAACAGAAATATGTAGGAAGAGAGTTTTAGAAAAGATTGTACCCCCAGTTCATTCCAACTTTTGTTGATGTAACAAAGAAAGATGAAACATTCAAGACGTAGCAAGATTGTAAAATTAGCACAAGAATTGGCGCTTGAAGTGGATGAGAAAGATACGGAGGAGCTGATTGAGTCTCAAGAATTGTCAAATGAGGATCTGATTAAAATTCTAGTTGCTAAAACTGCAGAAGGAGAAAAGGAAACTTTGAAGCCCGAGGTTGAACCAAAAATGTTCACGAGGAAACAGTTGGCAGAAGCATTGTAGTATTTGAGTGATTGTTTTTCTTGTATTGAAAACATGGATCCAAATACTTCAGAATTTTTAAAAGTTCAAAGACTAGTGAGGCCGATATTGCTTGCTCTTGTCAGATACGCAAGGAGAACAAAGAGAGCTCCTTTCCAAACATCCCTAGATAACCTCCAAAGAAAGGTCATATGCCCACCCACCAAAAATAAAGGCTAGGTGCAGTGGGTGTGGAGGAAGCGACGTACACTATGCCTATGTTAACTTTACTGCACAGTACTGTGCATGCTTTATGATCAACTTATCTTTCATTTCTTCTTTTTAAATTAAATTGGTATATTTACTTTTAGTTTACAGCATTCAGTTCCACAGTCCCTTGGGTTTCAGATTTTCTCCCCCTCCCTCTCCCTCTCCCCCCACCCCCCATCATGGTGGCCTGCACTTGGATACAGGATCTACAAATATCTTTACATTAATCATTAGTCAGGTTGTAAAGAAGGATTGTAACTGATGGAATGATCAGTGGGAAGGAGGGAACAAAACAAGACAGGAAAAAGAAACAGAGCAAGTAGTTTGTTTCAATCTGCACTCAGACTCTGCATCTCCTTCTCTGGATGTGGAGAGCTCCTTCAGTCATGAGTCTTTTGGAGATGTCCTGTAACCTTATATTGCTGAGAGGAGCCCAGTCTATTTTGAAGTTAGTCGTCACACATATGTTGTGTCTGTGATTGTGTACAAATTTCTCCTGGTTCTGCTCTTCTTGCTCAGCATCAGTTTATATAAGTCTCCAGGTTATTATGAAGTCCTTCTGCTCCTCATTTCTTATAGCACAATAGTGTTCCATTGCATTCATATACTGCAACTTGTTCAGCCATTCCCTAATTGGTGGGCATCCCCTTGTTTTCCAATTTTTTGCCACCACCAAAAGAGCTGCTATAAATATTTTTGTACATACAGGTCCTCTTCCCACTTCTCTGCTTTCTTTGGGATATAATCCTAGAAGTGGTATTGCTGGGTCAAAGGGTATGCACTTATTTATAGCCCTTTGAGCACTGTTCCAGATTGCTCTCCAGAATGGCTGGATCAGTTCACAGCTCTACCAACAATGCATTAGTGTTCCGATTTTTCCACATCCTCTCCAGCATTTATCATTTTGCTGTTTTGTCATCTTAGCAAGTCTGGCTGGTGAGATGTGGTACCTC
>CM053601.1:17609999-17651484 GCA_028646575.1 Pseudocheirus occidentalis
CCAGTCCTCAGAGATGAACAGTTCCCAGGTCCTTGTCCAGTCCTCAGGGCAATCCCCGGCATACACTGAAGTTCACAAGGTTCAGCACACCTCAAACCCTTCAGGATTTCTCTTGCCTGGAACTCAAGGATCAGCCAGGCCACCAACAAACAAAGTCCCATCCTGTTCATGCCTTCAGTCAACCTTCTGATACTGGGAGAGGAACACTCTCTCTCTTTCCCTCTCAGCTGACTTCAGTCTCCACAAATCCTCCTTCACTGAGGAGTCAACTCCAAAATCTGTCTGTCTCTCCAAAATTTTCCTGCTTATAAGCACTGGCCTTCTCCCAAGTCAACAGGGGAGTTCACACCTTTTCACCAATGGACAGAGTTCTATACTTAGCCCTAAGTATCTGATCTACTTAGCCCTAAATATCAAACAAATTGATTACCATTACAGATGCCTCAGTGCCCTCCAGACTTTTCAGCCTCACAAAATCATGGAGATTCTATTCCCTTCACCTAGAATTAAAAACAAACAAACAAAACCCAAACAGAGAGGCCATGGACTAAGGCTCATCTTATGGCTACATAACCTCAAGGCAGAAAAGGCTCAAGGCTTCTTCTCTTGTAATGTGGTCTCTCAAGGAGTCCCTGAGCTCCCCCCAAAATGAATGAGGCAAAAAGAAAGAAGAAGCTGCTGAGAACCCTTTTGGAGTGTCTCTGTGGTGAGTCAAAGAGCATCCTGGTCATCCTGTGGTTGGCTGACACTGTCTCCATGACATTTCCCTTATACATCATCCCAATCCTTCTGCAAGCCAGCTTTCTAGACTGTTAATGAATGGAGACCCCATCCCAAGTTCTCTGCATATGCACCAGACCTCCATTACACATTTATTAAACCCTTACATAGATGTTAAACTTAAACTGATGTCCATAAACTGATGAGCAGAAACCTTAAAATAGCTACTAGGGATAGCTTCTAGGTCCTTTGGTAAGGCCTTTGACTGAGTCCAAGTTTTACAAAACAAATCCTTTTAGTAAAGGGGATTTATTCTGTGAAGTTTGGATTCAGTCAAAGGGCTACACTTGAGGACTTGGAGGGCCATGTGTGGCCTCCAGGCTACAGGTTCCCCACCCCTGAGTAGCCTCTTCTTTTACAACTCAAGCATGTACAGAAGTCTTATTTTTAAACATTCAAATTTTTAGTTCACTGTTTCCCTTCAAGAGCTATTTCTTATCAGCTAAGCCTGCACAGACTCTTCCTGCCCCACCCTGTTATCCTGCTGATCTGATAAAGAACAAGGTAAGTCCTGTTTAGAAGGGATCTCCATCTCTGCATCCTCAGCAAGTCTCCAAAGGATTGCATCTCTAGATTTTTGCCATGTGGGCATGCCTGTAGTTTCACATAGGCACCCTGAAGGACTTTCAAAGTTGAGAGATGGATTCCTAGGTTGAAAGGGAAAACAGACCATTGTTGGCTATCTGATTGGAGAAAAAAAAAACATACATATATATGTATATATGTATATATATGTATGTATATATATATATGTATATGTATGTATATATATATATGTATATGTATGTATATCCTAAAAGGCAGATCAGGGAGAAGAGGTTGGGGGGGAGAGAGAAAGGAGGGTCTGGGACAAACACAATGGCAGCAAATAAGTGGCATTCTTTGGAGCACTACTGTTACCTGGCAACCTCCGGTATGGCACTCATGCCCCAGAGCAATGTCAATGCCTTGAATGAGGGCAAGCACTAGTGCCCATTTCAAGTGGGCGCAAGGTTTATTTGTGGTGATTATTCAGGGCTGCCCCAGTTTAATAAGAGAATCAAGTGAAAAAGACTGAATACATTGGGTGCTAGCAACTGAAGAAATTGGCAGCGATGGTATGCCTAATTCTCTTTCAGAGTTTAAATAGGTAGAGATCCTCTGGCATCTCAGATGTTTTGTCAAAAAAAAGGGAGATTCAGTATTTTTTTTTAACAAGTGTGTGTATGAAGTTATAAGAAATGTATACTCTGCCAGGAAAAGTGGGTTGGGATCTGACGTATGTGAACAGAATAGGAATAATTACACTGTGTGCACTAGAATTCAATGATTGTTCAAAGAGGCACTGGTTTTGCATTAAAAGTGACTGGTCTAGAGGGAGTTTTCTTCTAGCAAACTAGGACTCACTGCTCCAGAAAGCAATCTGTCATTTGGTCATTGGAATAATCCATATTTTTTTAGAAGATCACAGAAATGCAGATTTTAGAATTGGTAAGGAGTTCAGTGACTGTTTAATCAAACCCATGCCTGAACAGAGTCTCCAAATAGAACATGTGTCAATTGGACATACAGTCTCAACTTGGATTTTAGTGGAAGTAATTTTTTTTTGTATTATTAATAGTGGCTTTGAGAAGGTTGGGGGAGTTTCTCTCTGGTAATAGGGTTATCCTGCTATCTACGAAATGCTTAGAATGCTCAACTTGGTAGAGTCTTCCCAGTTTTACAAGACATTGGAACTTGTACACTGTAGAGAAGTCACCAAAGACTTTCCTTTTTCCCATTTTATCTAGTCCATAAGCCTCTGAATATTGTTACTACAATCAGGATGCAGAATCTAGGAGGGTATGAATGGAACATTGAGATTCCCACAGTTAGACTCATCCCCCAAGGAGTGTCCTTTCTGCAGCGGGAGGGCAAGATCTGGTGGCAGGTTTAGAGATTTCCAAGGCCTTTAAAACATGGGACCAACCAATGTTGAGTAACGTTACACATGTGGAAAAACTCCCAGGTCACAGGAAAAGAAAACCACAGAATTATTTTGGACATTTTATGAGTGCCTTTCTCTATTCAAGTTCTTTGTTGATTTGTTACATTATTGAGGCAACTCTTGGTGCTCAAAGGTCATCACGTTGAGGTTTAGGGTTTAGGGGTGCTCAAGACCCCAAAATACCAACATACCACGTCCTGCCAAATGAATTCAACTTAAGCCTTCTCTCAGCCAAAGTAAAGCAAAGTTTATTAAAGATTTGCCATAATGGGTAGACTCTTAAGGAGCCTAAGTATTTTTGAAACTTGTATTGATGAGCCTGCCAGAAAAATCTGACACAGAGTGTGTCTATGCTAGATTACTCTCAGCCCCATCATGGAGGCAAGATGGATCTTATATACAGAAAGATAATGGGAGGAGTTTGGGGAGAGTCTTGAGGAGGAGTCTAAGGAGGATCTTTGATGGAACTGAAGACAGACTCTAGTAATGGGATTAAAGGTGGGAAATAGTTGAAGTTTACCTGGAGATGACTGACAGTAGAGGGCTAGGCTAGTTTAAGGGTAACAGATTTGGGCCTAAGGATGATGAAAGGCTTATGGCCTTAGGCAAATGCCTCATCTAGTGGGAAGATTCAGAGTTCTAAGGGTTTCCCAGAGCCTGTACCCCATCATTCATATGTTGTTACCTTGAAATATAGACCAGGAGGTTAAGGACTGTGGGGGCTGGGAGGAGCCAAGTTATGAAGGGACAATGTAGTATTTATTTCTGCAACCTAAAACAGGGCCTTGGATATGGCAGGTACTTGGAAAATGATGGAAAAGTTGAATTAAAAACAAACGAACAATGTTTTTTGGTTTCTGTTCTTTCTGATGATGCTAACACAGCTTGATCTTCGTACCACAGTAAACAACAGCACCCCTGGGGAAAAATGACGAAATGGGGAATCCCACCTAAATTCACTGTGGAGTTCAGTTTCCCTAGATAATTAAGCAAGACCCAGTATTTAAAAAATAGAAAGCAATGTGTACTGAGCTAACTAAATTACCTCACTGGGGCTTTCTGCCCTATCTGTTGGAAACTTGCTTCAGTATTCAATCAGTCTTAGGAGTTGAGCCATGCTTTAGTTTGTCTCATTCCCTTTGCTACTGAAATTTAAATAGATTCCTTTTAACTAGTACTTGGTGAGCGCTCATTACAGCCTCAGCATGGTGCTATGTCTAAGGACAAAAGAAGTCTGAGTCTGAACGGAGAGAGGTTCAGGCTTTGGAGAAGTCCTTATCCAAGAACACAAGCAAAAGAAAGACTTCCTCAATCCTGGGTCGCTAAACTTTCTGAGGACCCAATTCCTCAGGTCACCATGAATACACCTTAATAGGTACTTAGTAAGATGCTACCTGTGAAGGCAGAACTGGTTCTTATATGGCTTACCAATTCTCCTGGAAACCAACTCCCTAACTTCTTTATGAATAGAAACACCATCCCAAATTTTCTTTCCCCATCGTTATTATCGGAGAAAATTTTTTCATTTAATATTTAATATGACATGATATGATATTATATGATGTAATATAATACAGTATTATATAATATAATATATAATATGATATGGTATGATGTGATGTAATGTAACGTAACATAATGTAACATAATATAACATAATAAATGCAATATAATATAATATATTTTCATTTAATATTTTCTTTCCCATCAATTTTGCCTTTTCTTTTTTCAAATTTTGAGTTCCAAATCATCTTCTCCTTCCCCTCCCATTGAGAAGGCGAACAATTTGACATAGGTTATAGCCATGTAGTCATGTAAAACACAGAGAAAGCAGTGTTTCAACCCTTCATACTGCTCTCCCGTCCCACCATAGACATGACTGCCATGATCCCTGGGCCTTTGCCTGAGCACCTGTTCCTCAATTATCTATTACGAAGCTGCAAAGGGTGGCACAAATTTTTCTTCTGAACATTCCTCATTCTGGTCCCATCTGACAAAAGCAATAATGTCTCAGACTTTTGTAACCATCCAATCCCAGATACTAGACCCCTACCTAAAAATAGAAAAATATTCACCAAACTTCTAATTACTAGGAATCAGCTTAAGAACAAACATATCTTTCACTACCTTAAGACCAGATTCCCAGACACTAGCCCCACTGACCAGGAGTCACGTGCAAGGTACCTCCTGTGTGTGTATACATTCCACCATGATTTGGGGATGAGGCAAGGGAACTGGCACCAAATCAGAGCCCAGTAAGGCTGCTAAGGATTCACTGTCCCAGATGCCTGACTTGATCTTTTAGCTGCTTCAGTCCCTTCTTCCCTTGTATTTGAGAGGGATGGACCAACATTGAGATCTGTTATCACAGGACAGAGGAGGGAGGGAGGGAGCCCCAGGCAACTGGTACTTGCCCCTGGCAAACTCCTACTTTCTCCATCCCTGATCCTTGTAATAAAGAGTTGCTGTTTGCAAAGACAGACCTCCCTCCTTCCCTTTCTACTCTTTCCTCTCTCGTTCCCACCTACCTTAGCTCTACCCCAGACTACTTACCAACCTCCCTGTCCTCATCTCCCGTGTTGTCTTCTGTATCCCCAATCAATGATTAACAGGTTTCCCTTCATTGGAGGCCTCTATTTTTCTGCACTAATGGAGAAAAATCTGGTTCGTTCATTTCTTCCAACTATCCATTCATTCATTCCTCAATTAATTAATGTGTAATTATTATGTGGAAGGTTCTATTCAAGGTGTTGGGAATACAAAGATGCAGAAAGACAGAGAGACAGACAGGCTCCAGTGCTTTTCCACAAAGAGCTTATTTTCTACTGGGAAGAATGCACCATGAAAACAGATAAGGAATTACATAATATATATGGAATAGGGGGATTGATCAAAGAACTCTGCAAATGAGTGACTAGGTGACTAGGTGCTCTTCAACCACTGGATGAAATTATAAGATGTAATGACTAATACGGAAATACATTTTACATGATTGCACATATATTGCCTACATCAAATTGCTTACTGTTTTGGGGGGAAGGGGAAGGAAGGGAGGCAGAAAATTCGGAACTCAAAATATTTTAAGTAAATGTTAAAAATTGTCTTTACATGTAATTGGAAAAAATTAAATACTATTAAAAATATAAAAATACTATTTTAAAAAATAAAGAAATTACAGGATTTGAGTACCCAAACAGGCAAAACACCCTCATCAAGAGATAGGGCTGTGGTATTGCACAGACCGGCTTCAACATTAGAAGACCTTATACAAGGCAGATTTTTTAGGGCTACCAGAAGAGACAGCGCTAATACCACATCTAGGCAGCACAGCTTTGGTGGCCTTCCAGAGAAGTCTGCAACCACTGCAATGAGCAACATCTGGATGAGGTCTGTTGGAGATAGAAGACGAGGCAAAGCCAGCTGTCAGCAGCTGGGATTTGTGAGAGAAGGAGAAAAGCCAATGTCAAGCTAATTAAAAATAATAGCTAAAATTCCTATGGTGCTTACTATGTGCTAGGGACTTTGCAAAGTGCTTTACAAATGTCTGATCCTCACAACAAATCTGGGAGGTAGGAGCTGTTATTCTTATTCTGTTGTTGTTTTACTGAGTCACGTACAACTCTCTATGACCCCCTTTAAGGATTTTCTTGGCAAAGATCCTGGAGGAGTTTGCCATTTCCTTCTCAATCTCATTTTACAGGTGAGGAAACTGAGGCAAACAGACCCTTACTCAGAGTCACACAAGTAGTAAGTGTCTAATTTGAACTCGGATCTTTTTGACTCCAAGTCCAGTACCCTGTCCACTGTGTCACTTAGATGCCCCTTTAACTGTGCTAGACCATGAGAAGACACACCAGAAGCCAGGGGTTCCAGCAGAGGTCTAGGTCTTATCCTGTCCATTTAATCCTGATGCAGAAGCAATGGCAACAAAACCATTAGCGAGTAGGAACCCGGGACCCACCTGCCCTATCCAGGAGTGCAGGAGGGGTCAGAATCTGGCCCTTGCACAAAGATCCAACCAAGAAACTGAGGCAAGAGATATAAGTAAGAGAAGAAAATGGAAAACGCAGTGAAGAAATTCTATGGATTAAGAAGTCCATGAGGTAAATCCAAAAGAAAGTAACTCCACAACATCTTCAGAGTCTCAGATTTTATAAAAAGAAGAGAAATATGCAAGCTATCAATAGCCATATCAACAAATGCTCTAATCACTGACTGTTAGGAAAATGCAGATTAAAGGTTATGCTTCATACCCATCACAATGTGAAAGATGACAAGATAAAAAAGAACAATAAATGCTGGAGGGAATGTGGGTAAACAGGCACCAAACGCTCTCTTCCAACCATTTTGGAAAGCAATTTTGAAATTTACCCCTGAAGTCCCTAACTGGAGCACCCTTTGACTCAATTATACCACTATGGGAATACAGCCCAAGGAGATCAAAGAAAAACCTATGCATAAAAGTATTTATAGCACCATTTTTTGTAACAAAGAACTAGAAACAAAG
The DNA here is from genome assembly GCA_028646575.1 of Pseudocheirus occidentalis. Taxonomy (NCBI): domain Eukaryota; kingdom Metazoa; phylum Chordata; class Mammalia; order Diprotodontia; family Pseudocheiridae; genus Pseudocheirus; species Pseudocheirus occidentalis. The sequence goes on from CM053601.1 coordinate 17,617,253, forward strand.
TGGGTGACCATCAATTGGGGAATGGCTAAACAAATTATATAGTGCATGAATGTAACGGAATATTATTTGGCTATAAAAATGACAGAAAGATCTATTTCAAAGAAATTCGAGAAATTTATAAACCAATACAGCTAATTGAGCAGAAGCAGGAGAACATTTCTGTACAATGACTCTAAACCACATTGTAAAGGAAAATAACTGTGAAAGATGTAACAGTTCTCCTCTATGCAATGACCAAAACCAACTCCAGAAGAAGGGTATTGAATCCTGCTTCCTACCAGAGAGGTGATGGGTTAGGGATTCAGAATGAGATATGAGTATTCAGACAATGCCAATGTGTGAGTTTGTTTACTTATTTGTTAGAAGGGAGGATTTTTTTTTAATTTGGGGATAAGGGAAACTCATAGTAGTGTGCAGTGGGCTAGTAATAGCGATGCCAATAATTATACATAGAAGAGAACAATAGGATGTTAATGTACTTAAAATATATACATATATACATACAAATATATGTGTTTATATGTATATATTTATTCCTTTTGGTCTACTTCAAGAATGAAGGATGGCAACCAACAAACCACATAGCTAGATGAATGCATATAGAAAGATACACATACATACACACTTATATGTATACACACATGTATATATGCCTATATACATGCATATGCATATGTATGTGTATATTCATGCATGTACATGTATGTGTGTTATTGAGATTCACAATTTCATATATGTAGCATCCCAACCCCAATTCCCACAACCCATTGGCAGTTGGATCCTTCCCAATGTGCCGAACATCATTTCTCCTCTTGGGGTCTTGAAGGTAACCATGAAGGTTGTGGCTCTAATATTACCATTCACAAACCTCCATCTCACCAGACAGGTGAGATTTTTCTCGGTTCTACCCAAGGCAATTGTCTTAAGGTTTTCCTGTTCTCTGTTCACTGTCATTGCCTGTTGTCTGAACCCTCCAGATCTAAATTCCAGCAGTAATTTCTCACCATCAATCAATAAATAGCCATCAACTACTCTTTAGGAGTATGGCCAGAATAGTAGTTATAAAAAGAATCTTCTTCCAGACTGGGACACACTCTCTCCTTGCTCACACAAAGTGCTTTGGGAGAGGGGCTAAAACTCAGAGATTTATAGGAGCAAAACCCATTATAGAGGCCAGCGTACACAGAGGTTCCTTCTGACTCCTGAGCCTAGAAGTCCTTTTTTTGTTTTCATGGAATCCTCCCCTATAGATATAACCCTTTTCTGATCGCTGTCTTTCTAGAATCCATTGCCAGCATTTCACTTTATTGAGAGGACACAGTCCCAGACTAACCTTTCACCACTTGTAGGTGTTCAGGTGGACTCTCCTACCAACCCCAATGCCTTTGAGGGATTCCCCCCATTCTTTGGGCACCTCCTTCTCAAAACGTTCATTGACCCCAAATCAGGAAAGAATAAACACACAAGAATGAGGCACCCGTTGCTCAGAGACACGTGGTGGCTGGGGACGGCAAAAGCGTCAAGCTTCACTCCCTCCCTCAGAAGGTCAGAGCAATCCTCTCACAAGATGCCATGGAAGAAAAGAGTAAGAGAGTAACTGCTCTGCTCTTTCATATGCATGCTCATTTCCACTTCAGACTCTCCTGAATCATCAGTTCTTCTAGCTCCAAAGTCAACTGGAACACTGCCTTATCACAGAGAACTAATCCTGAGTCATGATAGCCGTAGTCTCTTTCCCGGCAAGTTTCCACATGACATCTTGGAATAAAACAAGGCAGAGCACATCTACAAACGCTTTAGGAACCGAAATCCTGTTGTCCTCTCCCTCCTCCATTTGATATACAATATTCTTTTTATGTTCTTTGTGAAAGGAGTGTGTGGTGTTTTGTCCACAAAGGTTATTATGCGTGTCCACATTGGTCTGTCTAGATGTGGGTCATAAGGAGGCATGAATAGATGTTTCTACAGTCTTGTCCACTCACCTGTCCCCAAAGAAGATTTAGATTCTTTCTTGATGGGAGGGGGAGAAGGAAGTTGGCACAAGAAGCCGGTCACTCCATTCTACTCAGAGAGAGGGTACTAAGCTAAAAATGTAGCTGTCCGCTATCCACAGTAGGGGAAAATGCTTTGTTTCAAGTTGCACCCCTGGTCATTATCCCTCAAGAAGGAAGGAGTAACCCAAGCTACATATGCAAGGCTTGACCCCCCCCCCCACCACATGCCAGTTCCACGAAGAACACATGTCAGAAATAGCAAAAGAGCCAATTTTTACAAACCAACTGCAAACAGAATCAGAGAAGATATGCAGAAGAAAATACACCAGATAATACAGAGAGTGAATGAGTATTCCCTTTGGGAGCAAGCTAGCTCAGCTCAACCAAGGGAGTACCAGATCTCACCCAAAGGGAAATTCTCCATAGCAAGCTAGGGATAGTAACATGAGTAAGGTGCTGGCTCTTCCACATGTTGGCTGCTTCCCAGAATCCTTTTTCTCCCTTCAGGGCATGAAGAGGTCCCAGATCCAGCAATTCCATTGGTTTGCATGCTCAATCAGTTACTGTCTTTTTTGTTTCTTTAGTGAAACTGGCCACCCTGCATTAAAATTTTCCTTTTCTGCCAACTATTTCTGCTGTGCAGGCCATAAATTCTGCTTTCACAATTCTTATTTTTCCTTTAAACTATTCAATAACATCCTGTTATAGTTTCATACATGCTCTCTTGGCAATCCACAAAGTCCTTTGCCTTGTTAGGTGTTGATTCATTTTCCTTTGTCTCACAATACTTATTCACAGATGCCTAAGCTTTTTTACTTGATCTGGGGACCACACTTCCGTCTGCTATTAATATCTTCTCTGTTGGTTTATCTACTTAGTCTCAAGGTCTTTGCATTTTCTTCTTGCTGAGATCTTCAGCAATTTCAATCTTTTTTCCTCTTTATTTTCCTCTGTTGCTCATTTTATGACTTCCTTTCCAAAAGCCTTAGCCTTCTCCCACACTGGACAATTCATGGTCTTTGCCCCAGAAGACTTGGATAAAGGACTCTTTCCCTCAGGCAAGGTGGAGTGCCACATAAGCTCTCTCATGCTCTTTTACCTTCCATCTGGTTATTCCTCTGTTCTGCTGTGACTCAGGGGGTTGCCATTCTTCTGTCACAGTCTGAGCACATTTCTGCTGTTTGGATATCCATGGCACTGGAGATGAGAGGGAAGATGTTGAGGTGTAGAGTTCAGTTTTGTTGCAAGCCCACGGGTTGGCTTGTATGGTCTTGCTACTGAAAGCATGTTATGTGGTGGGAAGAGAATGTTTAATGAATGCTTTAGAAGTTAGATTTTAACTTTCTCTGCTGTTAGTTCTTTGAGTTTTTACCTTATTTGCGTTCTTGGTATCCTAGACCATAGAGACATCTGCAATTGCTTTTTTTGTGTGTATAATTCCTATATTAGAGAAGTCGGAGAAATTGTGATGATCAGAGAAAATGTCTAGTCTTCTATCTTACTCTAGATACAGCATGAAGGAGCCTAAACTTCTGACAAGTACAGTAAAAGGTGCCAGCTGGCAGCTTTGTTGCTCACTACAGAGTTCCAGGTTAGACTAAGAAGGGTCCCTGTGCCTAGGGGTGGTGATACAGTGTGAAGAGCAGTCATGGGCCCTATGTTGTAAGAAAAAAGTTCTAAAGCAAGCAAGCAGCAGTTTGTTGAATCTCCAGGTCTAATTGAATCTCCCCATATGTCTCTTGGGGCAGAGACTAAAGCTGGTAAACCATGAATTGTCTAGTGTGGGAGGAGGTTAAGACTTTTGAGAGGAAGTCCGAAAGTAAACAAAAGTAGAAAATAAAAGGGAAAAGATTGAAATTGCTGAAGATCTCAGAGAGAAGAAAACTCAAAGGACCTGAGCAGAGTCTCAGTTCCAGCTTCCAGTTCAATCTGAAGCATGCAGAAGAGTAACCAGGACAGCAATTCCCAGGAAAGCCTGTAGTTTTGTCACTCTGAACCAGCAGAGGTTTCTAGCTAGTGGCCAAATATAGCAGGAGTCTACTGGGATTCCAAACAAGGATAGCTCACAGGTGTGTTGCTCAGACCCAAGTCCAGCTAAGGAACTGGCAAAGCTCAGAACAAGAGGGCAGTAGTCAGACTTTTCCCTCGATCAGACTACTTTGAAAGCTCTAAGAGCTACAGGTTTTCAGTCTAAGTTGTCCCTAAGATCCTAGACTAACACCTCAGAAATGCACAGAGCCCAGCCCTAAGACAAAATCAAAAATCAGAAAGCAGGTTGAAAGTATGAGAAAAAAAAATCACTATATAAAGCTATTATGGTATCAGGTATGCCTAAGCTACAAACCCAGAAAAGAATGATTCCAAAACATCTACAAGCAAAACTTTAAAGAAGAATACAACTTATATACAAATTAGACCAGAATTTCTAGAAGATATGAAACAAGAGTTAAAAAAAAATTTTGTGATGTTTTTATAAATGAAATGAGGACAGTAGAGGAAAAAACTGGAAAAGAAATTTCTTCTCTGGAAGAATCAGAAAGGAAATTAATAGTTTGGTGCAAGAGGTACAAAACTTTGCCCAACCACCCAACTCTGAAATCAAAAACTAGTGTCCATATAAGACAATGAGAACTGTTAAATTCAAAAGACTAAAAAATAGAAGAAAATGTAAAGTAACTCATAGCAAAAACAATTATCCTAGAAAAAAAGGTCAAGAACAGATAATTTAAGAGTCTTTGATCTACCTGAAAGCCATGACTAAAAAAAAGAAGAACCTAGGCATCATATTTCAAGAAATCTTAAACCAAAACCACCAAGAGGTCTTAGACTCACAAGGCAAAGTGAAAACAGAAACTACTGGTCACCTCCTGAAAGAAACCCTGAAATGAAAACTCCCAGGAGGATTATACCCCAAAACCAGAGGCTCCAGGTCAAAGAAAAAAATTCTGCAAGTAGCCACAAAGAAAGACTTCAAGTACTGAGGAGCCATAGACAAGCTCACATACAATTTGGCAACTGTTCCTATAAAAAAGCAGAGAACATGGAATATTATACTTTAAAAAGGCAAGAGATACTGGTGTAATATAACTTCCCCAATAAAGTTGAGTATAATTCTACAGGAGAAAAATGGAACTTTAATGAAATAAAGGACTTCCTAAGATTCCTGAGGAAAACAACAAAAATACATAGAAATTTGGAAGTATACACAAATCAAGAGAAACATAAAAAGTAAAGATGAGAGAATAATCATAATGGAATAGACAAAGATGAACTGCTTGTATCCTAATATGAAGAGATAATATCTACTTTCTTCTGAACTCTATCATCATCAGAAGTCATAGAGAGAATCATAGGAATGGTTCCATCATGTCTAGAGGATCCTAAAAGAAGAATAGAAAAGGAGGAGAAGAAGAAAGAATGGGGGATAGAGGGTAAGAAGAAAAGCAAGATTAGGGTATGCCAGGAGAAGTATATAGAATTGGTCAAAGGAGGGAAGACTGTTGGGTATAGAAATACATTTCACTAAAGAGGATAGTAGGAAGGGAGAAAAGAAAGAGGGGACAATAAGAGAGAGCACAAATTAAGGGGCAGCTAGATGACACAATAGATATAACACCAGACCTAGAGTCAGGAAGACCTGAGTTCAAATCTGGCCTCAGACTCTTACTAGCTGTGTGGCCCTGGGCAAGTCACATAATCCTGTTTGCCTCAGCTTCCTCATCTGTAAAATGAGCTGGAGAGGGAAATGGCAAACCACTCCAGTATCATTGCCAAGGAAACACTCAATAAAATGGATCACAAAGAGTCAGATACAACTGAAAACAATTCAACAACAGATCAAGGAAGAGATTAGTCCTAAATTTAAAAAAAACTCTAAAAAGGAACAAAAATATTTATAGCGGCTTTTTTTCAGTGACAAAGAATGGGAAATTGAGGGGATGCCTATTGACTGAGGAACAGCTGAACAAGTTATGATATATGAATATGATTAATACTATTGTCCTATAAGAAAAGATGAAGGAAAGGGTTTCAGAGGAATCTGGCAAGAGTCGAATCAACTAATGCAGAATCAGGGAAAAGGTTTACACAATGACACCAATGAGGTTGCTGAATCGAAGGACCAAAGACAACACATATGTAATGAGGATGTGATTTCTCCAGTCAGCCAAATGTGAATGGGCACGCCATTGGGACGGTAGTTTTAGCAATCGTGGGGCAGCTTTGACAAATCTATTTGTTATTTAATTTGGGAACAAGAAGATCATTCCCAGGTTGCTGTAGTGGAAAGAGCAGCGGGGTTGGTATCAGAAGACCTAGAGTTAAATGTCAACTTTGCAAGCTACTACTTGTGAGACCTTGGACAAGTCACTAAAATGAGCCCAGGGAAACTGTTTCATTCCTCCATCTGCAAGCCTGACTAACCATGTGTATTTGTTGGGGATTTTTAACAGTAAAATGGAAAATAAAATTTTAAAGGTTTTAAACCTTTTGCAAAACAGTATTCATATTATCCATCCACCATTCTGTAATGTTCATAGCATGTACAAGAAAAACGGTTTTGTTTTTTGAGAACTGTTCCCTGTTCTTTAGAATAGCCTATATAGTTATATCTATGGTGTATCTATTAGTGTCATATGACAACAGCAAGAAATAATGCTTCCCCCTCCTGCCATACTCTCTCAATGTTGTTGTTCAGTTGTGTCGGACTCTTTGTGACCCTATTTGGGGGGTTTTCTTAGCAGAGATACTGGAGTGGTTTGCCATTTCCTTCTCTAGTTCATTTTACAGATGAAGAAAACTGAGGCAAACAGGGGGAAGTGACTTGCCCAGGGACGCACAGCCAGTACATGTCTGAGGCCGGATTTGAACTTAGGAGGATGAGTCTTCTTGACTTCTTGATGCCAGGTCGAGTGCTCTATCCACTGCTTTACCTAGCTGCCCCAGTAGAATTGTATTAATAGAAAGAATTTTTAAGTTTTATTTTTGCTTCAGAGAGATGTTTTTTTTACACCTCCTTGAAATTCAAATACAATTTTTTGTTTTGATCACACAAAATATATTCAGCTGATTTTTGATGCTTTTCTTTTAGTTTATGGCAACATAGGTGTTCACCATGCCCTGAAGGAAAGCGATCTTTCTGCTGACCGCGAGTTTACAACAGTGGCTTTTGAGGCTATGGTAAGAACAAGAAGGAAACCTAAAATAACCACCAACTTGTTAAATGAGTGAAAACTTAGTCTTATGAGAGGAAGATTCACTAATTTTTCTAGTCATAAATAACAAAACGTAGAACATTTCTGATTAGGTCAAAATTTGTATCTAAAAAAGAGGTAACAAATTCAAATTGCCTTCATGTGTAGGAATTGAAGTAGATTTTGAAACCCAAACTCCTTAGTTAGCTATGGTTAAAATATATCCACCATGCTTTAAACATCACTCTTTCTCCTGCTCTTAGAGGGCAAAACAAGCTTCTGTTGTGTGCTTGGCAAGCAAACATTTGGCAAACGTTTATAATAATAGTAATAATAAATGTTTGTTTCCTTCCCTAATGTACACTTGATTGAACCATCTGTCAAGGGGCAGGTCTGACATTTGTCTTTAACCTAATATTTTTAACTCAGTGGAGAAAACAGTTAAACAGACACAAACTCAAAATGTTATCATTTCAGGTATAATATATTTTGATGGTTGTAATCAGTTTTGACAGAGCAGCTAGGTGGTACAGTAGATAGAATACTGGGCCTAGAGTCAGAAAGTCTCTTCTTCCTGAGTTCAAATCTGGCCTCAGAGATTTACTAGCTGTGTGACCCTGGGCAAGTCACTTAACCCTATTGGCCTCGGTTTCTTCATCTGTAAAATGAACTGGAGAAGGAATGGCAAACTATTCCAGTACCTCTGCCAAGAAAAACCCAAAGGGATCAGAGAATCAGATGCGAATGAAAAAGACAGACTGAAATCAGTTTTGGTAATGGGGGCTTCCTAACCAGGGAAGCACATCATCAAAATCAAGTCTAAATTATACAATAATTCTAAAGAAATGAAGTTTTATTACTATAGCGTGATGTAGCAAAACCAGACCAAAACAAATCCCACTGGAATCCTGTATTCTCATCCAGGTTTCAGCACAATTTGGTCGTGTGTCCTCTGGCAAGTCACTTCCCTCATCTATACTCATTAAGTCAACAGTTGGTTAGTAATCTACAAAGTGCCAGGAATTACATCTAAGTGCCCAGGATACAAAGAAAGACCAAACCAGGCCCTGTCCTCAAGGAGCTCACATTCTTTTTTAAAAAATATTTTATTTTTTCCCCAGTTGCATTTAAAGACAATTTTGAATACTCATTTAAAATTTTTTTAATTTTTTAAAAAAAATTTTAATTTTTAATTTTTTTTAATTTTTTTAAAAAAATTTTAATTTTTAATTTTTTTTTAATTTTAAAATTTTCTCTCTCCCTCCATCTCCTCTCCCCTCCCCAAGACTGTAAACAATTTGATATTTGAATATTATATGTGGTTAATCATGCAAAACATATTAGCCATATTGTGAAAGAAGACACATATCTAAAGGGAAAAACACATACACACACAAATACAGAAAGTAAAAAATAGTGTGCTTTTATCTGCATTCAGACTCATCAATTCTTTCTTTGGAGGCAGATAGCACTTTTTTTTGGTCATGAGTCCTTTGGAATTGATTGTCTTGGATCATCAAATTGTTGAGAGTAGCTAAGTTGAGCATCACACAGAATTGCTGTTATTATGTACAATATTCTCCTGGTTTTGCTCAGTTTTACTCTGCATCAGTTCGTATAAGTCTTTCCAGGTTTTTTCTGAAATCCGCCTGTTCATCCCTTCTTACAGCACACTAATATTCCATCATAATCTCATATGTCATGACTTGCTCATCCATTCCCCAATTAATAGGCATCTCTTTGATTTCCAATTCTTTGCCACCACAAAAAGAGCTACCACAAATATTTTTGCATACATAGTTTCTTTCCCCCCTTTTAAAATCTCTTTGGTATTTAGACCTAGTAGTGGTATTGCCGGAACAAAGGGTATGTTCCATTTTATGGCCCTTTGGGCATAATTCCAAATTAAGGAGCTTACATTCTGATGGAGGATATGACATACAAAATGAATGGTATATTAACAAGATATAGACATACAAAATTGGAGATTATTTCAGGGTCATGGCACTAGCATAAAGGGGATTGAGGAAAGAACACGAATTGAGGGGATTGACTATATGACCTCCAAGGGCCCTTTAAACTCTAATGTCCTATCATCTTATTTTTAGGTATTAGGACTAAATGTTGCCTAATAGAATTCCTCCTTGAATGAACATATATAACAATGATTTGAAATTACCATACCAAAGTACCAGCCAGAGCAGGCTGATCTCTGCTTAGAGCATAATTATAGTATTTCTTGATATGTAAGTGGATAATTCTAAAGTGCTTGAAGTAAGTTTGTTCTCTTAAGTATGAGTCTTATATGAGTTATTTGCTTAGCAATTTCCACCAAAGTTCAACTCAAGAGCACTCATTCTGAAGTAAAAATGAGTCTCGTTCCTTAATGACTATTCCAGTAGAAGACATGCTCTGACAGGTGCTGGCAAACTGGAAAGGCTTTGAGTGTGGGTCTGACAGCACATGGTGGATCTGTTATCTGAGGACTAGCCTCACTGAGTTCAGACAGGCTCACCATGAAGCAGGGTGGGTGGGCGGGTGGGCCACAGGATGAAGTTTTTCTATCCACAGGGACTTGTGAAGCATCTACTAAAGTGAGGATGAGTTCTACTCTACACTGGTAGAGGGAGTTCACACAAATGAACTCATAGATGATTTCAAAATTTTGAAATGTGTTGCCCAGCAAGTTTCCCCTCTCCCCCTGCCCCCCAGGTTGTGCAAAGGTAGATATCAGCCCAGTCTCTAAGTTACTTCTTTCTTGTATTTTTTCTTTAGAAAATATTATCTTTAATTATCAAGTATTGGGGCTTCCTCCCTTCTCTTCATCCCACTTCTTCTTAGCCCCTGGGGTGGAGTCGGGAGAAATAGAAAAAAAAATACTCCTGTTTTATGAAACTACAGTCAAGCAAAATCTCCATGTTGGTCACGTTCAAAACCGTGTTTCTTTGTTGTGCATATTAGTCTATGAGGAAGGCAGTGGTCCTCTAGAATAATCATGGTTGATCATTTAATTGATCAAAGTATTTCAGAATTGTTCATTTTAAATATTTCAAAATTTAAGAATTTTTTTAAAAATAAAAAAAGAAATTAAGAATTGTAGTATTCAGGTTCATCTAAGTATTTCAAAACTATTCATTTTTATAGTGATACTAAAATATAAACTGTTCTGGTTCTGTTCATTTTGCTCTGCATCAGTTCAGACAAGTCTTTCTGTATCTCTTTGAAACTGTTTTCTCCTCATTTCTTACAGTACAATAGTATTCCCTTCCATTTATATACTCCCATTTGTTCATCTGTTTCACAATCGATGCCTCCCTCAGTTTCTAGATTTTTTGCCCCATAAAAAGAATTGTTGCAAATACTTTTGCACATATAGGACGTTTCCCTCTTTCTTTGGGCTCTCTGGGTCAAAGGGCATGCACTGTTAAGCAAAATTTTGTGCAAAATGTCCAATTGTTGTCCAGAATGGGTATATCCACGCATACGCCCACAAACAGTCCATTAGTGTTTGTTTTCTCCCCAATCCCTCCAACACTGCTCATTTTCTTTTTTGCCATCTTTTTGTCAGTCACATCTTGCACAAATTCAAATTGAAGTTGCTTTTAATGAGGTTTGACTATGTTCATTTTCTTTCTTTTTCCTTTCTGTCTAGCTAAAAGATCTCATGTTTCATTTTAAAATTTTAAATGCTTCTTGATATTTTTTTTTATTTTTACATCACCTTTATTTCTAAATCTATCCCTCTTCGGCAAACCATTCCTTACGATAAAAAATCAAAAAGGAGGAAAAAAAGCAATTCAACAAAAATTAAGACACCACACACACACAAACACACACACACACATATACACACACGCACGCAAACACATGCCTCCTTATCTGTTTCTTAGTAAGTCTGGCCAAGGGCTTGAGTCTGTCAGTAATATCTTCTCTTGATGCAGAAACTTCCTGACTCCAATCAGTTCTAACCAAGAGACCCAGGATCTCCCAGCCTCTCCAACTCACAAGTCTCTCTCCAAGGTTGGACACGTGAATCTTGAAATTGTTGATGGCCATCTATGTTCAGGGAAGAAACACAAAGCCTAAAAATGGCAGCCATGGACCCAAAGCTCCGGTTTAGCATGCTTAGCCAAGCCTTTTGCCTCAGCTGCCAAATACTGGCAGATGCCATATTGCCAAGATAAGGGAATACACCACTGCCCCCCTCATACCTTCCCATGGGAATTCTGATCAAAGAGAACTTTTAGCCACACAGGAGAGTCAAAGGAAGACAGCAAGGCCTGAGAAACTGTCTTTCTATTTTAAATTGAAATAGTGCACCCCTATGCACTCCTCAGTCCTGGAGCTAATGGACCAATAAAGAGATTACTTCATTATCCAGAAGTACACATGGTTAGCTGGAAGCAGGTGGGGCAACTGTGTATATTACATACAAACCATGTTATACAAGAACAGAAAAAAGAGTTATCTATGCCACTCTGAATCTCTTATCTACACTTAGTAGTTCCAGCATTGCCCTGAATGAATGTGTGAAAGAAAGAAGGGGGCTAAGAAGAATAACAGAAAAAAATGAAAGAAAGAAAAAAAAATTTTTAAGAAGGTTGATGAAGGATTTTTTTTCAATTCCCAGAAGAAAACAAAGGGAAGGCCAAAAAGGATCACGGACAACTAAGATAGTTATGTAAAATACAAGTTGAATTGATCATATATTTTTAAAGAAAAGCAAGTTTTACATAATAGAGATGTGCAGTTTTATATACAATGCTCTTTTTCTGTTCTGCTGTGCATATGGAAATTCTCATTTTATTTGGGATTTGTTAGGTTCAGAATTTAAAAAAATAAAATTCTGTAAGTAAAATATGCAAATTTCTATAATAACAAGTTATAAAACATTTTATAAATTATTTTAAAAATATTTTAAAGTTATTAAAAATAAGTAAAAAAAATAAGTAAAATTTCTATAAGTAAAATGTACAAAATAAAGAGGTAAAATTTCATTAAGTCCTGTAAACCAAAACAAAGCAAACATGAAATAGTACAAAAGAAACATTTCCAAAATTAAAAGATTTAAAGACATTGTACTAGAAAAACCCATTGAATAACCACAAAAATATTTAGGATTAAGTAAGAGCTAAAGTACAAAAAAGTGAATGAAATAAAATCATCATTATTATTATTTAACATTTATATATAGCTCTTTAAGACTTACAAAGTGCTTTATAAACATCTCAAATCAACAAAATATGAGACAATAAAAATAGTACCAACAAATAAAATGTATATAGTTCTTTAAGTTTGTAATGCACCGTACGTAGGTTATTTCATTTGCTCCTCAGAACATGCTTGTGAAAATAGTACTATAATTATCCTCATTTTATAGATGAGGTTAAATGACTTGCCCAGGCTCCAACAAGTAGGCACTATCTTAACCATAAGTAATAATCCCAAACACAAAAGAGACCCAAAATAACCCGTCATAAATAATAAATATGTAATTAATAATAATAAGAGAGAAAGCTACAGGAAAAAACCATATATATGTATATAAACCTATGTACATATATGTATATTACATATCTTTGTTGATAGGCTCTCTTGCTTACAAAAGCTTTTGTTTTCTAGAGATATAATTTCAATTTTCTTTCACCATATTTGGGACATCCAACAGAGACACTATTTAGTCTTGTACCTCTTATGTCTCAGGCATGTTGAAGCAGAAATGGGACTCTTGCCCCTCTCCTAATCTCTATGTGCATTAATTTCACAGCAAAGATTTGACAACAGCTAGGTTTTCTTTTATTTAAAATGGAATATAATTTTACAAATGAAAAAAGAATGGTGGGGGTAGAAAAATAGGAGTTCACTAGTCAGACAAGTCACTTGTCTGAAAAGGCTCAATCCCTTGTCCTCTTAATTTCTTTCTCTTCACAAGTAGGGAAGAAAGACAGGAGTCTGATGAGTCTGGCAATTAATCAAGAGCTGCTTCCTTGTCTAGATCAGAGGCAGGAAGCTAGAAAGATGTCTCAGTAGAGTGCTCTCATGAGTTAGATCCAATCATCCTTCTCAGCTCTCATCACTATCTCCGGCAGTTTTATTTCTTTGATTGCTCTGTTCAAGAAGAAAGACCCACCAAAGTCCCAGAAGAAATGAGCAGGGGAACATCCATCCATGTATCAAAGAATCCACTCACTGTGCCACTTATGAGATGTAAGAGGGAGAACCAACTTCTTATGGTTTCTCTCTTCTAGCTTTCTCAAAACAAAACAAACCAAACAAAAAAACACCATTCTGGAAGGTCAGTTTTGGAAGATGCCACCATACTGGTGAATTCTGGGATACTGTCTGCTGAAGTCTTTTATCTTCATAGTAAGGGTATGCTCCAGTTTCCTCTCTATAAAGAAAGAGGACTGGACAAGAGCTCCAAGATCCCTTCAGCTCTATGGTTAAAATCTATGGTTAAATGATCTTCCGCCTAAGATGGGAAAGGGAACTCACACTTCTAATCCATTTTAGATTAGAGAAGGTGATTCCTGAAATAAACACCACTGTGTTTGCACCTTTACTTTTGCCTATGCAGATATAAAGTAGACTCAAGCAAAAACTAGCCAAGTGATCCTATGATTTGAGAATGTTTTCAAAGTTGTAGAATTTTTCATTATTCAGCACTGTCTTTGTACTTTCTTCTGGGGATCCTATGCTACTTTGCATTAATTCACAGTGCTACTGGCCAGCTCACTACTAACCAAAAATTTAGAGTATTTTTTTCCCTAATGGATATTACTATTGACAATAAGGCAATCTGCTTTACCACTCTGCTGTCCAAAATGTATTTTTTCCCACACTTGCTAGAATACAACTTTATTTATGTTTTAATTTCACGTAACTTCTGCAGGAATTTCATGAGAGGAAAAATTCGTTCTGTGTGAAAGCTGTTATATAGATAAAAATATTTGCTTGACTAATTTTTTTGAATCTACTAGACCGTAGCAGAACTGAAACCTGGGAATTTGCCAGGTAGATAGCAATATGTGGGAAGAACGCAATAAGCTACACATATAAATAGTAGTTTTATGAAAACGGTTTTAATGCCAGAAAATTCTGCCCTCTTTAGCTATGTAAGTTTAGGTTGTTGTGGTGGTAGTGGTGGTTGTTTTTGAGGGGACCAGTAAGTAAAATCCCAGATGTTATAGTACTTACTTACTACTTGGGTGACCTCCCTTGGCCTAGGTTTATCTGAACAAGAAGAGGTTTGGACCAAATGCCCTCTGAGGACTGTGTAGTTCTAGATCTAAGCTATGAAGTAGAACTTCTATTATCAAAGTTGCCAATTGACAGTAACACACACACACACACACACACATCACAATTTTTAAACCTTTCATGTGGCAAAGAAATGTCTTGTCCTGATAGGTCTCAGTTAGAAGTGGGGCAGGATAAGATGGCTCAACAGTGGGAAATACAATGTAATGCTAATGTTCTGCACTGGAGATTCCAAACTCAACCTGATGTCCGCCAAATGCAGCATGTTTGGAATGGCAATTTGCTCAGTGCCCTGAGCCTTGTTCATAGAAGATGGGCATTCTCTTTTCAACACAGTAGATACTAACTGGAGTCTTCTCTTTTGGTATTTTTAGTATGGAGGCCATGGGGTCAACGAGCTTGGGTATTAAACTCTCTCCTTTTTTAAAAACTGAAGCAACCCTACCTGTCAGAGTAAGCTAAACCTATCCTGGTTTGAAGCACACAACAGTCATGACAGCATCTTTTATAAACATAACACTCAAGGGAAACTGACATCAAACTCAGACTTTAAAAATGGCAAACACCCCAAACTGTCTTGGAAAATATTCCTCTCAAAAATGCCATCTATTGTGCTATAGTTTCTGAAAATTGCATGAATATGTAAAGAGTATCTAATCAGTGAAAAGTTTTTAGCCAATTTCCTAATATCTGTTTGGCATTAAAAAACCAACTCCCCCAAAAATGAATATAATGGGAAATGATGAAGAAGAAAGTGCTCCTTCAATTTTGTATTCATTCTAAGACAAAAACAAAGAAATTAACCCCCCCCCCTCAATCCAGTAATGGCAGTGTTCTAAGAGGATGAGGCATAAGAAAAAAGTTTTAAAGGTAGTGGAGGAGTGCCCAGAATAGTAAAAACAAAACAAAACAAAACAAAACTCCTATTTACAGCTTTTTTTGACAGAGCCAGTAATAGTCCCATATTCTTGGAGTGTATGTTGAGTACTCTACACCTCTGAACCAATTTAGTCATGGTCTCAAAGAGCATCTGAAGTGTGTAGCATCACCAAAGCACCGGATATTAGATAAGTTAACAGAAATTTTTGCTCCAAGACCATTCACAAGTCCACACAAGCTGAGAGAGTGCCTCCCACTCATCGTCTTCCTTCAAAACAGACTCAAGTCCATCCTGGAAGGAGATGAGGTAAGGAAGAACTGAACACAGTAATTCACAAAGACTGAAGAGAAGGTTTGCATTGGTACCCAGCTGGTTTCATAAATGTCATCGGCATTGAGAAGATAGCAGAAAACTGCTATCTGGTGTATGACACCAAGGACTTCTTTTCTGTTCATCACGTCATAGCTGAGACTATGTATAAATTGTACAAATTGAGAAAGGTCTTTGTGAGCATAAAAAGCATCCTCTCTCTGGTGACTCACGATGTTCATACCATGCATCTTCGTAAAAGAGAATGACATCATTCAAGTTGATTAGGAGACTAGTAAAATCACTAACTTGATCAAGTTTTTGTGTAAAGAGACCAGTGGAGCTAAGTTATATTGAATTATATGACCACAGAGAGAAACACTTTGGCATCCTGTATGCTGATGGCAATAGTTTTTCCAGTAGACTTTCAAACATTTTTTGTTATTGGCAGAGGAAGTTTTAGACCCCTCTTCCCCAAGGAAGCCAAACAGAATACTAGATAGATGATTGCAGATTAGAATTAGCAGGGTTTCTTCAAATAGGAACATTAAAAAGTGATTTGAAGAATAAAAAAGAAATGGATAATTACCTATAAAACATAAAATTTACAAATGAATAAAACAAGAAATAGAGATATTAACGATCTAATCTTGTAAAGTGAAATTGAACTAGCTCTAAATGCACCTCTCTTCTTTCCTTAGACTGAGAGGATTGTGATGCATAATATGGCAAAAGACGTTATTGGTGCTGGTCAGTTTTCCTTAACAGAGCAAGATTTGCTGGGTGGAGGATGGGGGATTCATCTCAAAGTGACTGGTGTAAAAACAAAAGGGATCAATAAAATTTTAGGGGGAAAAAACCCAGTTGACTGGCTGAATTTTTTTCTGATCAGTGGCTTTTAGTTAAGCAGAGGATACTTAGCATAATGGATGGCAGACAGAGGTAAAAGGTGGTGTGGCAGACCAGCTGAAAGCCTGCTGTGTTTGAAATCAGAGAATCTGCACTCCTCTCCCAGTGACCTATAACTAGAGAACCTATACATTTCCTTCCAACTCTAAGGTTGTGATTTTTAAGACTAACATATATTGTTCTATTAGTAGAATTCATTAGATTAGCAGAGATATAACATTAGAGAATAAGAAAAAAGTTCCCATGGAGGTGAAGGAGTACCTAGAAGAGTAATAACAATAATGACTCATATTTTTACAATCCTTAATTATTATTACAACACATTTCATGAACAATATCTCCTCTGTTCCTCACAACACACTGTATAGGTACAGATAAGGAAAAACACAGAAGGCTAGAGATGGAAAGGACTCTGTGACCCAGATCACCGAAGATCAGAAAAGCTGGATGATTTGTGAATGACCACACAACTAGGAAGCAATAGAGTCCATATGCAAGCCTAGGTCAAGATATAAAGTCATACAATCAAACTCAAGAAGCATGAGAAGATGATTCAATCGAGGCCAAACAGGGGAAGTGATTCCCCTACATCACATAGGAGGTGAATGACAGAGGCATGATTTAAATTCAGGACCTCTGACTCCAAAGCTGCTTGTCACGGTCAGGAGGTAAGCCCAGCAGGGAGATTGTGCAATGGAGAGAGTGCTGCCTGGAACTCAGGAAGACATGAATTCAAATGGAGCCTTAAAGACTTATTATCCTGGACAAGTCATTTCACCTCTGTTTGCCTTAGTTTCCCCATCTGTAAAAATGAGACTAGCAATAGCACCTACCTCTCAAGGTTGTTGTGAGGCAAAAAATGAGATATTTTAATGTGTTTACAAACCTGAAAGTGCTACAAGAATGCTAGCAATTTCATGGACATGCTAGTTATTATCCCCTAAGGAAAGCACATGATTGTTCAGTGTTAAATTCTCTGACTACAGTAATCTAAAACAGTTTCATCCTGTACAACCTTGGGAGAGTTGAATTGGGTTCTGGCCACATTTTGTTGCAATACCTTCTTCAGCCCCTCCCCCCAAGCTGAGACCTTTTTGCTGTTCAAAGATCTTTTTGTATCTGCACAGCTTAGCACAATGCCTAGCACACAGTAGGTGCTTAATAAATATCTATTGACTTTTTGATTGAGAAAAAAAGATATAAAGTCATAGAATATTAGGTCTAGAAAGGACTCCCATTGTCTGAATAGTTGTAGGGAAGCAGCAAGCAGGTTCTCGGCATCTTTGGGAGGGAGGCCTTCACAGTATTGCCTAGGTTTGGCCCTGCCTCTAAACCAAAGTGTATCATTTTCTAAGGGCACTGTATACTGCTGCCCCAAAATCCCCTTCACAAATGAGGTTTGACAGATGTTAATGGTGGATAGCAAGATATATTTGCATAATTTCTCTCTGACAAGAGCTTCTCTCAAGTTGGTTTGGGGTTGGCTTTTTCAGAAACCAGTGATAAGCATGCCATTTCAATGACTCAAATAAATATAACTGCACTAAGAAAATTTTCAAGTAATCCAACTGACTCAGAATGTAATTTAAAATTTTATTTTTCTTTTATCCACAACAGAAAGTAGAAATACCAGTGTACAAACTGGAATCTGTTAAACTTCTGGCTAGAAGGTTTTTTTAAAAAACTTTTAAAAAATAAATCAGGTCTTGAAATAGTCAGATATTATAATTTAGCTTATACGTTAAACCTGAGTGGAACAATATACACTTCTACAATAATGTAGACAAAGGTAGCATTAAAAGAGAATGAAGTTCAGAGTAATTATAATGATAGAACTTTGTCCTATAGTAGAGATGATGAAACTCACTTCCCTTGTCTTTGTGAAGAAGTGCATGGATGTGCAACGTGCTAAGTTTTAACGAACTGTTCTCTGGCTGTCTCCTATACCTGAAATACGCTGTTTCCTCACCTCTGTCTTTTAAAATCTCTGGTTTCCTTGAGTCTCAACTGAAGCATCACCTAGGCAAAGCCCTTCCTGACTTCCTTTCTTCCACTTCCAATGGCTATTCCATCCCAAATTAGCTTGTTTTTTTGTTTATATAATAATAAAGATGATGATGCTAAGAGATAATATTTAAGGTTGATCAAGAGTTTACATATATGATCTCATCTGGTTCTCACAACTACCCTGTGAAGTAGGTGCTCTTATTATTCTCATTTTATAGATGGGGGCACTGAGGTTAGGAAAGATTAAAAGACTTGTCCAAGTCACACAGATATATTAAGTGTTTGAGGTAGAATTTCAACTCCTTCCTGATCCTGTATCCAGTACTCAACCCACTGTGTCATCTAGATTTCCTCATGGATATTTTGTATATATTTATGATAGGTATGTGCAAGCTGTAACATGTGATCAGCAGTGATCCCAAGAGAAAAACTGCCATAAAGGACAGAAAGAAGAGATGAGGTGGTCATAGGGAGCGAAGAAGGGATGACAGATGGGTGGTCAATGTGCTCCAACAGTACCCCCTCAATGGTGAGAGAAATCAAAGAAGACCTCCAATATTTTTGAGGACATGGATGAGTCTCATAGAATAAACAGGAACAGGTGGGTTGGAATCTGTATTATTGGAAGAAAAATTCAAAGAGATGAGATGACAGATGAGAATTGGAGAGTGTGGAACACAGCCCTGATAGTCTACACATTTACTGAGGGCAGAGACGATTTCACTTGTCTTTGCATCTACAGAATCCTGCACAGTGTCTAGCACATAGGTGTTCAATAAATGCTTATTGAAGTCATTCATTTGTAAGAAAAAAGAATTCAAAAAAGAAGGCAGCAAAAAAGCAACAGCAGAAATGAATGACCTAGTCAGGTGATTTCCAAACCAAGAGGTCACATATTATTTCAGGAGTGCTACAACATGATCACAAGGTTCTCCAAGTGATTTTGATTTCCCCTAATGCATAAGAAAGTATGCCATGTGGTACTTGCAGGGGGAAATGCAGGATATGGGGATTGGGGGGAGGGAAGTGTGAAAATGTGGTGAGATCCTTTCCAAAAGTAATTCTGACAGAGTTCCTCATCTCTACCACAACACAGTTTTGCACTGACTTTTGTGCTATTTCAGTATTGTTCTCAAACTGTGATGTGATACTTAAAGCACCATAGAAGCATGAATCTGACTCCTGATATATTGAAGCTCCCAACTGGATTGAAGCCTGTGTAGAGATCATAAATCATAAACCTACTGTATACCTCACAGCACTTGATATGCTGATGGGAAATAAACCTTCATTTGACTTATTTAAAAATACAACAGTCAACAGGAATGGAAAAGGTAGTGCTCAATCAAATCCCATTTCATAAAAAGAGCTGCTCCATCATGGAGAAGCAATTACAAAGAAGGGGGAGTGGGGGGGTGTCTAGTTGACCCACCGGCCCTAGAGTCAGGAGGACCAGAGTTCAAATGTGACCTCAGACACTCTACACACTTACTAGCTGTGTGACCTTGGGCAAGTCACTTAACCCCAATTGCCCTGCTTTCCCCCCTGCAAAATAAAAAAAAAAGAAGGCAATGGAAAGCACAATGGTTTTTAAGTCACAAGATCTGGGTTTAAATCCCAGCTTAACTCATTACTGCTTGGACAAATTGCTAAGTTTCTGTTAGTTTTGGCTTCCTTACTTACAAAATGAGTAAGCCCACAAACATTTAATTTTTTCTTTTTAATTAATTAATTAATTTTTAGTTTTCAACATTGATTTTGAGTTCTTAATTTCTCCCCTCCTTACCTTCCCCTTCCCCAAAATGGCATGCAATCTGATAAAGCCTATACACGTATAATCATATTAAATGTATTTCCACATTAGTCATGTTCAACAAACATTTATTAAACCCCCTACTACGTATCAGAAACTGGGCTAAGCCCTGGGGATAGTAAGAAAGGTAAAAAAAAAAAAATCCCTGCCCTCAAAGTGTTAAGAGTCTAATGGAGGGGAAAACAGGCAACCAATTATGTACAAGCAAGGTAAATAGGAGGAACTCTCCATTAAAGGGAAGTGGGAAAGGCTGAGACTTGAGTGAAGCCAGGGAAGCCAAGAGGCAAAGACAAGCAGGAAAAGAATTCCAAGCAGGAAGGGCAGTAAGTGAGGGCAGGGTATGGGAGTGATAGGGTCAGACCTGGGTTTTAAGAAGAGAACTAAGTGGGGGGTAGACTGGGGTGAGTAGGGAGACACTTCGGGCAGGTAGATCAAGCAGCAGCTTATTGTAACAGTCCAGGTGTGAGGTGATGCAGGTCCACACTGGGATAATAATAGTGTCAAATGACAGAATTTGTGAAAGAACAGGCAAAAGTATAATCAAGAGGAACTGTCAACAGATTGGATATAGCGAAAGGCATGTGTGAGAGAGTGAGGAGTTAAGGATATCAGGTTGTGAACCTGGGTGACTGGGAAGATGGGAAGTGGAGAAGAGGGGAGAATTTGGGCAGAAGATGATGTGTTTTATTTTGGTCATATTAAGTTTAAGATGTCTGTGTCCAATGGTCTCACTCAGTTTGAGATGTCTAATAAGCAGTTGGAGATGCAAGACCAGAGTTCAGAAGAGGGTTTAGATCTAAATAAACAGATCCGAGAATCATATGTATAGAGATGACAATTAAACCCGTGGGAACCAAAGAGATCACCAAGTGGAATGTCCCAGAGGGAGAAGAGGGCCAGGACAGAGCCTTAGGGAACACTCACACAAATGGATGAGCACAACCTGGATAAAAATTCAGCGAAGGAGACTGAGAAGGAGCAATAAGACAGAGAGAAGGATAAACGAGACAGAACCATGTCATGGAAACCTAGAGAGAAGAGAGTATCAAGGACAAGTGGGTGGTACACAATATCAAAGATTGCTGAGAGGAAAGGAAGGATGAAGTCTGAGAAAAGAATGTTCAATTTGGTAATTAAGGTCATGGGTAACTTTGGAGAAAGCAGTTTTGGTTGATTGATGAGGTCAGAAGCTTTCCTATTTATGTTGAGGTTGGAAAGTGGAGAGGTAAGAAGAGAGTGAGAGGAGAGGAAGACTGATTGTAAATGGTTTTCTCAAGGAATTTAACCACAAAAGGGAAGAGAGATATAGCATAATGGTTATCAGGAATGAATGGATCAAGTGAAGATGTTTTAAGAATGAAAGAGACATGGATTTATTTGTAGGCAATCAATAGATAGGGAGAGATTGAAGATAAATGAAAGAGAAAGGATAATTGAGGGTACAATCTGCTACAGGAGATGGGATGGAGTGGAATCACTTGTGTATGTAGAGGGACTTGATTTGGCAAGGAGAAGGGCCACCTCTTCATGTGAGCCAGGGGTGAAGGACATAGTAGCAAAAGGCATCTGGGACATGTGAGTTGAGAACACATGCTGGAAAATGATCTCAATTTTCTTTTAGTGAAATATGAAGCTAAGTTCTCAACTGAAAGGGGATCAGGTGGAGAGTGAAGTATGATGGGTTTTAAGAAATATGAAAAAGTTTGAAAAAGCAGCTGTGGTGAATGAGATAGTGAATTAATTGGGGTAAAGTAAAAAGATTGCCTTGCTGCAGTGAGAGCCTAGTTGAGTTTATATAACACAAACTTGTAATGGACCCAGTTGGTACAGTTTCATGGTTTTCTCCATCTTTGTTTAGCAGTGTGCACATATGACCAAATGAAGCAAATGGGGGGAGTAATCCAAGGCGAAGGTTTGGAATTGACCATTGGATAAGGGGGCAAAGTAGAGAACAGTTTAGAGTTGAAAGAAGAGTTTAGAATTGAAAGTAGAGAATGTGCTAGAGTTGAGCTGATTCACCAAAAGATGGAAATAGATAAGGGAGGAGAGTATAGTCAGTGCATAGGGTGATAGACTAAGAAAGAACTGAGGGGTGGACAGAATGGAGGTCATCCTGAGGTTCAAGGACAGAGGTAGGCATCTTAAGGCAGAGGGAAAGATGAAATAAGGTTATGATCAGATAAAGGAATTTCAGAGCTCATGAACATGGAAGTGTGTGCTAGAAAGATCAACAGTATGACCATCACTGTGTGTAGATGAAGTGGTGTGGAGGAGCAGATTATAGAAAATAAATAAGTTGAAAAACTGATAAATTAGTGTGTTTGAGCAAATATTGATTGTACATTGATTATCAATATGTATTAAAATCCCCTAGTGTGAAAGCAGGAATTGGGGAAGAGAACACTTGTAAGCCAAGAACTGAACTCATTGTGAAATTGTGTTCTTTATATAATTATCACCAGAATCTCAACTGGATGATAACTTTAAACTGAATGAACCTCAAAGTAAGCAGGGATACTGAGTAGTGGTGATAGGAAGAGAATCTGGAAGTACCGATAGGCCCTAAACAGAAAACAAGGCCAAGACGTTTTAAGTTGATTTAAAAGTCAGAGGTGGCGTGGACTAACAAACCTGAGTGACTCCTGTCAGGCTAAAAGAGATCTCTGTATTGGAATGATCTAGAAGCATCTCCACCAATTCCCACCCTGGCAACTATTGTCTTCCAAGCACAGACCAAGATGAATGTAGGAGGGAGAAGGGAGGACATCAAAAGGAGGTGAAATGAGCCACTGGATTAGGTAAGAAGGATAAAACAAGTATTATCAAGAGTGATTGACTTGGCAAGTTGGGAAGGAGCCACTCAGTTCATCAAGAAACATTATGAAGTACCTGTCTACGTGTGACCTAATTGCTCAGTGTGAGTAAAAAAAATTATGCAGCTGAAAAGAGAGGAATGCTGATTTATTCCATTTTACTATCTAGGTACTTGCAAACAGAGCATAATCCTGTAGGGGCTTTAGCCCCCTGGGAAGCTAAGCCAGGACCCCAAAAGGTATACAACCACCTAATGGCGGAGGATGGGAAAATGAGTTACATCCCACCTCCTCCAGGATAATTAGGCAAGGACCTTGTCTCTGCCTACCCTTCCATTATCTTAAACACTCCCCAACTCTACTCCCTCCTACTGTTTGCAGGCTCCCAGTCTCTCCCTTCATTGGGTTGTTGGTAAGGAAAGAAAGGGCTTTGTGATTCTTAAGGCAGTATAAAAGTCATTATTATCTAATAAAGAAGGCCTTTTATGTTTGAATGGATAATTGAAAGTTGGCTATAATTTTGAAAATGAACAATTACAGGACAAGCATGAAAGATGTCATAAAGGAGTTGTGTGATGGGAAGAGAAAATGAATTGATCATATTGACAAGAATAAGGGAACCGTCTAGATTGTTGAAACACAATCAATGACATCACTTATCTATTTTAGTATTGAGAGATTATCAGAAAATTCCAGGGGTAGGCTATCAAATGTTTAACAACTGACTCTCAAACAAATGAAAAACAAAACAATATACACAGGGCACACTTTTAAGTTTAATCTGCATTATTAACTTTTCTCCATCACTTAAATCTAGACAATCAACAAAACAATAAAGCAAGCCTTTATTTGTAGCATTTGCTGATTTCCTAGGTATAACTGCTTACATTGAAAATTTAACAACGGCTTTCTCGCTTGTTTGAACTGGATCCAGCATGCCCCTGAACAGTTCC
Source organism: Pseudocheirus occidentalis (assembly GCA_028646575.1). Classification (NCBI taxonomy): domain Eukaryota; kingdom Metazoa; phylum Chordata; class Mammalia; order Diprotodontia; family Pseudocheiridae; genus Pseudocheirus; species Pseudocheirus occidentalis. The sequence continues at coordinate 17,641,383 of CM053601.1, forward strand.
TTAACATGCTACTTTTTAAGATCTTTCATATATATATATATATATATATATATATATATATATATATATATATCCTCACTATGAACAGGAATGCATCTTCAAAGCTAAATAATTACCTCAAAAAAGCATTTCTAAAGGTTAAAAATATGATATAAATGACAATACTAAAAATAATCTCCCTTTGCCTCCTCCCCCTCTTTCTTGGAAACAAGTTGATTGAGACAGGGCAGAAGTAAACAATAAAGAGAAGTGAAAAGGGATTTGAGGAAGTAAAATGAGGCCCAGTGTGGCTGGAATACTTCTTTGAGACCCATTAAATGGGGAATTCCAAGATACCTTGTTTGGGGGCTAGAGCTGGTCGTACATTTGCATATTCTGTGCAAGGCTGTTCTAAATAAAATGATGAGTATATTTAGTAGAGGTAACTAGTGAAGTGAGCAGAAAAATGGATACACACATACCTTCATAGCTTCTGAGCAGAATCCGGCTATGCAAAGAAATTTTGTTCCTATTCTCATCCAATATCTGCAATTATTAGGGGAAGCCCTTGGCCCACAGACCCACTAGTTAGTCTAATGATCCTAATGTTCTTGCTCTTAGTCTTGGAAACAACATAATGAGTTTATTTCCCATCAGGAAAGTGGTTTTTTGGAAGTTTTTGTAAAGGCTTTATAAACTGATGATTCTCGGCAAGTGATTAGATTCCCAGTGTAAGAAGAGTCAAGAATGATTCCCAGATCACAAACTTCGGTAGGGAGAAGGGATGGCATCATTCTCAAAAGACACAGGGAAGGTTGAAGGAACAGAGAGGGTTGGGGGGGGGGGGAATAATGAATTCTTTTGTGTACATATTGAGTTTGAAATGTCAAGGGAACAGAGAAATGGGGGCATACAATAAGTGATCTCTAACTGGAGTTCAGGAGAAAGCTTAAGACTAGATGCTGTGGTAGCTGAGTGGTAGGTTGAGAGCTAAAACAAAAGAGCACAGTGTCACAGAGACTGAGGGACGAGAGAATATGATGGGACAGAGTTCCCCAATGTTAAAGGTGTCAGAGCAAGCAAAAAGGATGGAGATGGAGAAAAAGCCATTGGATCCAGCGATTAAGAGATCACTGCTAACCTTGGAGAGAGCAGTTTTAGTGGAATGGTGAGGGTTTAGGTGGTTGAGAAGAAATTGGGGGGTGAGAAAGTGGAGCATAAATGGCCTTTTCTTGGGTTGCCCTAGTGATAAGTTCAAATATCCTAGTCATAAGGAAGATTAAAGCCAAGTCTGATTCTTTTCCAAGTAGGGAGCTAAGTATTATGAAGCCAAATATGTCGAAGGCCCAACTGGTTCCCAAATCACTCCATCTAGTAAAGCTTATCTAGGGTTTGACATTCCCACTTTTAGAGGCAGGAGTTAGTTCAAATCAACATAAGAGCCCGTTATTAAATTTTCATTGTGAACATTTATATCTCGGAAGTGACTGTAAGGGAATTGATTTACTGTTTTGTTGACTATCTAGATTTAAGAAAATAATAAAAAAAATCTTAATAATGATTAAATTTAAAACTTAAAAACAACACTCCTTCATTCTCAAAGAGGACCAATGACATCAGGAGTGTGATGTCTTGACTTGCAAGTGAACTGGATTTAAGTGAGGCAGGGTTGTGCAAAGTCACCAGCCTCCTCCAGAGTCACTGGGGTCCAGTGGCAAGATATAGGTCAAGATGACAGGTGATGGCTCAGCTGCTCATGGTCACATGATTAGGAAATGACAATCAACAGTTTTTTTAAGTGGAAAAAAAATTTGTGTTTTTTTATAAAAATTATTTTTTTCAATGAACAAATATCTACCGTCTTTCCCTTTTACCTACCTTACCCCTGCCTTTGGAGGGAGGAAAAAAGAGAAAGAAAATCTTTGTAATAAATATGCATGGTTAGGCAAAATAAGTTCCCATAATAGTCATGTCCAAAAAACATGTGTCAGACTCCCAACTTCATGTTATCTCTGTTACAGAATGCTGCCCTATATCTGCTGTCCTAAGATCATGTTAAAGCCAGATGGGGCTTTAGACATAAAACCCTTTCACATTATAGACCTTTATTCCTATTCAAGGAAAGAGAATATGGAGACCTGTAAAAATCCCTGAGAAGGCACTTTAAGAACTACATTAATTAAGTAAAAACAGATTAAAAATTAAAAACTAATTAATAAAATGCTGCAGAGAAATATAGACCAGACCCACACAAGTGGCAAGCCAGGTTTGGTAATATTAAAGTTTGCTGGGTTTGGTTTTGTTTTATTTGTAAACAGGCCAATACCTTCCCTTTGAGACTGCTTTTCATTACACTATATACCTCTTGCATGTACTTTGTATAACAGATGCTTACTAGTTGTGTGACCCTGGGCAAGTCACTTGACCTTGTTTGCCTTGGTTTCCTCATCTGTAAAATGAACTGGAGAAGGAAATGGCAACCATTCCAGTATCTTTTCCAAGAAAACCCCGAATGGGGTCATGACTGAAAAATAACATGACATGGTATAACATGTGTACTTTGGCTCCATTTTCTCAAGGCCAGGCAGACTCCATTTGTCCCCTGAAGGCTTTGCTGGAAGTCTCTTTTCTCTACTATTCCCTGAGCCCCCACTAGCTGTTACCTTCTCTCCCAATTTTGGGGAGCTAAGTCCTCCAGTCCTATTTAACCACTTAACAATAATTGGTTTTTGCAAAGGGGTAGTTACTTCACAAATGCAGCAAGAACAAATAGACAAACATTTTTCCTTAATATCTCAGGGGCATAAACCCCTATAATACCTCAATCTCAGAGCTGAGGAAGGAAAAAATTAGGCTCACAATTTAGTTTAATTCCCACATAGTATTAGTCCCACCAAGTTCATGGCAAAAGGTAGTTGCTGAGTATTGATGCTGTGTTAGCTGCAACATCCAGTCTGGGGTTCTAGACTCATACATCCTCATGGATCTTGCTCTTGGACAATATTGGAGACTCCACTCCCTTCCCCTAGAACAGAAAGGGCAAAGACCCTAGCTTATTTCTTGGGAGCCATATGACCTCAGGGGGTAGGGGAAGGCCCACAGCCTTTCACCTCAAAGCACAATGCTGTCACCAGAAGCCATTAATGAAAGAATAATCTCCTTCTCTCAGGTGTGACTGTAGCCATGTCACATCTAGTGGCCCTTTTAAAGGTCCTTTTGAAAGGAATTCAGTAGTTCTGACTAACCAACTAATGGAAAAATTACATAACTAGACCAATCAGAACCTGTTACAAAATATTCGTTCTTCCCAGGAGCCATCCTCCTGTAGTCTCTATGTTGATGATGCCATCTTAGTAAAGTGGTGGGATCTGCACATTCGCTGGACCCGACTTTGCAATAAGTATCTGCAACTACACACACACACACACACACACACACACACACACACACACTCACACAAAGCTATTATAAATACTTTGGTCTAAATGGAATCTTTCCATCTTAAATCTCTTGGTCAGAGGGGATGGGCATTTTTGTCATTATCTAAGCATGATGTCAAATTACTTTCCAGAATAATTGGAGCACTTCACAGACCCATGTTGGTATGCCTGTCTTTCCATACTTTCTGAGTTAAAGGGGTTAAACTTTCATATTGAGGAGCCCAGGAGTCCTCTTTGGTATAGTATCCTAGACAGATCAATGCCTTCTATTTACCTACTTCTCAGGAAGAACAGAGGTATGTTATTTGAAGTGATTTTCCATAAGCGCAGATCTGACCATGTCACTTCCCTACTCACTAAGTTCCAGGCATCCTAATCCCTCTAGAACACTGGTACTCAACCTTCCTACTGCCATGACCATTTAATACTGGTACGTAGGAGTATCCGCATGTGCGTGGACCCAGTTGGAGACAGATAAAGGAGTGGTGTCTCAGTTCCTAAACCATGGGAAATATCTGTTTTCTGATGGTCTTAGACAACCCCTGTGACCCCTGTGAAAGGGTCATTCAACCCCCAGAAGGGTTGCGACCCACAGGTTGAGAACCACTGCTCTAGAATCATATATAGACTGTTTAGATTTTAAAATCCTTCCCAACCTGATACCAAACTATTTCCAGCCTCACTGCATGTGCCTCTCCCTTCCACATCTGGCAATCCAGTCAGACCTGGCCTTCTTACTGTTTCTCACATCTAACACTCCGTCTTCTATCTCTCTTTGCCTTTTCTCTGGTTCTTCTCTGCCTCACCTGATCCCTTTCTTCCTTCAATACAGACCTCAGGCATCCCCATTCTTGGTGCTCTGCCTCTCAAACCACGTTGGACCTGATTACTTTGTGTTTATTCCCTGTATGTTTATTCTGTAAATACTCATGCATGTCCTTTTTACACAAGTGCCTTCCAAATAAGAATTGCTGCATTCATTGTATTTATAGCCCCAGTGCCTAACACAGTTCCTGGTACGTGGTGGACATTTAATGCATGCTTGCTGATTGATTGATAGAATAAATTTATAATTAGACAAGTAGTATACCCAGGCAAATAATCTTACTATAGCCTATTCACAAATTCATAGAATGGGGAAAAAACCTTAGAGTTTTTCTATTCCACTTTACAGATGAGGAATCAAAGGCTTAGGAAGGAAGAGTGACCCCAATGTCACCCAATTAGTTAGACCGGTCATTGGTCTTTCTATTCTCTCATGTCTTCATGCCATGCCCTCTCCTTGTGTAATTGGAGAAGATAATACAGTTCTGTAGAATGCACCATTTTAAGTGAACCATAATTGTTCACCATTTGGACTAACAAAGACTAGATTTACTGGTTTGTTTCAGGAAGGCAATTTTTGCATGGAAAATGTGTTTAAAATGTTCTGTCTAGATTGTCAGTTATACATAATGAAGCATAATTATGAGATAAATTGAAATTTTTAAAGGACAATAGAGTTAAAAAGAAATACATCAATCCATCTAATATTGTTATTTTATTGTTCTCAGTTTTATGTTAAAGGAGATACGTAGGAAAACAGTTCCAAGCATTTCAATATTCTCTAAGTCATAAGAATTTCCAAAGTCAATGATAGCCTACAAATTAGTATTTCCAAAAAGAAAATTAAAAAGAAGTGACATGGAAGGAAAATACTAATTTTTTTTTTTGCATCTTGGCCACAATACTGTCAGAGACAATTCTATTAATTAAATTGTTCTAAATTCTAAGCATTTGTGCTGTAAGGATAATTAATTTAGCAGGCACTTAACCCTTAGGTCTAAGTAGAAACAGAGGATGTGACTTCTGGAAGGGATTAGCTGAGACAGGAAGCCAATGTGCTTGTGTGTATATAAAAAGAATTCCTGAGACAGACAGACAGAACTGAGGATTTTTGCTCCTGGTGGAAGAGTCTGTTTCACTAAGAGGTCTGGTGAAGGCTAGACTTGCTTGGAGGGCCAAAGTGGCTGCTGCTGCCTGGAAGGCTGAGATTTCTTCTGGGTCCTAGGGCCAGCTGAACTGTTGGAGGACTGAAGAAGCATGACAAGGATAAGATTTTGTTTGTTTGTGTCTTGGCTGATCCTTGAGTTCCAGGCAACAGAAGTGGTGAAGGGTTTGAGGTGTGCTGGACCCTGTGAGTTTCAGTGTGTACCAAGAACTGCCTGGAGGACTGGGCAAGAACCTGGGATCTGTCTACCTCTGAATCCTGGTGACTGTTTGGTGGATTCAGGCAGGAGCTGGGACCATGGAAGGGGATCCAGGGAACCTGAGAGACCACCCAGAGTCAAGATAAAGAAAAGGCTTCTCCTTGGACATTGAAATTGAAGTTTACTAGCACCACAGGGTGGAGGGTTTGTGTAATTTTCTAATGATTGTATTTAGTGATTAATGATGCTCAATAATTGGGAATCTGGATAAGTGACTTATTAAATTAGCTTATGATTGCCCCATGAGTGGAAGATTGATTATTGTATTGTGAGATACCTGAATGATTAAATAAGGAGGGTTTCCCCCTTAGAGAAACCAGATGATTATTCTTTTGTTCTTGGTTCCAAATACCGTGGCTACTTTGGTGAAAACGATGTGGCCATTCTAATGTTAAGCTGTTGTGAACACTATATTGTGATTTTCTGTGATAAGATGTCATGTTGTGAATATTATGTTGTGATTTGTTGTGAATGATTGCCTTGGTTTGTTATAGAATAAATCTAATGTTCACTATACCATATAATCTGAACCTTAAAAGCTGTTCACAGTAGCATTCTTTTGGGAAGCTGTTGGTACATGGTATTACATGTGCCTATAAAGAGATGGACCCAAGTATATCCTGCCTTCAAAAATCTTTCTCTCCCACTAAGTGCTAGTCACTGTGCTAAGTATTTATAATATTACCAAGCAAAAGACAGAACTCTGTAAGAGAAAACAGCATCAAGGTTCAGGTTATGGCTTGATTTAGCTGACAGAACAATACTGTAGTCACTTGACTTTCTGGCATGCCATAAAGAATCATTTTCAAAATGATTTAATTTAATTCAGTAAAGGGTAGAGACAGGTAATTAAGTTGTTCCTGTTCCAATTCTATTTACCATCCTGATCCATTTTTTTTAAGGAATTTAGGGTTCCTTCTGAAACTTGTAATTTGTTTCCAGTTTCCTCACAGGAAGAAGTTAGAACTTTGGTAAGGTTGATCTAAAAAGTGGTCAGATAAGGAAATTGTTTCAGAACTGGTAGCTAAAGAATGATCAATAATGTTGCCCATTCAGGTAAAACCAAAGACTTCATATTAAAGCATTAGTCTCATATAATTTTGTAATATGTAGCCTAAAGAATACAGAAAAGGAGCAAAGGGAACTTGGTATATTTCCATGGCTTCCCAGACTTCACCTCCACACCTCAACTATGGTCTCTCCTGATACTTGTCTTGGTAGTACTTAGAATTCTCACTGACTGCCTCCCCCTCTCCCATACTGCCAAATTTTTTCCCTTCACAAATCCCCCATTCCTGACTTCTCTAGTTTCCTTCAAAGCTCAGTTAATGTAATAACTGTCAATTGGCAGTAAGAGAATCACAAAAAAATCATTTCCTTTCACAGAGAAATTACCTAAGTCATAGTATAATTCTAGGGATTATTCCATAGATTTGAATGTTGAGATATTTCATTCAGCTGCTTTGGTTAGTAAATTGTCATTACCTGAACCTTATAAGAGGACAACTTGAAACCATGTTCCAGTTCTTCAATACGATACAAAGAGTGTATTTTGTATTCTCTACCCTTTTTAATCAGCCATATGACTGCTATAGTAAATTAAGATACCAATGGTTTAAGCAGGCTCAGGGAGTCTGTGGCCCTCTAGGTCCTCAAGCGTGGCCCTTTGACTGAATCCAAACTTCACAGAACAAACCCCCTAAATAAAAGGATTTGTTCTGTAAAACTTGGACTCAGTCAGAAGGCTGTACCTAGGAACCTAGAAGGCCACGTGTTGCCTCCAGGCTGCAGGTTCCCCACCCTTGATAAGTACTCTGTGATAATTAATGCCCTCTATCCTCTTTCCCACTACTCTGCCACTAGAAGAGGACAGGACTGATGGTCATTTTGTTTCACCAGTTGCCATGCTAATACTTAGTGAGACTGGTTCTTGAAAAGAAGATATTCTATCATGGGAACCATATTTGAAGACTTGCCAGCACTTATGCTCCACTGGTGGAACCTTAGAAAACCCAAGGTCCAAATACACAGAGTCAGGTTTATTTAAAAAAAAAAAAAAAAGAGCCATTCCATAATTGATAAATGGTCAAAAGACATGAAAGAACAGTTTTCAGATAAAGTAATCAAAACTATCTATACTCATGAAAAATGCTCTAAATCGCTATTGATTAGAGAAATGCAACTTAAAACAACATAAAACAACCTATCAGATTGGCTAATATGACAGAAAAAGAAAATTGCAAATGTTGGAGGGGATGTGGGAAAATTGAGACACTAATGCACTGTTGGTGGAGTTGTGATTCAACCATTCTGTAGAGCAATTTGGAACTATGCACAAAGGGCTATTAAATCATGCATACCCTTTGACCCAGCAATATCACTATCAGATCTATATCCCAAGGAGATAAAAGCAAACAAACAAACAAACAAAAAAAAGGAAAGGACCTATATGTACAAAAATATTTATAGCAGCTCTTTTCTGGTGGCAAAGAATTGGAAATTGAGAGGATGTCCATCAGCTAGGAAATGCTGAACAAGTTGTGGTATATGATTGTGATGGATGAAATACTACTGTGCTATAAGAAATGATGAGGAAGATTCCCTAGAAAAGCTTGGAAAGTCTTACATGAATTGATGAAAGTGAAATGAGCAAAACCAGGAGAACATTGTATACAAAAAAATCAATATTGTGTGATGATCAACTGTGAATGACTGAGCTATTCTCAGTAAAACAATCATCCAAAACGATTCTGAAGGACTTATGATGAAAAATGCTATTGTCTCTAGAGAAAGAACTGATGAAGTCTGAATATAAATCAAAGCATATTTTTTTTAACATTTTTTCTGAAGGGGGAAAGTCAAGGCAATTGGGGTTAAGTGACTTGCCCAAGGTCACACAGCTAGTAAGTGTGTCAAGTGTCTGATGTCAGATTTGAATTCAGGTACTCCTGACTCTAGGGCTGGTACTCTATTCACTATGCCACCTAACTGCCCCCAAATCATACTTAAAAGAAAAACTTTCTTTAGTTTTCTTGTTTGGTTTATTTTTTTGCCAATGCTTTCTTTTACAATATAATTAATATAGAAATATGTCTTGCATCAGGACCCACGTATAACCCGTATGAAATTGCTTGTCTTCTCAATGAGGGTGGAACAGAAGGAGGGAGAAAATTTGGAATTCAAAGTGTTTAAATGAAGGTTAAAATTGTTTTTACATGTAATTGGTGAAAAATTAAAAAAAATAACTTGATAAATACTTTAAAAAAAACCCCAAGGTCACCTTTATACTACACTGATGCCTTCAATTAGGGCTTTGTTGAGAAGTGATCCAGTCTGTCCCCAAAATATTGAAATCCCTCATGTTTCATGTATTTAGTGCTGTTCAACTTTTAAAATCATCCTGTTTACCCTTTCATTTTACAGAGAAGGAAACTGTAGCCACATAGGTCAAATGACCTGTCCAAGTTTACATAGTTACTAAATGGCAGAAGTATGATGGAAACCCTGGCTTCTGACTCCAAATACAACCCAATTCATGGCTAAGCATAGATCAATAGGCGATAAGAAGAGGCTAATGTCAATAGGATGGCTAAATAGCCATTCTAAAGACGGTGATGGAATGAATCTAAGTTCACCTTTCTGGCCTAAGCAGCATCTGTACTCCTGATTACTTATATATTTACCGTGTTTCTAAAGTTGGTCTGTGAGTGTCTCTCTGAGAGGTAGGTACACTGAACAGTGGTTATCAGAGGTGTTCACTTTGGTACTATAAGCTGTGTTGTATTCATGCAAAATCTGTCTCCAGGAAATATGCATTCATTAAATATCATCTCTTTGCTACCAAAGTTGCAGCTTTTGTTTTATTTTTTGTCTGAGAAACAAAAACAAAGATCCGGGCTAAAATGCCACACGCTTAAGGACAAAGTAACATAATTGAAAGGAAACCTAAGAAAAATTTTTAAAAGGAGAAATAGTTATCTGTCAATGTAGCTTAAAAACGATAGAATGTTTATAGTTTCAAGAGAACGTGGAGATAATCGCATCCATGTTCAAGATGTATTTTATAGATAAAGAAATAGACACTGTGCTTTTCTCAAAGTAAGCTTGCCAGGTAACAGCAGAGTTGGGACTAGCATGCAGCTTCCTGGACTCCCAGGCTACCACTTTTTTCACTAACTGGTAGAAAGTTTTTAAGAATCATATTGAACTAGCAGTTTAACTTGAATAAATGACATAACTGGGCTGTTTTTCCTTCTTTCCTGTGATTATAGGATGTAGGAATTATTTGGTGTAATGGTAATTAATTTGTTTGATCAGACGTTAAGTAGATCCTAGTAACCTAGTGTTAAGTATAGAATTCCCTTGGTGAAAAGGTGTGAATTTCCTTGTTGATGTGGAAGAATGCCATTGGCTGAGACACTCCCCTGAACCATG
>CM053601.1:17651984-17692403 GCA_028646575.1 Pseudocheirus occidentalis
ACACACACACACACACACATTTCTGAAGTGTCCAATTTTCAAAGACCAACTAGTCCAAGGGTCAGCAAACTACTGCCTGAGGGACAGATCAAGTCTACCACCTGCTTTTGGTAGGTGCTGGTGCTGCTGCCCTGCTGTCTCTGCTACTGATATGAGGGAGAAGTGTCTCCCTGTCTCCCTGGTGCTCAGTCTAAGAATGTTTTGCACTTTTTAGATAAAGCCTTTTGTATTATAAAAGGTGAAAATCATTCTTAGCTGAAGCTGCTTCCCAAAGCAGGCAGCTTCAGGCGGGAAATTCCCAGCCTGTGATCTAGTCAATCCTACACATGAAGGAGAATTTTTTTCTACAATGTCCCTAGCAAATGGGTGTCCAATCTTTGCTTGATGACTTGTAATGAGCAGGACCATGCCACTTCTGAAAATGACTCATTCCACTTTTGAATCATTCTCATTGTTGGGAATGTCCCTTAGTGCAGTGTTGGAAGTCTTGGGGAAGTTACTTGCATGGATCTGCGATCTCACTGGTTTCATCAACCAGCAAAGGAAAGGGAACAAGGGAGGGGAAAGGAGAAAAAAAAAGCATTCAATAAAATTCCTACTATGTGCCAAGCACTACTAATCACTTTACAAATATTAACTCATTTGGCATTCACAAAAACCCTGAGAATTAGGGTCTATTTTATGATATTATGTTTATCATATTATAATTATATCATATAACACATAATATATTAAATATAATAAATATATAATATTATGTAATATATAATATAACATTTTTATTATATTTTACAGTTGAGTAAACTGAGGCAAGCAAAGATTTGTGGCTCAACCCAGGTCACACAGCTAGGAAGTGTCTGAACGCTCATTTCAATACAGTTCTTCTCAGGCCAATTCATTCCATATCTGCAAGCATCTAATAGGTGCTCCTATGTGCCAAAGCCTATGCTAAACTCTGGGGATATGTAATACACAAAAGTGAAAACCTCTTTGTCCTTGAGGAGTCTAGCAAGAGGACATCTGCATATAATATGGAATTATACAAAACAGATACAAACAGGAATAAATACATTGGGCCAGGTTGTGGAGGCTTAAAAGAAGGGTTTCTATCTGATACTAGTGGCAAACAGAGCCACTGTGGTTTATTAAGCAGGGGAATGATAGGGTTAGACCTGTTTTAGGACTAACATGGTGGCAGTTTTGTGGAGAATGGATTGGAGAAGTGAGAAATTTGAGTTAGGGAGACCAGGCAGAAATCTATTGAAATAGTCCAGATGAGAGATGCTGAGGGATGGGACTAGGGTGATCCTTGTGGTCATGGAGAGAAGGAGATGGATATGAGTGATGATGTGCAGATAAAAATGAGATTTGAAAACCGAGTGGATTTTTGGAGTGGAAGTGAAGTATCAAAGTTGTGAACCTGAATAATGGAAAGGCTAATACAGACCTCAAAAGAAATATGGGCACTTACTTATGTTGCCTGTAGGATGCCTCTCCCAATTCCTACTCTCAAAGATGCATATCAAATCCCAGGGGAAAGCTCTATCTTGGGATTCTAGGGGTACCCTGAGGAGATGAGAGTTACCATCTAATCTATCAGCTCGAGTCCCCACTAGTGTGTTCCCATCTCCACTCCCTGCAATACTGTCAATAGATAATCATTTTTAGAAAAATTAAGTAACTCTTAGAAAGGGGCATTTACTAAGGTAATGCAATAAGAAAAATTGGTACAAAACACCTCCCACCCTCCACACCTAAGGCAGGGAGGAGAAACAAGCAACTGAAGAGAATCATGTAATGCATAACAAGTCTGAAATGGTAGATTTTTGGTCCATGTGTCAATAGAAGGTCCCATCATCCCCTCTTTTTGTGTCCTTTCTATTCTCCCACTACAGATAGCCTCTAAAATTCCCACTTGGGGGGGGGGAATTTGCCCTCTGGTCCTGATCTCTTCCTCTCTCCCTATCCTGGAAAGAAACAAGCTTTCCGTGGTCTCTACCACCAGACTTCCCTTCAGTTGGCCAACGCAAGGATTGTTACAATCTTCTTACTTGTCAAGCCCCTCTACGTAGTCTATGATTCAGCTATGCTGTTCTACATTGCACACAATTCTCCCATGCCTTTGCTCTGCCTATCCCCTGTGCTTAGAGGGCTCTGTCCCCTTACCTCTCCTGAATTTCTCTTGCTTCCTTCACAACTCAGCTCAAAGACTATCTTCTGTGGGAAACCATTCCTGTCTCTTCAAATACCTTCACCTATTCTGTAAACATCTCATCTCTACCTAGTTATTTACATGTTATATCCTTCATTAGAATGTATACTACAAGAAGGATCTATGTTTCTCTCTCCCTCTCTCTTCCCTCCCTCCTCTCTCTCTCTCTCTCTCTCTCTCTCTCTCTCTCTCTCTCTCTCTCTCTCTCTCTGTCAGTGTGTGTCTCTCTGTCTCTGTCTCTGTCTCTGTCTCTCTTTCTCTTTCTCTTTCTCTCCCCCACTTACCTACCCTCAGAGTTCCTCAGAGTTCAACTCAGTGCCTGGACCATAGTAGAGCTTAATAAATGCTTGTTGACCAACTAACTGACCATGTCACTTGCCCCTCAAGAAAAGGAACCAATAGCATGGTCAGTAAAGGTAAGGATTGGCACAGCTGTTTTCCCAATTATGGGTCCCACATAGTAAAAGCATCCTTAGAACTAGCCTGCCTATTTGCCACATTTTGGGCTTCTAAGAATCTTAGTATCCTTAAAGCCAAAAGCTTAGGAATCCTTTCAATAATCATAAATAAATTAGTAAAGTCATCAAGATTTGGAAGGGGACCAAGCAGGCTCCAAAAATTAAAAAATATAATAATATTAAATAATAACATTATATATTATAAAATAACAAATAAAATTAAACAATAATATTAAATATTATTAAAAACACTGGTATGTGTCTAGAAGACCCTAGAGATTTCCAGAGCAGAGAGATGATTTCATCACCAGAAATTGTTCAAGTTGGGTGATTTCTACAATGACACAACCCTAACACAACCTCAACCTTATGTTATAGGTGTGTCAAAGGACAAATAAGTTAGAAATTGGGGTCTAAAGAATAGGTAGCCAGAAGTATGAATTCAATATCAGAAACAGTCCCTTCTTTTCTTTCTCTCAACCTCAACAAATACATTTTATTTCAAGGTGGTAGATAATGCAGTGGATAGAGCATTGGACCAGGGGTCAGGGAGACGAGTTCAAATCCAGATTCAGACACTTGCTAATTGTATGACTGAGCAAATCACTTAATATCTGATTCAGTTTCCTCGACTATACACGGTGATCATCATGAAACCTACCTCGGAGAGCTGCTGTGAGGATCATGAGATAATTATTGTAAGTGTTTAATTAGCACAGGACCTGGCATATAATAAATAGGTACTTAACAAATGCTTATTTACTCTACCACATTTAAGTCCTTTTTTTAAACATTAGAATCATTTCCCAATCTACCTCCCCAGTGAACCCTCCTTTATAACAGAAACATTCCAACAGAATATAAACAATAAGGACATGGTACACCTAGCTCCCCAACTTCTCTACCAAGAGAGGAAAGGTCACAGGATCACAGCTTAAAGCTAGAAGGAACTTTAGAGATCTTGCAATCTCATCCCTTCATTTTTTTAGATATCAGAAAACTGAGACCCAGAGATGAAATCACTTGTTCTATGTCACAGTTAACAAATGGCAGAGCTGAGATTCAAACTCAAGTCCTCTGACTCCAAATCTACTACTCTTTCCACTGTACTGCACTGCCTCTTCTCTAGGGTCAAGACTAGTTGTCACAATCAATTCAAATTCTAGGCCCGTTTTAAAAATATTTAATGAGTACTCAGTTCCTAGTCCTGTGTTTGGAAGAATTAAGAATTGCAGCCCATTTAGAGGAAAGGGATGGTTGAAAGGATATGGTTGAAAAGCTGTATAAACTCATGTGATTTCTACAACTATATACTTTTTCCACTCTCTGGTTTTCATGGGGAAATACATGAATGTTTTTTTTTTCATTTTCCCTCTGGCCCTGACTACAGCAACAGCTGGTCTGAAGACAAAGCAGCTGTACAAGTCTAGCAACCTATAAAGGTCAGGTGGCTGATGAGCTCAGTTTGGGACTTGTTGGGTTTGGGTTGACTTTGAAAATGCAAGTGAATAGAGGAAGAGAAAAGGACAAAGGGCATAGAACAAAGCTTTGGGAGACAAGCCACAATTAAGGCAGTAGGAAGAGGATGGAGACCAGCAAAAGGAGCAGACGATGAGGTCAAAAAGGTAGAAAAAGTAGGGTAGTTATGACAGTGCTGTGAAAGCCAAAGAAGAGAGAAAGTATCAAGAAAGAGTGAGTGTTCAATGGTGTCAAATGCTTGCTAAGAGCCAGGTGGCACCGTGGATAGAGGGCTGGACCTAGAGTTACAAGACTCATCTTCCAGAGTTCAAATTTAACCTCAAACACTTACCAGCTGGGGGACCCTGGGGAAGACACGTAACCCTGTTTGCCTCAGTTTTCTCATCTGTAAAATGAGCTGAAGAAGGACACGACAAAACACTTCAGTAACTCTGCCAAGAAAACAGCCAATAGGACCAGGAAAAGTCTAAATACAACTAAACAGCAATGATGGTTAAGAAATGGTCATTGAATCTGACAAAATTTTCTTTGGAGAAAAAGTCAAGTCAACAAACATTTATCAAGTACTCATTATGTGCCAGACATTGTGCTGAACACTGGTTAGCATGAGCACAAGCAAAAAGAAAGATAGCACCTGCCCTTGACGTGCTTATATTCTAATGGGGGAAAATATCACATAAAAGGAAAAGGAAAATGGGGGGGAGAGCAAAATGGGGAATGGAGAAAGAAGTCTAGACTAATGTGTACACTTAACATGAGTGTACATATATAACCTTTATCAGATTGGTTGCTCTCTTGGGGAGGGAAGGGAAGGAGGGAGAACAATTTGTAACTCAAAATTTTATGAAAATAAATGTTGAAAATTATCTTCATATGTCATTGGAAAAAAATAAATACTATCAAGAGAAAGGAAGAAAGAGAAAAGGAAGAAAGAGAGAGAGAGAGGGAGGGAGGGAAGAAAGAAAGAAGGAAGGAAGGGAGAAAGAAAGAAGAAAAAGAGAGGGAGGAAGGAAGGGAGAGAGGAAAGGAGAAAGGGAAGGAAGGAAAGAAGGAAGGAATGAAAGAAGGAAGGAAGGAAGGAAGGAAGGAGAGGAAGAGAAAGAGGGATTTTATTAAGGGAGGGAGGGAAGGAGGAAGGAAGGAAGACAGAAAGAAAGAAAGAAAGAAAGAAAGAAAGAAAGAAAGAAAGAAAGAAAGAAAGAAAGAAAGAAAGAAAGAAAGAAAGAAAGAAAGGAAGGAAGGAAGGAAGGAAGGAAGGAAGGAAGGAAGGAAGAAGAAAAAGAGAAGGAGGAGGGGAGGGAAGGATGGAAGGAGGAAGGAAGGAAGTCCAGAGAAAAATAAAGACATGCTAACCTCGGCACTTTCCTTAAAACAGGTGTTCGTGGAGGAACTGACCAGAGGAAGAGTTGACAGAGCTGGAGTGAACGTCCAGGGTGCTAAGGCTGCTACAATATGGTGGACAAAGAAGACTGGAGAGTAAGGAATAGAGCCTGGAGCTGAGCCAAAAAAAGCTCTTTAATGTCAGGGACTGTTTAACTTCTGTGTTTATATACTGGCATGTTCACAGGTGGCTTATGATGGATTGTTTGATTTTAGATACAACCATTAAATTGACTTATTTATCACAGAATTGGAATCAAGGAACTGAAAGGGACCTGAGGTCATCTATTTCACCCCATACTTGAGTAGGAATCACCCTGACAACACATGGAGCATGGATCTGTTTTGGAAATGCCCAATTAAGGATGAGAAACAAGCCAGAAAACAGAAGATGAGGTCAGACAAGTAAGGTAGTATGATACGAGGCTCGGAATAATAAGACTGCTGATTCCATATGTGGATGTAATAGGACTGGCCAACGAAGTCCCAATTCTGCTTAGCATGCTCTGCCTGCTGTAGTCCACGTGGAAGCTTGGTGAGCCTGCCTCAGCAAGTACATGATGGAGATGCCTTTCCCTTCTCTGTTTCAAAGCATCCAGAAATATGCTGACTATTTCCTATGAACTTACTGCATAGTATAGAAAAGCCATCTTAATTGGCTGCTGAACCAGGATGGAGTGTTTACAAAACATTTAAACAGACAAACCAAAACTCTGGAGCTTCCCGATTGGCAAATAAAACAAGTATTGCTATAAGCTTCTGGGAAAGGGAAGAGTTGGCAGAGGCAGGAACACTGTTTCTCTCTACCTCCACAGCCACCATGTGGTCATGGATACACGGTGCCACCTCTGCCTCTGTCCCTTCTAAGCACAGGGTGGGGACAGGGAGGGGAATAAGCATTTCTTAAGAACTTACTATGAAATCTGTGTGTGTTTGCATATATATGTGTAGATGGATGGATGGATGGATGGATGGATAGATAGAGAGACAGACAGACAGATAGAGAGACAGACAGACAGATGACAGACAGATCGACAGATAGATAGATAGATAGATGGATGGATGGATGGATGGATGGATGATGGATGGACATACAGAGAGAGATAGGAACTACACAAAGCATTTTACAAATATAATCTCATCTGACCCTGACAACAATCCTATGAGACAGAGGCTACCATTATTTTGACAGTTGAAGAAGCTGAGAGAGATGAAGGTTAAGTGACTTCTCTTGGTCAAACAGCTAGTTAAGTGTCCAGGTTTGAGGCTAGATTTGAACCTAAGTCTTCCTGACTACAGGTCCACAGAAACGAGTAGAGAAAATCTTCCACGTCTGTCGGAGAGAGCTGAAAACAGTGTGGCCATCGCTGCCCTGGGTGGGGGAGGGAAAGACAGTCTGTTTCTCCCTTCTCCTGAGAGAGGAGGAGGGTAGAAATCAGAAGTATACACAGGGAAGTGTGAGTGTGTGTGTGTGTGTGTGTGTGAAGAAGAGAAGGAGTGTGAGTGTGTGTGAGTGAGTGTGTGAGTGAGTGTGTGTGTGTGTGAGGAAGAGAAGGCATGTAAGTGTGTGTGAGTGTGTGTGAGTGTGAGTGAGTGTGAGTGTGTGTGTCTGTGAAGAAGAGGAGTGTGAGTGTGTGAGTGTGAGTGAGTGAGTGTGAGTGTGTGTGTGAGTGTGTGTGTCTGTGAGGAAGAGGAGTGTGAGTGTTTGAGTGTGAGTGAGTGTGAGTGTGCGTGAGTGTGTGTATGAGTGTGAGTGTGTTAGTGTTGAGAATCAGTTTTAGTACCTCAATAAAACAGTTGGTCAGCTTAGCATAACTGACTCCATTCTGCTTTAAGACTGTTTTCTCACTGACCTCTTTTGAGGAAGATCTTTTCCTTTAGCACAGTTTTCAAAAATAAGATCCACACTGATGTGGTGTGGGATATAGTAAACAGCACGTGGATGTTCTTAAAACATTGATAAACATATGTGGACCTTCTGATAAGACAGACTGCCAATTAAAACAGTATTATGAAGACTTTTATCAGTAATATCCAAGTAAACCACCAATCAAAGGACGAGGTAAACAATTTAGGAACACCTGTGGCCTAAAGCGAGCAAACCCACCTGAGGCCCCGGCCGGCAGCCTGTGCCTCGCGTGTGCTCAGGCTGCCTCCTGTGTTTCTAACACTCAGACTCCAGAAGCCCACTTTGGGTTCAGGGTAGGGCTAATGTGACTTGCCAGATGACCACCTAGGAGGAAGATACAAGGCCTGTAGCCGGGCAGGGAGCAAACATTGCTGAGACAAGTTAAGAAACTAATTGGAACATTTAAAATGTCAGGGTGGTGGTTTGCTTTAGAAGATAATGCTTGTGTGCTTTGACTTAAAAAGTTTAACTGCTCTCGGTACACTTGTTAGTGTAATCAGGGGTGGGGAACCTGGGGCCTTCTAAGTCCTGAAGTGTGGCCTTTTGACTGAATCAAAAAGGCTGCACTTGAGGACCTAGAAGGCCACATGTGGCCTGAAGGTCCAGGTTTTCCACCCCTGCATAAGTAATGTTAAATTGGCTATCCAGACACATTGTACATTATAGCGTGGGTGGGAGCTGAGATTCTGAGCCACCCACTCAACTGAGAGTCCCCTGGCCCAGAGAGAGGAGAAAGTGTCAAGCTGGGAGAGAAAGAACACATACAGTGAGAACAGAGGTCACCATCAACCCTTCAGAAGTGTAGTATAAGTGCTGAATTTCTCCAGGGACCTCCTAAAGACCAACAATGACCTTCCTGCTCCCTGGCTTCCCTCCTCCAGGGAGAACACATTCTGATTCTCAAAGTTATCTCTGGTCTTTAAAATTGTATTTATAATTTTTTGTGGAATTCTTTTTGAACTTGCTGGTTACATAAAGTGATCAGTCATAACTCTGTCTGACTGGAATGTCCCAGCTGTTGTGAAGGCAAGTTATATAGCTGATAGTGGGGATACAAAGGGGGAATCAAGACCTATAAAGGAGAGAAATTTACTGATTTATAAAAGATATTCTAGGGAATTCCCTAACAAAACATTTAAAGCAAGACTTCATGATTTCCACTTGGGCCCAAGCAAGTTAAAACAGCTGATTAGCAGAGAGAGGCTTGGTAAGTAGGCCAATGCTTCAGGTGAATTTAATGCCCTCTGCTCTCTGAGCCAGCCCCAGGGTGAGGAGTAGAGCTGAGGCATTGAAGAAGGGAAAGGTCTGCTGTGCCTGGCTGAAGGGAGGAAGGGGAAAGGGTGGCTCCACCTCCAAGAAGGTGGGGTCCCCCCAAGAGCAAGTACCCTGTCTTCTGCTAACCCAACACCTCCCATTTCCTAACCTGTTAGACTTTGATGTTTTGTATGACACCAGCCTCTATTCCCTTTTCTTTCCATATAGGAAGATTGTCAAGGTATCCAGGTGCTGAGCTCAGCTTGTATCCTGCAAAACTCTGCCAGTACCATGAATAGAATAGAGTTACTTCCAGCCAATGACACGTCTCCAGAGATGTTTGACGGGTCTGAACACGCCAGAGCCCGAGTTCACCTGACACCCACATCTTCCCTACCCGAAGGCAAACTGTGAAGTCATGAGTGTACTGTCATTTTGAGGCTTCATATTCTTCCCATTGCCATGTCCCCAAGTCCTTTAGAGGTTACCTAGGACCACTGTACCCCATTATGCAGGTATCTTTTCTCAGAGATTGCCTGGTGCTACTGTATCATGAGAGTATTGTCCCTCTCTGGGGATCCACTTTCAGCCACAAGAGTCCAGATTAGAGCCGACCCTTATGGCATGCCTACAGTTTCCTGCCTCCCTTTGATCACCTTGGAGGTAGCTGGTAGGATTGTTCCTTTCTTGGGGCCCATCTCCTATCACAAGATTTGGTCCCTCCATCTCCTCTCACCTGCATCCTTGCCCTGTCTACATTTCCTTCTGAGGTTGCCCATTGTGACAGGGCAAAATTGAGAAATGGCATGGACTATTTTCTGACCTTCCCTCTTTCCTCTATTATCTGTCATGATGAATGAAATGAAAAAAATGAAACTGTCATTTTAGAGGCTTTCCTCTTTCCTACTCAACAACTGAAACTACAAAACTCCTTCCCCATCTCTTCCCGGAATTGTCAGAGCTACACACGATTGTCTTTTGCAAACCCCATGCTTCATATCATTGCAGGGTTATAAGGATTGCCTACTGTGGCTGCCATCTTTCCCAGGGCTCACTTAACAGAGACAATCCTTCCCTCCTTGTACGGCAATATTCAA
Organism: Pseudocheirus occidentalis; assembly: GCA_028646575.1. Classification (NCBI taxonomy): domain Eukaryota; kingdom Metazoa; phylum Chordata; class Mammalia; order Diprotodontia; family Pseudocheiridae; genus Pseudocheirus; species Pseudocheirus occidentalis. Next base: position 17,661,774 of record CM053601.1, read on the forward strand.
TATGATTGAACTATATGAGAATCCCATCTCTTCCTACATCCATAGGGAGAGGGGAGAAGTCAAGGAAATCATAAGTACGATGAAATTAGCCAAGGTGGGGTTGTTGTGAAGTATAATGTCCAACTCACACTGGTGCTAATAAGTTGGGTCTCCAAAGGGGCAGATATTGCTACTGTCATGGCTCCATGGATAACTCTGTTAGTGGCTAGCCTCCTTATACTAGCCCCTGAGCCTGTATTAGTGTGCTTTCCACTAACAGTCAGGAGACTCACTTCTTTAGCAAGGTATTCACTCAAATAGCACAGCTCTCCCCATCATTAAGAAACCTTTAAAACCTAAAAAAAAATTTTTAAAGCCTTCACTTGATCGCTCCATCTCCACCAGATATCCTATTTCTCTCCTGCCTTTTGTGGCTAAATTTTTTGAGGAGGTCATCTATAATCAGTTCCCCTTTTCTTCTCACTTTCTTTTTAACTCTCTTCAGCATGGCTTCCAAACTCATCATTCAATTGGAAACCACTCACACAAAATTTCCCAGCGGTCTCTTAATTGCCATATCTAATGGCCTTTTCTCAAGCCTCTTCCCTCTTGAATTCTCATCGGCTTCCTTGGATTCAATAACCATCTTTATGCAGATCATTCTAAGATTTATTTGTCCAGCCTTCTCCCTTGACTTCCAACTGTCCACTATCAGACACCTCAAACATGGACATTTTAATCTCACGATGTCTAAAACTGAACTCATTCCTCCCCTCCCACCTTTCTCCTTTTCCTAACTTTTCAGTTACTGTTGAGGGAGCCATTCTCAACTCCTCACCCTCTTCAACCCTTCCCCTCTTATTCAGTTGCCAAGAACGATCAATTTTACTTTCACAACATCTCTCCTATAGGCTGTTCTCTTCTTCTACCTAGGCATTCAAGTGGTACAGTGGATAGAGCACTGGACCTAGAGACAGGAAGACCGAGTCTAAAAACAGCCTCAAGTACTTTCTAGCTGGCTGACCCATGGCACATGGCTTAACTTTTCAATTACCTCAACTGCAAATTGGTGGGAGGGGGGGAGGTACATAAAAGCACCTACCATGCAGAGTTCTGAAGAGCATATGAGATATCTGTAAAGCACTTACCATAGTGCTCAGCACATAGTAGGCCCTTGATAAATGATCAGTCCTTCTTCCCTTCCCTTTCCTCTGATGGGGGGCCTCATCACCCTTCCCTGGACTATTAAAATAGCCTTCTGGTTGGTCTCTCTGCTTCGAGTCTTTCCCTATTTCAGTCCATCCTCTGTCCAGCCATCAAATTTATCTTCCTAAAGCCTGGTCTGACCATGTCACACGCAGCTATTTCTGCTCAATAAACTTCCTATTCCTATTATACTTAAGATCAAATATAAAATCTTCTGTTTGACGGTCAAGGTCCTTCATCATGTGCTTCTTGCCTCACCTCTCTAGCCTTGTATATCTTTACATCCTCTATAATACAACGATGCCAGACTCCCTACTGTTCCATGCACAAGACACCCCTTCTTCTGCCTGAGCAAATGCTCATTGGCTGTTCCCTATGCCTGGAATGCTCCCCCTCCTCATCTCCATCTCCTGACCTCCCTGGCTTCCATTATGTCCCAACTAAAATCTGAGAGGCCTACTTGACTTAAATGGTTTGCCTAAACCACTTCACACAGATCATAAGCACTGGAGATGGGATTTGAACCAGGGACCCCTGACTTCAGAGCCAATGATCCACAGCAGAGGTATCAAACTTGCTGCAAAATTCCCTGAGTGCAGCCTGAACCAGATTAAAATGTAATTGGGAAGTGTTTAACAAAATAAATTTTAAAAAATAATAAAATATAGATAATATTAATTTGTCATTTACTAAACCCCACATGAAGCCCACAGAGATCCCTTTCTATTTGAATTGGTACAACTGTAGATTAGAGTTTGCCTGATCTGTCTAGGTTTTCTTAGCTGCTTTTCTCAGGTTGTGGTCTGTGTAGAAGGATTAACCTACCCACTGGTTTGTTAAACGCACCTTCAATAAATTCTGCTAACAAAGGTGTGGCCATCCATTGGTCATCTCTCATGAAACATTGATCACTGACTAGAAGGCATGACATCAAGGAAAAAGAACTAGACTTTGAATAAAAACAAACAAAACTGGATTTGGGTCCATATTCTCACATTTACCTTTAACTCTCTGAGCTCATCTATAGATGAGGCATGTTCCATATCCCTCAACCCCAATTAATGGAACCAAGATGTGCTACTCCCTGGTACCTTTATCAGGTATGAACATTGCTTTGATTATTTATTTACAGAATTAATCAAGGTATAAATTAGGTATGAACCATTCCTTAATGGATTTGAGAGTTTCTGGCCAATGGATTATACCAAATAATGCTACCTACATAGGGAATGTATATGGATTGGTTGAAAGCATTAAACAGACTTATCTGCCTGTGTATATAAGAAAAAGGATTTCTAGTAGGAGCTATTCAAGCTTCTGGAGAGTGAGCAAATACTGCACCAGAAGGCAGTCAGAAAGGGGGAGAGGTGAATGAGCAAACCCAGTGGAAGCACCATTCTTCCCTTCTCCCTTGACCAGAGGATAACCTTGTGAACTTCAAAAGCTTGAAGGTATGGAGATTTTATTATTCTCATTAACAGTGTCTCTGGAGCCTGTGATAGGAAAGCAGTGGCTGATGGTAGCATTTGCATTGGGAGATATACTGAAGACAAAATAGTCCCAGTAAGAAAAGATAGCTTCAGGACTCTATAAGGGGGCCAACCCTCAGAACCCAGCAGAAAACTAGACCAAAGAGGAAATTCATGAGGATTTCCATGAAGAGAGAAGACAACTTCCAAAAGCCTTGAATCGTGTGTTTACCCGTTGAGCTCTCCAACTAAGTCTGAGAGTTAAGAATAAGCCTGTTGTCTCCAGGGACCTTGTTATGAACAAGGGGAGAGTGTATTCCCTGTTTGGGAGATGTTTCTATAACAACTACCCTTGCTATACTTGGTTAGTAAGTACCCCATTTTAAAAAGATCTTTACCTCTGGCTGGCTAATTGGTGATCAATCGGGAGCACCAAAAGATGGCTTGTGAATGACTGTGCTAGAAAAAGCCTCAGCCCCTCACGGTTACTCCCAAGACCCTGATGGGAGTAGTCAGTCTCATTCTAGGGAGCTCGGCTTTCCTGTCTATTTGGAAGGAAGAGCACGTTGTGCATAATAGGCTTGCAGTTTCATGCACAATCATTTTTATTGCACTGTTATAAAATGCTCATTTTATTCCATAAATTAAAAATTAAATTAATAAAAAAAGAGAGGGACAGAGAAGAGCACATACCTAGAGTTGAACTTACACTGGAAAAGAGGGAAGATCTTTAAACATATATAATATTTAATTTTTTCCCAATTACATATAAAAATTAAAGAGTTAGAGTGAGCCCAGAGGTCTCATAAGATGGGGGTGTTAATACTTGTACTACCTAACTCGGGGATATTGTGAAAAAAATACTTGATTGTCTGTAAGTGTTGTGTCAGGTTCATGAAGCACTGGGAGCTGCTGATGGAATAGTATATGACCTGCACAATGCAGGTCCTTTCTCTATGTCAAGTGCTTACTGACCTGGCTGCTTCGATGCTGCGGAACATCTCCTCCTCCCTTGCTTTCACACGCTTGTTCTCTACGGCCCCTGCTCCTGTCTGCCCTGTGCTTCTCAGGTTCTCTTGCTGGATAAAGCCATCTATGTCCTTTGAACCCTTGTCTTGGGCTCTTTTTTCTTCTATTGAAAAAAACTTATGTTATTCTGTCTGTCCGTTTGTCTGTCTCTCTTCCCCCATCTGTGTATCTCTGTCTCTCATTGTGTCTCTTTCTGTCTCTGTCTCTGCCTCTCTCAAATTTTATCTGATCCCATTGATTCAAGTATCATCTCTATACAGATGATTCATAACCATATATCTGTCCATAGAAAGATAAATACTATCTACAAACAGATGACAAACCTCTCTAGCATCTTTGCCAAGAAAACCCTGAAAGGGGTTACAAAGAGTCAGACACAATGGGATGCCTTCACAACACCAAGGACAACAACGAGAACGTATGAATAGCAGCTCGATTTAGATAAATACTATGCCCAGCTAGACCCCCATATGCCCAAACATACGTGTGCACGGACGCAGACACGCACGCATTGCTAGTCTCTCTCCTGAACTCTAGGCGTGCCTTGTCAGCTGCCTTCTGGATGTCTCACAAACAGCTCCAATTCAGCGTTAGTGTCTTCTCCCTTCCTTCCACTTTTCCTATTTCTGTCGAGGGTTCGCTGCCTCAGAATCATCTTGGACCCTCTCCTTCATTCCAACTAATTTAATCAGTTACCAGTTGTTGTCAGTTACCTATAATACATCTGGCACCTTTGGTTCTTTCTCCCTATTCACATCATCATCATCCGAACGGTATTATCTCTCATGCGGAATATGGTAATAAACACATTGTTCTGGCTTCTAATATTTCCCTTCTTCAATATATCCTAAGCCTGACCATGTCACTTCCCTGTTAAAAACCTTCAGTGACTCCAGACTGTCATTGGATAACTCCATGACCCTCTACAGCAGCAGTTCTCAACCTGTGGGTTATGTTCAATTTGTAACAATGAAAATACATCCTGCATATCAGACAGATTCATAACAGTAGCAAAACTACAGTTAGGAAGCAGCAACAAAAATAACTTTATGGTTGGGGGTCACCACAACATGAGGAACTGTATTAAAGGGTTGTGGCATTAGGAGGGTTGAGAACCATTGCTCTACAGCCTGCCTCCTTCCTTCTTTTATATAATTATTTATAAACTCTAAGATTCAGACAAACTGGATCATTAGCTGTTCTACCAATTCAACATTGCATCTCCTACCTCCTAGCCTTTGAACAGACCACTTCTATGACTTGGAATACATTTCTTCTTTATCTCTAATTTCAGAATCTCTGTCATCTTGTAAGGCTTGGCTCTGGAGAAAACATGTCTATGAAATTTTTCCTGAAGCCCTCCCTCCCCGCCCCCCACACATGTGATAGCATTCTCTTCTTCCTCATTTTTCTTTATGCTATACTTTGTTTCATCCTTTAATAGAATAAAAATTCCTTGAAATCAAGTGTTCTTTTGTTTTTGTCTTTCTACCTCCAGTACTTCCTAAATGGCAAATACTTAGTAGATGTTTATTGAATTGAATTGAAATTGCCACCATTTCGGTAATGAAAAAAATGGCTACCTTCTCTGACCATAACAAATACCTAATGAATTTATTCTCCAAAACATATATATGATTCTACTGTATCTATTGAATATGTTCTTCATGATGTCAGGAATTACTTTATTTTTCCTCTCTATCCTTGGAGACTAATATAATACCTGGTAAATAGTAGGGGCTTAACAAACACTAGCTGATTGACAGGTATTTGAGGAGATATGAAGGTATTAGGGTCACCAGTCTTCAGGATAAGCCATTATAAAAAGATCTGAAGAAGTAAGAAAATGAACTAGGTAATGAATATAGAAGCCCCTTGAAAATGTGGAATGCTATAATTCTAGCTTGAGGGATATAGACAGGCTATGGTAACTTAGTGATGTGACTACAGATTGTTATGGTCAGAGAAGGTAGCCATTTTTTTTCATTACCAAAATGGTGGCAATTTCAATTCAATTCAATAAACATCTACTAAGTATTTACCATTTAGGAGTAGGATTAAGTTCTGAAATACCATATTTAGGATGATTTCAGAGAAACCTAGGAAGACTTTTATGAACTGATGCAAAATGAATGAAGCAGAACCAGGAGAAAAATGTATATGATGACAACATTTTAAAGATAAACAATTTTAAAATACTTAAGAACTCTGACCAAATCAATGACCATATTTGGGATGGTTTCAGAGAAACCTAGGAAAACTTTTATGAACTGATATATAGTGAATTGAGCAGAACCAGGAGAAAAATATACACAATGACAACATTGTAAAGTTAAGCAATTTTGAAATACTTAAAAACTCTTACCAATGCAATGACCAACCATGATTACAGAGAATCCATAATAAAGCAGGGTACCCATTCCCAGAAGATGGACACAAGATCCAAAATAAAGCCCTTTTGTGTGTGTGTGTGTGTGTGTGTGTGTGGTAATGTTGCCAAAGTAGAAATTCATTTTGTTTGACTATGCATTTTTATAAGGGTTTTTTTCCTTCTTCTTCTTCTGAAGGGAAAGAAAATAAATGCTAGTTAATTGAAAAATGGGGAAAAACAAAACATCATATTTGTAGTGGGAAGATGGGGTGAAATCAAGGGAGCTGGGAAAATGATTTACATCTGGATAGCTTAAAGAAAGGGTGATTGTTATTGCTGATGAATTAAATCCTCATATGGAAGCTTCATAAAGCTCCTCTGGTGACTTTAGAGCTCTCACAACATTTTAGCTTTCCTCAACTCTCTGAGGGATATAGATAGGCTATGGTAACCTAGAGATGTGACTGCAGTGGATATATCTTCTCATTATCAGCTTAAGGGAAACTTTGCAATAGAAAAAAATGATACCTTGTAGCCGTCAGTTCAGATGAGTAGTGAAGCCAGCAGAGCCTAGGAAGGGATGTCACGAGCCTGTGTCAGAACACTATGCCCATTGGATTGCTCCTGGCCTTGACCAAGCTCCTAATATGCTACCTTTTTAGATTCTCCCTTCTTTGTCATAGCCTTTCATCTACCAATTTCCTAAATCACTATTTGTCTCAGCTTGGTTCCTGCCTGTGTCCTTCCTCATACACAGCCTCTCTTCTCTCGTAAGGAATCACTGACTTCAAACCCACCTCTTTTCTGCCTCTAGCCCTACAAGCTACCTTCATCCTATGCTCCGTGTGGCTCACTTGAGAAAAAAAATGTCCAATTTATAGCCTCCTCTCATCTTCTACTTAATCATTCAGTCATCATTTTCCTGAATATTCAGACATCATTTCCCACCAAGATCAAGGTAATATTAATACCACCCTTTCTAAGCCCACCATACCCTGAGCCAGTCCTGTGATTGCCCATGTTTCTGGGTTAGCCTCAGGGATCTGGCACATGGATTTAGTCCTGGCTCACTCACTAACATGCTCTATAAATTTGGATCAACCAATTTTTTCCAAGTCTCATTTTCTTCATTTACAAAATAGAGTTGCCTAGTTATCTTGTATGGGTGTTGTGAAAATGAACTGGATAATGAATACAGAAGCCCCTTGAAAACATGGGAATGCTATAATTCTAGCTCAAATAAGCCATTTGGTCTTTGAGTCCCTATTCCCAAGCACCAAAGGATGGCTCTGTAGAAAAGAAAGGGGAAACAAGCTTCAGTGGGACTGAGCCCTGAACAGAAGCTGTTGAATGGAAAATAGCAATCCTCTATTTTAGATGCTGCTCTTCCTTCTCTATTGTGTTTGCATCTGGGATAGGCATAGAACCACAGAGCTCCACACTTGGCTCTTCCAGAATCAGTGATGCCTTTGAAGGGAGGCTTCAGTCTATTTCTGGTCTATCTTAATATGCTAAAAGGAAACTACAGAGAAGAAAGTTAAATCTCACAATACAGTTATTGAAATCAATGGCCTTGCTCTCCTTAGAATTTAGTGGCACCAGAATTTTAAAAAGCTATTTGCTAAAGGTAACCCAGAGAAGGAAATAGGAGGGACCCAAAGGGGACAGTGGGGGAGAACTAAGGGTATAACTTATTCTCATGATCTCCTAATTAAAGGTCTTACATGCTAATGCCAAGAAACAAAGCTGATTGTGAGAAACACAGGTTCAGGAGTGTGGTAGCTCAAATGGAGGTGCCAGAAGCATGAAATAAAAAAATGAAAGGGTAGGACATAAACCGAATCATGCCTTCAGCTACCAGACAGGATGGAGACCTTGTAATCAAAAGGGACCCTCTTGAAGGAATTTCAATGAAGTACAACTTGAACAAAAACAATAACTTGCCTGAATTCCTTGGAGAGTTGTCAGATGGGCCTAGAGAGTGGAGTGCCTCTCAACCATTTTTGTGCATTGAGACCAGCAAAGGACAGAACACAGACTCGCTTCATAGTAATGTCAGCTTAACCTCCCACATGAGCTCCTCTGGCAGACTTTCCAATGAAGATATGTGGAGTATGCCAATCAGCTTCTTGCCTTTTGTTAAACATTTTAATGCTCTCCCCAAATCTTCCTGCAGACATCATTTCCCACCAAGATCAAGGTAATATCCAAGATCTCTTAAATAGTTTTGTGGTTTCTTTTAGCTTATGCTGTCTTTAATAAGATACCTTGAAAGTGCCTATTCTTCTGGTTTCTACTGATGCTTGAAAAATACATCAAATAGCCAGGCACTAAATTTTCAGTCCATTAGTACTGAGGATTTAGGTTTAGAATGATCCTCAAGCATTATCCTCTTTGCATAGAGTCCCCACCAAGTTCTTTGGATTGAGTAATTGCTGACGGCCAAGTTGCTCCCTTGCTCAATTGGGCTAGCATCTTCCAGTATGAAGTGTCTTAGTTTATGGGTCAATTCACAGCTGGGCTGGGTTAAGTGAGTTCCTTAGTTGCTTTGCTGGCCCCTCACCGGCCCCAGCTGCTACTGCTCCCAGCTTTGGTGCTTGCTGAGGGGTTGTTTTGATGGTTCTTATGACCTCTTGAAACCCAAAAACTTCTCATCTGGCCAGATCCATGATCTGGCTACTCATTCACCTAAGGTCAGAAAAGACTAATAGAAGCCTGTTCTCAGGAGTACAGGCTGTCTCTATGGAGGGAAAACTAGCCAGATGCCCTTCCTCCCCACTCACTGGCCCACAGCAGTTTGATTTCAATCAAAAGTCAATAGGGAAGAGTACACAAAAAGTATTAAGGTATTGACTTATGGATCCTTTTGAACGTGCAGCCAGAAAACTATCTGCTCATTGCACCGGTTACTCATGGCTGAAAGTTAACTCAATAAGCTGCCATATGTTGGGTTAACCAGGAAGGGAATATTATGCATGCTCTGAATAACCCCCCAAGAAGGACACATGTCAGCACACTCTCCTTACACAGGAAAACCTTAGAGCAATGGTTCTCAACCTTCCTAATGCCTCGACCCTTTAATAATGATATATGGGGGTATCTGCATGTGGGCAGACCTGCCTGGTGACAGATAGAGGAGTGGTGTCTCAGTTCCTAAGACCATAGGAAATATGTGGTTTCCAATGGTCTTAGGTGACCCCTGGGACCCCTGTGAAAGGGTTGTTCGACCCACAAAGGGGTCGCAACCCACAGATTGAGAACCGCTGCCTTAGACCATACCTACTCTAGGTGGAATCTGTCTAAACTCTAGACCAGGAAAAGCAGAGCTATGTTTGAACCCTCTGCAATTATTTTCTTTGGCAATTGCAGTGGCCTAGATTAGTATCTACTCCAAGAATAGCAAATGCTGTTTCCAGAGGGACTTCTTGGCAGATCCTAGCGCCTGACGTTTAGACAAAGAGATTTCAACGGACACCAACCACCCTAATTTGGAAAGAGATCTAGATGTTTTCTAGAAATCCTTCACTGGCATACACTAAATTGATCACTTCTTCCTCTGCATTGCTTGCTGTATATTATTTATTTTATGTTGCTTTCAATGTCCTCATTATTCCCACTTCTTTTGTCTTTCCAACAAGAGGGCAAGTTTCATTTATCTTGTATATTCCTCATAGCCCCTACCTCTGGCTAGAAACTTTGCAGGAACCCATCAAATACTCTTGACTGTGAAAGATGTACATTGCTTCTGAGAACAGGAAGAGGAGAATTTGGCAGTGGCATCTAATGCCAAGAAAAGACTAATCCCTCTTCCTTTCTAAAGCAAACATATCACCAAACTATCCTTTTCTCTGACAGCAAATATGAACTGCCTTCTGTGAGTAATCAACACAATGCTGTGTTTCTTTCCCCCTAACAATTTCCATTTCATTTTCTCTTCTATGATGACAGGTTTTTGTCCCATCCCTCCTTCTTCTTCTTCCTCTTTCTCTCTTGTAAGAGAAATAATGCTTTTCTACTTGCAGTTCTCACAGCTTCTCTCTTGTCCAGATCTCCCCTATTCGTATGTAAGTTAAAGTGGCTGTTTGTTATTTCAGACACCTAAGTGGTATAATGGATGGAAAGCCAGCCTGGAGTCAGAAAGACTCATTTTAGTGAGTTCAAATTTGACCTCAGACACATATTAGCTGTGTGACCCTGGGCAAGTCACTTAATATCTTTGCCTCAGTCTCCTCATCTGTAAAATGAGCTGGTGTAGGAAATTGCAAACTGCTCCAGTATTTTTGCCAAGAAAACCCCATATGGTATCACAAAGAGTCTGACACAAACAACGAAACAACAAAATTGGTTATTTGTGCCCTTCACAGTAGTTCTGTGCCACACTTTGTGCCCAAGTATACCTACCTCTTAGGCAACCCTTGAACTGACTGAACCAGTTTCTTACTCAGAACAGCTTTCAGCCATACTCTTTCTGAAACAAGCTATGAACTTTCCTGCTTCCATGTTGCCATTCTCTTTATCCCCCTTGCTTCTCCACTTGACTGAATCCTACCATTCCTGAAAGAACTAGCCCAGGTCCCACCAGAGAGGTCAAGCACATCCATGAAAGAATTCCTTTCTTTTCAAGTACATCAACATATATGGAAATTTTCCAAGACAGAAAATACACCATAAAAAATAATGCATGTTTTCTCCTATGGGAAGAGAGACAATAGACATGTGTAAAGATGAGAAATATTGAGTAAATGCAGTACTAGATTTGCCTCCCTGTCCATGCTAAATTGTACCTTTACAAATAGACATGTTTAACTCATCTTACTTCACAAATCACTTTTCTCCCTAAGCCTCTTCAAAGTAAGTTCAGGCCTTTTTTTAACTCGGTTTTGGTTTATTCCAAACAAAGAATTCTATCACTCAATTAAATATTTGGCAAACCCTGTCTGATGAACTAGATCCTTGGGATATGAAAACTAAAAATACCCATGATCCATGTGCTCAAGTAACTTATAATCTAATAGAGACGGTAACAGCAGCTGGTTCCTGAAAAGACCTGATTTCACTCCTTGCCCTATTCTCTGGCACCCTTAAAGGAGTTTGGGGGTGCCTAGGCTCTCCACAAATGGCTCTAACCCCTATTGATGGTGCTTACTCAATTGTAGGGGGTGGTTGCCTGTACCCTAGTTCCATTTAGCAACTAACAATTTCAAGTTTACAACGGAATGCTTGCTTCAAAAAAATAATATCACAAATATACAAATTGAGTCCCTCAACATGAGGAAGGCATAATCCCTCTCTTTTATACCACCTCAGTCTCTAGGGAAGGGAAGGGAAGGGGATTAGATTTATTGCTTAGCTAGGTTCCTATAGACCCAGTTCCAAGTCCAAAATCCCACCTTGGACTCTAGTCCCAGGAACCATGCTATCTCTGGACAAGGCTTCCTGTCAGACTAGGTGGTTATACCATCCCACCCACATCCTGGCTCCAAGGTCATCATGGCTTGAACTCGTGGATCCCATAAGGATCAGTTCTGGCACTTGAGCTTGAGCAGGATAAACAACACAGAACAGAAACAAACATTGTGGGGCCTGTTTCTCAGGGACAAGGTAAAAGGGGAAGTTCAGTTCATGGAGTCCATGGTGTGAGTGAACTGGGGTCTTCATACTCTAGATAGAGTAGGTAAGAATGGCCAAATAGAGAGTAGAGAGTGGTTCAGTTTCTCCAGTTTCAAAGATGCAGGTAACCAGTGAGAGAAGGCTACCATGCATGGTAATAAATGAAGAGGCCTCCAGCTTGGTAATCAGCACATGCTCCAAAGGCTCTTTAAGGACACGATGTTAGGTGAACTGGAAATTCTCAGACAAGCCACATTTATATTTATTTTGAATTTTTTTTAGGTTAAGGGAAATAAGCATGTTTATAGAACAAGGGGGAACAACCAGAAGAGAGGCAGATATTTTGGGGGAAATCAAAAAAGCAAGGTTCTTGAGCAGTTGGGCAGAATCAGACTTATCAGTCTTGTTTTTCCAAAGCTTTGAGGCAGGGAGCCAAAGCTCATGATGTTTCTTACCTAATTTATAGATTCAGCTGAGCTCTTGAAAACCCCTGTGAGTCTTATAAGTGCTAAAAGGTTGAGTTATCTTGATACCAAGGAAATTATCACAACAGGAGTTGTTTAAGGTGAATAGACACACAACAGCAAAGGAAAAGCACCATCATGGAATTAATGGTAGAGAGCAATTTAAAGGAAGCCTGATAGCACAATGCAAAGGTTAATGCTGTGAAGATATGGAATCTATGTTCAAATTGTTGCTGGGATGAATAAAATTGGATCCTTGAACCATTCTTGAGCCAACCTGTATTTCAAGTTGGTTTCCAGAATGGAACTTGGGTCTTATGGCACATCTGTACTCAGCATCCCCCAAGACCGAATTTGGCTTCTCGGGACCACTCTAATCCAGGGGCTGGCTTGTATAACTCTTCTAATTTACTTTTTACCACCTTTTGTCTCTTGTCCACTTATTCATTTTTGCCTACTTTAAAGCATCCAAGATCTAGGTTTAAAGGGGTCTTAGTTATTCTTGAAGCCCATAAGACAAAAGGTCAGGAAACATAAGAAAGTGGGGCTATTAATATCCAAGGACTCCTTAAACACAGCGTTTCCTTTTTAAAAAAAAAGTTTATGAGGGGCAGGTGGCACAGTGAATAGAGCACTGGTTCTGGAATCAGGAGGACCTGAGTTCAAATCCAGCCTCAGACACTTAACACTTACTAGCCATGTGACCTTGGGCAAGTCACTTAACCCTGAAGTCCTACCTTCCCCCCTCCAAAAAGCAAAAAAAAATGTTATGACCAGATTGTCATTTTGCATATACAGTGGGTTATGGGATTATGAAGACTGAGCATCTGCTGAAGACCTATAAAGGTATGTGCCTCCTGGAACCATTCTCATTACTTTTCAATCACAGCTTGTATAACCCTAGACCTTACTTAGCACAGTGCTTTGCACAAGTAAGAAGTCAATAAATGTTCCATCTGTTCATTTTTCACTCGTTACTTCTTATCTGGAGCATTATAAGAGCCTTCTAACTGATTATCCTCTGTCTCCAATTTTTCTACTCTCCTCCATCCTACTGTCTATCCAGATGCTAAACTGATATGCTTAAAATACAGCTCTGACCTTGTCACTTCTCTCACAAAAATCATCTATGGCTCCCTTTTGCCTTAAGGATGAAATCCTTTACTTGGTCTTTAAAGGTCTTCATTTCTTGGCTACAATCTGTCTTTCAAGATTGACTTCACATGACTCCTCTTCATGTGCTCTGTGTTCCAGCCAATGGCTGACCTGATGCTCCCCACGTGTAATAGAAATTGTTTCCCACGTTTGTGCCTCTGGGTTGCTCTTTGTGCTTGTGAGTTGTCCTCTGAGACTAGATGTTCTTCCTTCCCACCTCTACCCCAGGAGTCTTTAACTCCCTTTAAAGCTCAAGTCAGCAGCCACTCCCCTTCATTTGGCCTTTCCTGATCTCTTGGGTTGTGAGTGCCCCCAAACTACTGTTTTGAGTGGGGAAACCCCCATCAAATGGGTACCCCAATCCACTTCATGAAATTAGACTGTAACACTTGGAGTGGAATCTTTGTGCATAAAAGGTTTCAGTCTTTCCAGTTTGCCCCCAAGAAAACGGGCTGAGAAAAGAGAATGGGACAAGTCCTTTGACTCACAATTTTTGGCAATTTCCTATGCTTTTTGTGTGCGAATGGGCCACTCATATTCTGACAACCTGTGATTCCATCAAGTAATCGGGGGAAATTTAATAGATGAGGGGTCTCTGAATCCACCTTACCAAACCCTGAGTAAAGTTTGTATTTACTTATTTGCATGTGAGTTTTTCCACAGTAGAATGTAAACTTTTTGAAGGCAGAGATTGAGTGGGGTTTTTTATCCTTTGTTTTCACATGACCCCACAGAATTCAAGGCATCAATGAATGCCTTTTGAACTTAATAAAAATTTAATAAAAAGATAATAAAAATATATTACTAAGAATATATTTCACAACCTGAGAAATTATCCAATCCAACCCCTTCTTTTCCAGAGGAGAAAACTGTGGTCCTGAAGAGGAGCAGCTTTTCTAAGGCCAATATTACCTAGGAACCTTCTTGGTTTCCATAGGCAAAAGAGGTTAAAAAGCCTGAAATCATTAGATGCCTGGAAAGGGAGAAGGGAATGCTGGAATTGTTGTATGCCAAATTTTCTCACGTGTTATTGGGTGGACCTAAGTAAGAACTGTGTCCCCCTTATAGGATTCCTCCAGAACAATGCATAGAATATTTGCCCCCACTTGCCCTCCAATTAATAAGTAACACTATCTGACGTAGAGTCCATCATTTATATTTAAATTCAAATTAACAAATATTCATTAAGTACCTACCATATACAAGGCACTGTTCTAGGTGCTAGGATCACAGAGACAAAAGGAAAATTTTCCTTGCCTTCAAGAAGCTTATGTAACAAGGGTCTAGGGAATGAAGACTTGCTCCTGGGCACCCCCTCACATGTTTGGCAAATCTGCCTGCCTTTCACAATTTCATGAGGCCCTGTAGTAAAGGAATGAAGACATAAGAAGGAGATAGGCCCACCCCAGACACAGGACTGCCCATGCACTCATAGGCTGGATGGACCATGGAGAGAAGGCTCTTCTCCAAACCTCTAATGACCCTCCAAAGCTCAGAGAGGCATCTTTACAACTTGAAGCCAGCTGCAAAGAAAGGAGGATTCAGAACTGGAACCTTTTGTATGTACCCTCAGTTCTGGTTCAGCAGTCAGCCAAAAGACTTTTCATCATCACAAAGCAAGCAATAGGAAATGGTTATGGAATCCCTGCAAATGCCCTGAAGTGGAGAATTTTATAAACTAATTTTTAAACTCATTCTGTGAGTGTAGGCTCAGAGCAGAGATGGGGAGGAGAGCTTTAACAAAGAGAGAAAGGGCTGATAATGCTCCAGTCCCAGCAACTTAGGACTGAGGGTCAATTTGCAAGTCTCAAACCAACCAGATTGTGTTCTCACCTGAAGGTGAGGAGGTAACTGTAACTGAGACCCCCCACATTCTAAATCCCTTTGGAAGGATGGAAAGATGCATGTATTAGGAGAAGCTCTGTAGAAATCAGGTTTCCTTCTGAGATAGGAAACTGGATTTTCTTTGTCTTTTTCTTTTCTTTACTACCTTTGGGTTGGAGAAGGCCATTTCTAGCACCAAGAAAGGCTTTTGTAACTAAGCAGTAAGTACTGATTTTTTTTTTAAATGTCTTTTTTTGTTAAATATTGTTTCATCAAAAAATAATAATAAAATAAATATTGTTTCATCCAGAGATTCATGGGCAATCATAACAATCAACTGGTTTATTATGCTTAGAAAAGAGACTCATATATGTACATATATCTACATATCATAGATATATCTACATATATGCACACACATGTATATATACATGTATGTACATGTATAGATGAGTATGCCCACATCTATATGTACATGCAGACATACACAGTGAGCTCTGTGCAGCAGTTTTAAATAACCATATATAGGTTTGGGGTCACATTGGTGGGATGGGTTCAGCAGAATTTTCTGGAAGGCAGAGTGGGAAGGTAATGATTTATATCTCAAAGAAAAGATGAGAGAAAGGGAAGAGTTATATTAGGTGAAACAGGAGATACTAACCCATATTAGCTGGTATCTCAAGCTATAAATTTGCAGACAAAACTAATCAGTTCATACTAGGGCTAAAGTTGACTTTTTTTTCAGAATTTGCTAGTTATATGACACGTTCATGCCCAATGGCTGAATGAAGATGAGCCAGAAATGCTGTATAATTCGAGGACAATAGTGGGTTTTGCCTGTACGTGTGTGTGGTGTCCGTGCCACGTTTTGCAACTTTCCTGTATTGTGCTGGAGAAGCAAGTGAAAGGTCCATGTTTGTGCCTCCCAGGGACCTTGGGTAGAAAACTGTTCTGAATTGGGGATGTGGACAATGGGTCAAAATATATCCTGGTGGGTTTAAGTGGGGGAGGGAAATATAGAGATCTGGCCAATGAGGGTCCCGTCCTGGAAGCTGATCACCGAACATAGCTATAGATCCCCTGAAAATGTTCTCAAGTGGGGGAGTTGGGTCTTTACTTTACACATCAGCACCAAACAGAACATATCCCCATGAAGTTTGGATTTGATCAAAGGGCCACACTTTAGGACCTAGAGCAGTGGTTCTCAACCTTCCCAATGCCCGTGACCCTTTAATACTTGTATGTGGGCCTATCTGCATGTGGGAGGACTTGCCTGGAGACATAGAAGAGTGGTGTCTGGGTTCCTAAGACTATCAGAAATATGTGTTTTCTGATAGTCACGGGCAACCCCTGTGAAAGGGTTGTTTGACCCCCAAAATGGTCGAGACCTACAGGTTGAGAACCGCTGACCTAGAGGATTGCATGTGGCCTCAAGGCCGTTCTCCATTCCTATGCTAGAGAGTAGCAGAGAGCTCAACCAGTAGTCTACTGCAATAGACAGTTGCCTTCTCCCCATAAAATATATTCATGTAAGAAACACACCTTTGAATCATTTGCTTGAGGAGATTGCTTTTAGTTTCTCAGAACTTGGACTATTTCTCAGTCTTCTCAAAAGAAAAATCTCCTCACTCAGCAAAACGTTTTCTGAAAAGTAAGTTGCAGCCTTTAACCTTTCATGTATATATGTGCATATATTTATTTATATATATTTCTATATATATAAGATATATGTACTATATATAAATAAATAAATAAATATATATATATATATATATATGTATGTATGTATATGTATTTCAAATTAGATAACAACAATGCTCCTAGCCCCAACCTATTCTGGTGCATTTTCCAAACTTTAATAAATACTTTACTTATGTGAGAGAACTGGGCACCACTTAGAATGGAAGTCCTCGCTGGCTATCTATGTAGAGAACTTGTTTACAGGAATCCTGTGTTGCCAATAGAGTCACTTGTCAAGGACAATAGCTATTGGCACAGGATTGCTGTGGGAGCCCCGGGAGAACTGCCAATGAATGCCAGTTCTTTTGTGGCATGTTCAGTGTTATGCTAGGCCATCAGTCTAGGTTTGCCATTAAGGGCCGTTTGAAAAAGGCCTTTACCCAGCATTAAACCAAGAAAATGACATTAATACGGAGAATGAACTCTAATGATACAGCAGAGAGAAGATTGGGTTAGGAATCAGAAGGCTTGTATTTTAACACTGACCCAAACTTCAGCTTGTGTGACCTGGAGAAAGTCACTCAGCTTCCTGGGCTTCAAAAATCAGCATGGATTCACTTGTTTACTCATGCATTAGTTAACGTGTATTTATAGAGATCACACTATGTACAAGGCATTGTCACAGGCATTTCATTTCTTTGCTGTGTATATATAAATGAGGAGATGAGGTTAAAATTAGGTAAAAGCTGTACTGAGTTCAATTCAGCAAACATTTTTCAAATGTCTACCATGGGCAAGGCACTCTGCCAGGTGCTAGAACTATTAAAATGAAAAAGAAATGGTCCCTGACTTAGAGAAGCTTACATGATGTTACAGGTATACAAAACATACATAGATAAGGAAATACAAGAGCATATGCAAAGTCATGCAAAGTAAATCCAAGAGGAAGAGAACAGTAATAAATGTAACAGATCAGGAAAAGCCTTGTGCAGGAGGTGGCATTTAAGGCATTCTCTGAAAAAAAGCAAATAATTAAGAGACAAAGGTAAAGAGGGAATACATGGGACCACCTGGACAAAGGCAGAGAGGTGGGAGTCAAATCTACTTGTTGGGAACTATCCCATCAAGCCAGTTTAAATGGAATAAGGAGGATATGCAGAAGAATCTTGTGAAATCAATCTAGAAATATGCCTTGGAACTAAATTGCGAAGGGCTTCAAATGGGCCTGATGATCTTGCATTTTATTCTAAAGGGAATAGAAAGCCACTGAGTAGGAGAGTGAAATGGCAAAATTTTTGTTTAAAAAATATTAACTTTGCAACTTGTATGGGTTGAAGAAGGAGAAACTGAAGGCAGAGGGAGACCAATTAGAAAGTTATTGCAAACTAGAGAAATATTAGTTGTTCATGGTTGGACATACCAAAATAATAAAAATGACAATAATACATTCATTTACTTGCTCAGTGTCATACCAATCAAACTATAAACGGACTACTTTAGAAAGCTAGAAAAAATAATTTAAAAAATTCTTCTGGAGGAACAAAAAGTCAAGATTCTTTTTTTCTTTTTTTTAAGATTATATAATTTTTTAATTAATTAAATTGGCTTGTTTATTTACTTTTAGTTTACAACATTCAATTCCACAGTCCCTTGAGTTTCAAATTTTCTCCCCCTCTCTCTCCTTCTCCCCACCTCCTACCCCCATCATGGTGGCATGCACTCAAATATAGGATCTACAAATATCTTCACATTAGTGGGGTTGTAAAGAAGGATTGTAACTGATGGAATGATCAGTGGGAAAAAGGAAACTAAACAAAACAAGAAAAAGAAACAGAGCAAGGAGTTTGTTTCATTCTGCATTCAGATTCTGCATCTCTTTCTCTGGATGTGGAGATCTCTTTTGATCACGAGTCTTTTGGAGGCATCTTATAACCTTACATTGCTGAGAGGAGCTTTGTCTGCCAACACTGGTTGTCACACACATGTTCTGCCTGTGATTGTATACAAATTTCTCCTGGGTCTGCTGCTCTTCTTGCTCAGCATCAGTTTATATAACTCTCTCTCCAGGTTATTACACACATTTTTCTTTTTAAGGAGCTGTTTTCTTCATTGTAATGTTTCTTTAATTTCACAATTTTGATTTCAAAAGAATTATTTATTTTATCTTCTACCTCTCTAATTTGGATTTCAAAGTTCTTTTTGAGCTCATCTAAGAGCTGAGTGCTTAAGACTAGTTCATATTCCCTGTTAAGATTTCAGCTGTGGGTGTGGAGTCAATACTGTCTCCTTCTGTATTTGGTTTCTCCAACTCATGCTAAGAGGATTCTGGAATCTGTCTTTGCAGGCTGTTTTTTACCCATCTGGAGGCAGGGCCTTAGCCACACCCTTCCTCCTCAGTTCCCGAGCCTTTACTGCTTAAAATTTTTCTCTGGGGCAATAATTACTGTGTTTTCAGGGTCAGAGGAGGGTGGATTGGAGCAGCCAGGGTTCCCTCTGCCATCCTGGTCCCTGGAAGTTTGGATGGCAGCTTTCTAAATTTCCAGGCTGTGGGTTGGTAGTCCCAGGAGTAGCTGCTGCCCCTGCCACAGGCCCTGCCTTTGTCTTTGACCCAGCTCCCTCTAATGCCTGCCTTGTGGTGATAGGCCTGGGAATGGCTCTTGTGGTTGGTGGATCAACTTGTTGCCATGTCTGGGCCTCTTGGTGCGCTGCATCATAGTCTGGGCCTCTCAAAAAAGTCAAGATTTTTAAGGGAAAGAATGAAAGTAGGAAGTAGTCCCAGATCTCAAACTATATTAAAATACAGTAATTAATCATTAAAAAAATTAGTACTGGTTTAAAAAAATAGGGAGAAATCAACAGAGCAGATTAGGTACATAAAACATAGAAACAAACACAGTAGCACATGTTTGATGCATTCAAAGACCTCAATTATTTTATACTTCAAATTGCAAAAATACATGTTGTTTAATTTAACAATTTCAATGACAAACACCAAATTCTGCAAGTGACTGGGATAAAGACCTTCAAATCATTAAAATCAGGTCAATAAGAATAAAGTGCCTCTATGTGCCATCTATAGAAACAACATTGTAAAAAATATTGTGCTAAATGCTGGAAATGCAAAGAAAAAATTTTAAAACCCTGCACTCAAGGAACTCACAGAGGGAGACAATAAAAAACCTCATGTACAAATATAGCAAAAAAGGTACTGATATGGGGCAAGTAAGCAAGGGCAGACATCTATAGTGTATCTTCCTCCTATCTTTCTCAAAGGGAGGCTTCAGTTCCTTCCAGGAAGTGAAGCAGAGGCTTGAGGTCAAAGGCTGGTCACTCTGTCCTCCTCAGAGAGAGGAGGTACCAAGATAGAATTCTATCTATCTGCTCTCTTAAGTATTATTAGTCTATATCAGTGGTTCTCAACCTTCCTAATGCCATGACCCTTTAATACTCCTATGTGGGCATATCTGCATGTGGGCAGACCTGCCTGGAGACTGATAGAGGAGCCTTGTCTCGGTTCCTAAAACCATCAGAAATATGTGTTTTCCAATGGTCTTAGGCGACCCCCAAAGCGGTCGTGACCCACAGGTTGAGAACCACTGGTCTAGGTGATATAATTTTAAAGATCAAGCTAGACTTCTGATCACTATTTCTTACTGGAAAAGGAGGATCACAAGCTTTATAATCAAGCCTTAATTCCTTTCCCACCAAATGAACATATGTAGCAAAATGGCAGAAAAATCCATTTGTACATGTTGATATCAAAACCAAAATCAGAAGTATACATATGAGAATATATATCAGACAATGCAAATTGAAGTTGCTCTCCCATTAGGAATGAGGTAACTTAGCTCAACCAAGAGAGACAGAGGGTAACAGATCTACCAAAGGAGAAATTACTTGAAGGCTCTAGTGTAGTTAGTTAGCTGGAAAAGGAGACATAGTAGAGACTGTCAGTTTCGCTTATGTTGGCTTCTTCCCAGGGTCTTCATTCAGGAAAGATTGGCATCACATACCTTCTCTCTCAAGATTGGAAGCCAGATGAACCTGAAGAGATAGGTTCTCTCTCCTCTCTTGTTAATTCTGCTCTGCCTTTTGTACAGGTGTGAGGCATTGATCTCCACCAATTAAGAATCCCATACCAATGGGCTTTGGGACTCAGATGACACAAATGATATATACAAGATTAATTAGGAATAATCTGAGAAGACACTAGCATTTCCTTTAAATATAAAGGAAATAAAAAAAAAGTAATGAGTAAAGAAATAGTTCCACGTGTCTTTTGCAAGGCAAAAGAGGTCAGATTACAACCCAAAATGACAAACCCTGTGAACCTGAACCTAATCAATAATGAAAGAAGATGGATATTCAATAAATGGAAGTACCTGAAGCATTTCTGGGAAAAACAAACAACCTTGAGTAGATTATTCAACTTGCAAACACCCACAAACACTACAAATGAAAGAAAGGAAGAAATTTTAGTTGATCAACAGCTACATACAAAGTATTCCGAATAAAATTTCAATTAAAATAATTTTGAGGTTCCAGCTCACAGTTATCAGATTGGCAAGAATGCCCCAAAGGAGGAAAAAAACTATAGGAGGGACCTTGGGAAAATAGGCATTCTCTGGCACTGTCGGTACAGCTGTGAAATGTGCGGCCATTCTAGAAAGTTATTTGGATTTATGACCCCAAAGTCACTAAATAACCCTTGACCCAGTGATGTCACTATTAGACCTTGACTCCAGAGAGGTAAAAAGAGGGAAAAGACTCAAATGTACAAAAAATGTCTATAGTAGCTCTATTTTTGCAGGGGCAAAGAACTGAAAACCATAGGTGTGTCCATCAATTGTGGAATAATTGAACAATTGATGGTATGTGAAGTGTAATGGAATACTATTGTACCATGAGAAATGTTGAAAGAGATGGTTTCACAGAAACCTGGAAAGGTTTGTATGAAAGGTTGCAGAGTGAAATGAACAGAGCCAGAAGAACAATTTCTATAGTAACGACAACATTGTAAAGAAAAACAGCTCTGAAAGGCTTAAGAACTCTGATCAATGCAGTGACCAGCCAGGATTCCAGAGAACAGAAAAGGAACCATATTCTCCACTTATTGACAGAGTGATGATGAATTCAAGATGAAGAATGAGGCTTACATTTGGGGGATATCACTACTTCATGGATTTGTTTTACCTGATTTTGCTTCTATGTTACATGGATTGTGCTTTTCTTTTTGTGGGTGGCGGGAGGGAAGGGAAATCATGGAAAGCATGGAGATTCAAATGGGAGACAGGAGCTAATAATAAAATGATAAAACAAAAAAAGAAGATAATTGACTCACTTTAAAAAAAAGAGAACTGAAATTCAGAAGGAAGTACAGACAGGATAGTTTTGAAAGTATCACGTTAAATTTATATTTTTTCAAAAAGCAGGCTGCATGCAATTGAAATTCACTTTTTCACACTTTTTTCTAACCCAGTGGTTCCCATTTACTGGTTAATGACCTCATGAGGGCCTAGAAAAGGATTCAAGATAAATGGTTAAACCAAAACTTCTTTAATGACCCCATAACCAGTAAATAGTTGCCCATTTATATTACAAATATATTTTTCCTCTGTTAGAGAAACCATATGAATGCTTAGAACATTACAAGTTAATTTCTGGAATGATTTGAAACCAGAACTAAAATCCAGTTTATATATATAATAATTATGTTAAACATTTTCCAAGTTGTAATTTATTTCATCAAAAGCATTATTTGCATTCAACAAAAATTTTAAAATAGGAAGTTTAGTATGATGTCTTAGAGATAATAGTAAGCATATGAGGTCTTCCTGGACTGCTTCTTTTAATTCTTACATTCTGTAAGAATTAATGTTACGTATTTTGGAGAGCAATCTGGAATTATGTCCAAAGAGTCATTAAACTAAACTCTGACCCAGCAATACCACCACTAGGGATATTTCCAAAGATGATTAGCAGGAAAGAAAAAGAACCTATATGTTCGAAAATGGTAATAATGGCTTTCTTTGTGGTGGCAAAGAACTGGAAATGGCAGGGGCATCCATCAATTGAGAAATGGCTGAACAAGTTGTGGTTTATGATTACAATGGAATACCATCGTGCTACAAGAAATGATGAACTCAATGATCTTAGAAAAACATAGAAAGATTTATACAAGATATTAAAGGATGAAATGAGCAGAACCAAGAGAACATTGTATAAAGTAACAGCAATATTGTTTTAAGAACAACTTTGAATGGATAAGTTATTTTGACTATTATAAATAACCAAATTAACTATGAAGGACATATGAACAAAGACGCTATCTGTATCCAGAAAAAGAAGGGATAAATTGGTACATAGAATAATTTTACATATATATATACATATGTGTGTGTATATATATATATATGTGTGTATGTATATATATGTGTGTGTATATATATATATATATATATATATGTATATTTACTTATTTGTGTCTAATGGTGGCCATCTCTAGGGTGGGTTGGGGGAGGGAAGAAAAAAGGAGAAAAAAAGAAATTTCCATGTTAACTTTATTATATTTTTAAAAGGAATGGCAAGTTGTACATAGTAAATTTGCAGTTTTGTGTGCAATTATCTTTTTAAATTATTCTATGTTATGGAAATGCTTGTTTTTTTCTATAAATTAAATATAAAATAAATTATAAAAACAATAAAACAGAATGTCCCACATAAAATATTGTTAATTGTTTTATAATTAGTTTTATCATTTTATATTTAGAGCTTTCTTGATTATAGGTAATATAAGACTGTATATTTTATAGTTATAATTATATAATGTAAATTCAATTTGGAGTTTTGAGGGGGCAAAAGTTATCATTGTAGTTATTATAAGTACTTATGGATAAATTTTAAAGAATGTTATGTGTAATATATTAAATTATCCCTGGAGGTAAACAATACTTTTGTTGTTGTTATTGTGGAAAGAGGTTCATGTGATAAAAAGTGTTGGGAACCACTGTTCTAACCTAAAAAAATAAATAAGACCAGTCTAGACAAGAGATGATGAGAGCTTCATCTAGGATAAAGGCAGTGTGAATAAAGAAAATGGGATGGGATGCGAGAGATAATTGTGCAGATAGAATTAACTGGACTTGGCAACCGATTCGATCTGTGGGTTACAGGACAGGAAAGAGTCAGGGATGAGGCTGGGTCTGAGAACTTGGGCAAGTGGAAGCACAGTGGCACCTTCAACAGCAAAAAATTTGGTGGAGAATTTTGGTGGAGAAATGACTTGTAACAAAAATATAACAAGTTTTATTGTTTGAGATGCCAAAGGGTCATCAAAGAGGAGATTTCCAGCAAGAAGATGGCAAAATTAGACTGAAGTTCAGGAGAAAGATCAGAGACAGAGATACAGATTTAAATATATAGCAATAAAGACTCTGTAATGTTCTATATAATATCAAGTAACAGTATTATTTCAGTGGGCAGGAGAAATATAAACATTTTTAAAGGGTAGAAGCTTGCAAATGCCCTTTGCATTTTTGTTTTTTTTCACATCCCCCCAAATTCTTAAGGGATTAATGATTCACTATTTATAATCCTTTGAGCCAATTTTCTTCTGCCAGTTTTCTTTGCTGAAGGAAAGATCCCTAGATATGCAAATCAGGATCAGATTAATTAGTCCTCTTGAAAAAAATTCAAAGAAAATTTATGAATATTAATAACCCCCAACTTCTGGTCTGGTGAATCACTGCAGAAAATATTAATTCTTTTTATGAGTCTCCCCAATAATCTTTGCATATAACCAGGGGTGGGCTGGGAACCACTTCTCTACCCCCAACCACTGAAAAAAAAGGAGCATGACACACTTTTAAGTTTAATATGTGTTATTAACATTTTCTCTATCCCTTTATTAAAGTCTAGATTACAAAAACAAATCAAGCCCTGATTTATAGCATTTTTTTATATCTGAGGTATAAATGCTCACACTGAAAATTTAACAGTAGGCTCTCCAGCACAACCCTAGATACAAGTATGACTAGAGTGGAAAGATGGAATAAAGTATCCCCGAGTGCTGCTGGACTAGAAAGAATATAACCAGATTGGGCTACTGAATTTATATCTCCCCAAATTATCTCACAGATCCCTAAGAAAAATAAGCTAATTTTTTCCCCTCCTTAATCCCTTTGTTGTTCTGTGTGGACGTGCCTGGGCATCTATTTGTGTCTCTTTGCTTGAAAAACCAGATTTGTAAGTGAAACCAAAATTGCTTGTGCAATCATTTCCCAAACCAGCTCAGCACGTCAATTCATGTGAGTCAAAGAAGAGTCTAGATAGCCTTGGGTCATCCGTAAGAGCCTTTGTTGTCTAGACTTGTCTGCCCCAGTGTTGGGATGCTGATCTAAAGAGAAATAAGACTTCTGAAGTTTGATGCAAAAGTTCTTGGCCTTCACAAGTCACTTGAGTCCCAGAACACTGTAAGTTCTTCTGGTCATTTTGATATTCTCTTGTTAGGGAGGAAAGCGTGGGAAATTTAAGCATTGTATATGTGTGTTCCATCTCCTTGAGGGAGAAAAAAATCTGCTGGCCCCATTAAGCCTTACTTTCCCTCTTTGTAAAAAATAGGATAAGATCTCTCTTCTGTCAAGTCCTTGGGGGCACTTCTGAGGACAGTTGTATTTGTCATAGTAGAGTACTTACACAGTAATCCCAGGGGACCAATAGAATGACATAAATGCCCATGAGTTGCTATTGTACCATGTAAGGACAGTGTGGACAGCTATCAATTTTTCAAAGGAGCTGGTCCCAGCAACCAAGTCACATTTGCTTTTCTGTTTTCTAGCCCATATTTCTAACAATTTTATCTTTTAACTAAACTATACCTCAGAGCACCATCAGGGGAAAGAAAGCACTTGAAATATAACTTAATTGGTCTTCTAAATGGCAGAGAACAAAGTGATGGTTTGATTGTAAATGAGATTAAAGTCATACCTGATACTGGCATTGAGAACCATATCACTTAATAACAAAATAACTCTCTGATACTGAATTTTTTTGTATAACAGATTTCCAAGGCTCATTTTATGATTCATTTTGTTCAACAAAATTTCAGAACAGAACTTCCTAGAAATTGACAACAATGGGATGGGAACTGTTTTTATGTTCTCTTAGCAAGGACAATTGAAGCTTGAAAATCTCTGTCAGAAAATCAATTGAGGGGGGGAATAAATTCAGATCCTGCTTTAAAATGGAGGAAAGATTTACATTTCTTTTGTTTTTCCTCCTTCCTGGCCCTGTGTCTTTAAGATTTTACTGTGCTTCCGATTTGTACTATTCATTTGAGGCAAAAGTCCTGTTTCCTGTTTTGTCCCAGAGTTTCAACAGTTTGCCCTTCCCCCAGAGGATGTTACCAATGTCTCCCTTTAGGATGGCCATTGCCACACCAGACTACCTCTTGCTGAAGAATTCCGTTTTTTCTCTTCTTTTCCCTTCCACGCCTCCCTAGAACCTTCAGAATCCTGGCACAATGACCCCATTTCTGATTCAACTATTTCAGTTTTTGAGTGGCTTCCAATTGTATCTCTCAGCTCATGTTTTTATAGCTGAAATCACCCCCAAGCAAGCAGTTTGAAGTGTGTGCTGGAAAGTACTTTAAATCTCCTTAATTTGCCACCAGGTCCTAATTTAGATGTCACAAGCTTTTCTTGGGGTAGAGAAGTAACAGTCCCAATATCACCTTTCCCCAGTCTAACTGAATAGTATCATTGACAGGGGTGGGCTGCCTTTCTGCCATCTGCATCAGGGTTTTCACCTTTTAATAGTTACTGCTAATTCAGGAACATTGGAAAGATTTAAATTTCATGAAACAGATTGAGGGTTAATTAGAATCACTAACAGACGTGGAGATACTTATGAAAGTAGGAAACCCCCTGAATGTGGCTGACAATCTTTTGTATCTTTTCTGCAAGGAACAATGAATGTCAAGTGAATATTAATCAAAAACAAAACAAACAAAAAAAAGTATCGAAGGAGGAAAATAGTAACAACAGTAATAGTAATGAGCATTTACATAATACTTTTTAAGAGCTAAGTACCTTACAAATATTATCTCATCTTAACCTCCCAACCAGCTGGGAGAGTTAGGAACTATAGACACAGGCAGAGTTTAAGGGACTTGCCCAGGGTCACACAGCTGGTAAGCATCTGAGACTGGATCTGAACTCACATCTTATATCTTCCGGGGTCTATGTTCTATTCCACCCAGCTGCCATTTGTACTTCTTGGTTGATAGAAAACTGAAAACACAAACCATCACAAGTCTCTCTTACAGAAAGGCTATATATTAATGATGTACATTGGGTGGGAGATTGTATCAAATTACCTTTAAGGATTCTCCCAACTCCCAAGATTCTTGAATCCAAGGCAGCTTTGGATTAGACCAGGGTGGGGAACCCGCAGTCTCGAGGCCACTTGTGACCCTCTAGGTCAGCGGTTCTCAACCTGTGGGTTATGTTCCATTTGTAACAATAAAAATCCATCCTGTATATCAGATAGATTCATAACAGTAGCAAAATTACAGTTATGAAGTAGCAATGAAAATCATTTTATGGTTGGGGGTCACCACAACATGAGGAACTGTATTAAAAGGTTGCGACATTAGGAAGGTTGAGAACCACTGCTCTAGGTTCTCAAGTTAGGCCCTTTACAAATCCTTTTCTTAACAGATGTGAAATTTGGATTTAGTCAAAATCACTTGAGGGCGCAAAGGGTCCCCGAGGTACCTCCAGTATGCGGGTTCCCCACTGTTGGATTATACTCCCAGTATGGTACAAGTTACTAACTGGATTACTTGGAGGTAAGAGCAAAGATTGAATTCATAAGAAGACTTTCTGCCAGAAAGCAGACAGCAAAGATTTAAGTGCTAATTTCTGCTGTCCTGTTGTGGTTTTACAACATGGGCCACAGACTCCTCTTCCCAATTTCATAATCTAATATGGAATAAGACTGTTGCATGGACTTCTCCTTTTATTGCTCAGAAATCACGAAACCATTTTGGTAGCTTGATACTACAAACTCTCAAGGCTGAGCTCTCTCTGTCTCTCAGTATCTGTCTCTGTCTGTGTCTCTGAATCTCTCTCTCTTTTTTAAAAGTGAGAATCCCCTGACTTTTTCTAAACTATGTCTCTTCTCTTCCCCCTGGAAATTCAAATTTCCTTTCTGATATTATTTTGATCCCTCCCATTTCCTCCAGGAGCCTGGTTAGTTTGTCAGCTCCCTGGTACATTGTCACCAATCCATCTGCCTGAGAACATTCCTAAAAATGCCATTGTTAAATGCCATCAACTAATTTTTAAGTAGTTTCCAGTTTGGTGCTTTTTAAATTTTGATTTTAAATGTGGAGGGGGCAGGGAGTGAAATGCAAACCATCCCTTCCTTTCCTTTGGATCCGATGGACGTTTTGCAGAGTTACATGTAGCTTTAAAGCATTTTCATTGTCTTTTTGATATTATCTGGCTTCCATGAGGTCATGTGGGAGGAGTGTGTTTGTAAGTAGGGGTGGCTATCTCAAAAGTGCTCCTATTTCCCAAGTTCTTAAACTACTCTTGTTCTCAGCCTGGAAGAATAAAGACCGCGGGGGTAGGAAGTGAATGCCTGTAATGTTTGTCATTCTAAAAACTCAATTTCCATAGCTTCTGCCTTTTTTATGGTGTAACTTCATCAAATTGCCATTTGGGACAAAAGCGGGGCCTCATCATTATAAACAAAGTTCAGGGGACAGTGTAATTCGTGAGAGCAATATGCATGATTTTCTTAATAATTGTCAGTGCTGTTATGTAGGAATTAAAATGCAAAAAAAACTATATATTTTTTGCTTTTTTTTGGAGGGCAATTGGGGTTAAGTGACTTGCGCAAAGTCACATGGCTAGTTTTTGTGTGTGTGTGTATGTGTGTGTATGTGTGTGTGTGTGTGTGTGTGTGTGTGTGTGTGTGTATGTCAAGTGTCTGAGGCCGGCTTTGAACTCATGTCCACCTGACTTCAGGGTCGGTGCTCTATTCACTGTGCCATCTAGCCACCCCCAAAACCATATATTTTTAATTATCAGGGATTTTTTCTAAAAGGTAACTCAAAGGAGGTGAAGAAGCACAGTTCTCTCAAATAGACGGAACAAACTCTTATCCAGATTATTGTAAATGAAAGGCTTAGGAAATGTTCAGTGGTCAGGCTGGACTGAAGTCTTCTTACAGGACTAAGTCCCTCAAAGACAGGAGTCAGAAATGGGGGTCTGGCAGCTTCCATCAGAATGAGGGTAGACATCTACCTGCAATGATCAAGCCATGAAGTCTCTTCAGAAGAAGATCAGGCTTAAGAGGATGCCCATCAATTGAGGAACGGTTCCAAAAGTTGTGGTATATGATTGTGATGGAATATGATTGTGCAAATGACAAGCAAGATGATTTCAGAAAAACTTAGGAAGACTCATAAGAACTGATGCAAAGTGAAGCAAGCAGAATGAGAACATTGTACGTAATACCAAAACATTGTAACGATGATCAACTGTGAAAGACTTAGCTATTCTTATCAATATAATGACAAAGGACAATTCTAACGGACTTATGGTGAAAAATACTGTTCACCTCCAAAGAAAGAACTAATTATAGTCTGAGTATAGACTGAGGCATATTTTTTCATTTTTTTTCTTGCCTTTTTTTTGCAACATGGCTAATGTGGAAATAAGTTTTGCATGATTTCACATGTATAATTGCTTGCCTTCTCTATGGGTGGGGGAGGGGAAGGAGGGAGAGAGAGAATTTGGAACTCATCTTTTTAAAAAATTGAATGTTAAACTTAGATAAATAATAAAGAAGATGCTAAGCCCCAAAGTCAATACAGTAAAAATTAGACAGAAAACCTTGTTTGTTTTTCTACCTGATGTGAGTATATTTCTAGGAAGGAAATGTATAGCATTTGCTTTATCAATATTTGACCTGTATATGCTGGAGAGTAGAAAGTCAGTGGTAGCCATTATCATACTAAATCCAATGCACATATAATTAAACATGTAAAATCTCCACTTAAATAAAGCTAGGAGTGATGTGTGATATATCCCTAAAGCCCTTGAGTCATAAATGCCCTTCTATTACCTTACCATTTTTAGCTTTGTAAAATGTTTTCCTATTCGGTTCATTTGAAAATTTTCTCTATAAAAAAGTGTGCATGGTCATCAGCCAAGAACCTTGGCAAATACAAAGTTGTCTCAAGCCAAATCAAATCAACAAATATTTATCAAATACCTTTTATCTGCAAAGCACCATTGTATAAACTTGAGGCAGTCGGGATAGAATTCTTTATATTCTTCCACAGGGAACATTACTCTAGGGAATAAATTAGGCCTAGTTCATAGACTTCTAGAGCTGAAAGAAGTAGACAGAAGCGAGTGAGAACAAGGGCTTAAGTGTCCTTTAAAATGTTCTCAGAATGTATCTCAGAAGCCTTTTGAAGTTTCAAAATAATTTTTTTCCAAAGTTCTGCCTTTTAATGATTTCACAAACTTGAGCTTGTGCCTCCCTCTTTTGTAGAGGAAGGAAGACACTTGGCATGAAGCAATGGCCAAAATGATCAGATATTTTATAGTTCAACTGACACACAAATATATTAACTTTTTCACATACTTAATTCAATCAAATATGTATATATTGTTTTGAGACAGAGAGAGAGAGAAAGAGAGGGAGTGAAAGAATAGGAAGAGAGAGGAAGGAAAGGAGGGAGAGAAAGGGAGAGAGGAGAGAGAAAAAGTGAGATGAGAAGTGAGGGAGAAGGAGAAAGTATTTTTGCCTATTTAGTATTTAT
>CM053601.1:17692903-17707297 GCA_028646575.1 Pseudocheirus occidentalis
CCAATCCCTCGGGCCAGGACTGGGTTCCGACTGCAGTGCTTTCTTGGCTTTTTGACCTTTTCAGCTACATCTTCCTTTTTGTTCTCTTTTTTTTCTTTTTTGACCTTCTTTTCCTTGGGTGGCTTTTTGTCGGCCATCTTGAGAGACGGGAAAGAGAAGAGCTCAAATTTAAAAGAAAAGAAAAAGGTCAAAAAGTTTGAGCCAAAAACAATTTTAAAAAAGAATCTGACTATAGAAAGTTATTACAATGTCAAGGAAGATCAAGACACAAACTCAGAAGAGGACAAAAATGTCAAAACACCTGTGGGAAAAGCTCCAAACAAAAATGTTAAGTGGTCTCAAGCCCAGAAAGAACTCATGGAATATCTCAAAAAGGGGTTTTTAAATCCTATAAGAGAGGTAGAAGAAAAGCTGGGAAAAGAAGCAAGAATGATGCAAAAGAATCATGAAAGAAGAATCAACAGCACAGAAAGAGAAAACAATTCCTTGAAAAGTACAATTGGCCAAATGGAAAAGGAAGCACAAAAGTTAACTGAAGAAAACAACTCCTTAAAGTTAGAATTGGGCAAATGGAAACTAATGATTCTATGAGATATCAAGAATCAGTCAAACAAATCAAAGGAATGAAAAAATAGAAGAAAATGTAAAATACCTGATGGGAAAAACAACCGACCTGGAAAATGGATCCAGGAGAGATAATTTTAAGAACTATCAGACTACCTGAAAGTCATCATCAAAAGGAGGACCTGGACAGCATCTTTCAAGAAATGATCAAGGAAAACTAGCCCTGATTTCCTGGAACCAAAAGGCAAAACAGACATTGAAAGAATCCACCAATCACCTCAGGAGATTAAAAAATCACCTGGCTAATCACCTCCAAAATAAAAATGCCAAGCAACATTACAGCCAAATTTCAGAACTCTTAGATCAAGGGAAAAGTACTGCAAGTGACCAAAAAGAAAAAATTCAAATATCATGGAGCCACAGTCAGGATTACATAACACTTAGTAGCTTCAACATGAAAGGGTTAGAGGTCACATTGAAAAGATAAAATACAGTTAAAAATAATGAGGGGTCATTAAAAACAGGAAATTCATAATTAAAGACAGCAAAATGGGTACTCATTTCTGATGTTTTCATTAGCTTTTCGGCTACACGCTGCTGCCGAAGCCTCGACATGACTTCACCCAGAAGCTGAACCTCTGTGAATGATACTATCTGAACTGAACTCAATCCTCAGTGACTGGCATAGTCAAATCCTTTTCATAACCATTCCATTTCAGCAATTCTGAAACCCTTGCTGTCCTTGTTCAAACCCTGTTTCCCTACTAACAGTACCCTTATTGCCATCTTCCTCCACCCCAGGCACTGCCATTAGAATATTAGAAGCCCTTCAACATCATGGAGCTCCTTTTAACCATTTAAATACATTTGCTTTTCTTGGTTTCTTTTGAATAGTGAGTTTGTATTTTAAAGTTCCTACTCCGTTCTGTTTTTCTTCTTCAAGAATGCTTGAAAATCCATTAAAAATTCATTTGTTTTCCTGCAGGATTATATTTATCTTTGTAGAATACATTATTCTTGGTTGTATATCTTAATGACTCTGTCATTGGGAATAGTCTATTCCTAAATCTTCCCTCATTTTTTGTAAAGCCTGCCAGGTCTTGTGTGGTTTTTGATGAGGTGCAGGCTTTGGGAACTCCCTTGAACTCCCACTTGATGATGCATTTGCAGAGGCCATAAGATTTCACTGAGGCTGGGCCCAAACCTCTGTTACTAGCCTGGCCCTCCATTGTCCATCTGCTTCCCACCCTGGAGCCTATCAAAATATCAATCCACCCTTGCATTGACCTCATTAACTCCTCCTGAAGACCCTCCCCAACCTCCTCCTCTGGACCACCCCTAGATTCTTCCCACAACCTTTCTGTATAAAAGATCCCTTCTTGCCCCCGTGTGTGAGAGCGCCATAGAATGACCTAGCACAGACTTACTCTGTCCTGCTTGCCCAATACAAGCATCACAGATACTTAGGCTCCTTAAGAGTCTACCCAATATGGCGAACTTTAAATGAACTTTTAATAAACTTTGCTTTTCTTTTGCTGAGAAGACTTGAGTTGAATTCATTTGGCAGGATGTGGCATGTTGGTAGTTTAGGGTCTCCAGATCACCCCTAACCCTAACCTCTTCAGTTTTGATTGTTGGTAGCTAAATTCTTTTTCTGGGTATTTGCAATATTTTTTTTCTTTGACATGGAAACTTTGAGTTTTGGTTAACACTTTCCTGGGACTTTTCTTTGGTGATTTCTTTTAAAAGGTGATTGGCAGAGTCTTGCTATTTTTTTTTATTTTGCTCTCTGGTTCTAATAGATTTGGGAAGTTTTTGTTAATGATTTCTTGAAATGTAGTGGCTGTCTTTTTTTTTTAATCATGGGTTTCAAGGAATATAATGATTCTTGGTTTTCCAGTTCAATTGTTTCTAAGAGCACATAACTTATGTAACAGCTACAATAATTAGCCTATTTTAAGTCTTGGGACAATATAATAGACCTAGGATCCATGTGGCTACTTCATTTATGTCTTTAGGAAGTTGATTTTGTATGAAATGTTAATAGTTCAATAACAATTGCTCTGAATCCCAAACAGTGAAAATTCCTAAACTTAGATAGAAATTGGGCTCTCTAAGATGAAGTTTAGGCTCTGGGAGCTCCCTTGAGTTCTCCTTGAATCTTTGAGGTACAGGCCTTGGGAAACCCCTTGAAATCTGAATTTTCCCACTTGATGAGGCATTTGCAGAGACCATAAGTATTTCATTGTGGCTGGGCCCAAACCTCTGTTACTAGCCTGGCCCTCCATTGTCCATCTACTTCCCACCCTTGAGCCTATCAAAATATCAATCCACTCTTGCATTGACCTCATTAACTCTTCTTGAAGACCCTCCCCAAACTCATTACTGGAGTCTGACTTCATTGATTCCTCCTGAAGACCCTCCCCAAACTCCTCCTCTAGACTACCCCTAGATTCCTCTGTATATTAGAATCCCATCTTCCCTCCATAGGATGCCCTAGCACAGACTTGCTCTGTGAGAGCACCATACAATGATCTAGCATAGACTGGCTCCTTGAGAGACTACCCCATATGGTGAACTTTTAATGAACTTTTCATAAAACTTTACTTTTCTTTGGCTGAGAAGATTTGAGTCAAATTCTTTCCGCAGGACCTGGTGTGTTGGTATTTTGGGGTCTCAGGTAACCCTAACCCTCTTTGGGTAAACTTCTTCATTTTTATGGTTCCCTGACCAGAAAACACTGCTAATCTCAAGCTCTTCTCCAGCCAGGACTGGAAGGTAAGTAAGCCTTTCTCTTTGCCTATTGCTGCCTTCTTGTTCTCCAAATACCTTGGAAGTGTAGGGTTTTTTGTGTGTTTTTTGTGTTTTGTTTTGTTTTTGTGGGCCTGACCTCTCAGGTCCCATTAGGTCAGACCTCTAGGTACTCAGCCTGACCTCAGGTTCTCAGTCCTGTTTGGTTATGTTGGAGAAAATGGACACGTGCACAGCTTCTGAAGAATGGAGGACAAGGACAGATGCCTCATCTGGAAGTGTGAGCCAGATTCTTTCAATTCTCTCAGCACTAGGGAACTGGGAAAACTAAAGGTATTTTTTGCCCTCTTTTGTTTTGTTTGTTTTTTGAGGCTTACTCTCAAACCTTCCTTTATGGAGGAAACGACTTCCAGGCCCTATGCCTGTAGCTCCCAAAAGTTCACCTTTGGTTTGTCTTTTACAACATTGGGAACAATTTCGTTTCTCTGGAGATCTTAAAAAGGAAAAGCTAGTGTCTTTTGGCAACATTGTTTGGCCTAGCTATCAGGTAGAAAACCAGGAATTGTGGCCTATTTTTGGGACTTTAAAAGATAACACACTTGCAGTTAGAATTATACTGTCACAGAGAAGGAAGATGGATAGAAGTGGCATATCTAATGGCCTTCTTTGAACTTTCTCACAACACTCTTCTCAGGAAAGATTGTGAGATGCTTGAAGCTAGAGCCTCTCCATAAAGGGGCAATGGGGAACAATTAAATGACCCCCTTCCTATGGCTTTGGCCCTAGCTACTCCTCCCTCAGCAACTCCTGCTCAGATCCCAGTCACCAGTTCCACTGAGGCAGCTCCCCCAGCCTCTTCTGCTGTACCCCAAACCTTTTCCCCCTGGTTTCCCTTCCCTTTTCCTCTAGCCCAACACCCCTCATTTCCTGTCCCCTATACCATCCATATCTACTACCCTGTATCTCCCAGCATGGCCCCTCCCCCCTGAGGGACCCCTGCTCAGGTCCCAGCCACTGGTCTTGCTCAAGTGCCTCCCTCTGTAGCCCTTCCCCCTGAGGCAACACCCACTCAGGCCTCAGGTCCTACTCCCACAGCAACACTAGGGGTATCTTCTCTTCTAATCCCTTCCCCTCCTCAGGTGCCAGCTGACCTTTCCCCTTGCCAGCTGGATCCCCCAGTCTTGCAGTCTGATCCAGTTCAGCCAGCACCCCCAAGTCACTCTCTCATAGGAAGTGGGACTTCCAATCTCCCTTCCCAAGCCCCTGTCCCCACAACACCTTCAGGACTTTTTCCCGCAAGGGAAGCGGCTCTCTGAGATGGTGGGACAACTAGAGTGCATTTCTCATTCTCCATTTTGGATTTCAACCAAATTAAAGTGAAGCTGGTTAAGTTCTCTGAAAACCTCACAAAGTTTACTGAAAGCTTTCAGGACTTAACCTACAATTTGAGCTTTCTTGGGGGTGATTTGCATATCCTCTTCTCTACCTGTTGCTCCACTGAGGAGAGGAGGAGAATCTGGGAACAAGCCCCCAAATTTGGGGATTGTTTGGCTAGCAATGACTCCAGAAAATGCCCCCCCAGGAGCAGCTTCTGTTCCCAATGGTGACCCAGGATGGGATTATCAAATCTGGGAGGATAGAGAGAAGAGAGACCATATTGTACTTTGCCTGTTAGAAGGCCTAAGAACTGCATTTCAAAAGCAAATAAATTATCAGAAAATTAGAGAAATTTCCCAGACAAATTAAGAAAACCCTGCCCTTTTCCTAGATAGACTGGTAGAAGCTATTAAAAGGTATACAAATTTAGATCCTGACTCTATAGAAGGAGCCACAATCCTTAACATGTATTTCATTAGTCAGTCTACCCCAGATATTAGGAGGAAACTGCAGAAATTGGCAATGGGATCTCAAACACCTCAGGCCCAATTACTGGAGACGTCCTTTGGAGTCTTTAATAACAGAGACCTAGTTGCAGCAGAAGAGAAAGAATGCAGGGAATGAACCAGAGACAGAGAACATGCTTGATTCTTGGCTGCTGTCATGGCAAGGAAAAGCCCCTCCAGGCGACCTCCTGGGAGGAAGCTCAGTCACTTGGGTGGAGGGAAAACCTGCTTTCGATGCCACAAGGAGGGTCACTGGTCCAAGGAGTGCCCTCCAGGGCGCCCTCCCAGAGGGAGTCCCAGGAACCAACACCTCTAGAACCATGCCCATCTGACCAGGAGGGACAGTGGATGAAGGATTGTCCCTGGGGTTGGAAAAGTAGCAGAGCCACCTCCCTACAACCCCCTGCCTACAGATGTAATCACAAACCCCCTTTGATTTAGTAACAGCTTGCTTGTACCTGCATAATAACCTGCTTAGTAACAAATTATGTTAGTCAGCCAAACAATGAAACTGTACTGTATAAAAGATTCTGTGGCCCTGAGCTAAAGGGCTGCTCCTTTCAGATTGGCACAGGAACAGCCCCAGCTGGCAAAATCAAGTCCCTAAAACTTTTTATTCAGACTCTGCAGTTGCTCTGTTAAGACTCACCATTTCAGAGACAAGACTTAAAAGCAGCTCCTCTGACTCTCATAGGTATAAGATGAGTCCCATATGACTCAAACATCTTGGTACCAACCCAGGCTCACTGTGGGGTATTAGGAGTCATTGTCCTGCTGCATTAGTTGGGAGGAGGTAACATAGTTGATTGGGCAAAGAACACTGAGCCTGAGTTGTTTTTTTTTTAGCAGGAAAGCAGGGCAATTGGGGTTAAGTGACTTGGCCAAGGTCACGTGACTAGTGAGTGTTAAGTGTCTGTATTTGAACTCAGGTCCTCTTGACTCCAGGGCCAGTGCCCTATTCACTGCACCATCTAGACACTCCTGGGCCTGAGCTTTGGTCTTGGTTCTGACATTTGCCAGCTATATTCCTGGGGTAAGTCACTTAACCATGCTGGGCCAGTTTCTTTCTTCGCCTACAATATACACACACACACACACACACAAGATATCATATATCATATATTATTATATCATAATATCATATAATATATGACATCATATATAAGATATCATATATAACATATTATTATATATAATAATATATAATAATATAATATATTGTATCATATAATATATAAGATATCACATATATATCTTATATGTGATATCTTATATACATCTTTAAAATATCTCATCGCTCTAAAATTATAAAATTATATACTGCTGTTATGACAAATTGAAAAAATGTGCATCTTTCTACATACAGTGGTTCGTTGCTGTTACCAGATAAGACAGAGGACAGAAATGTGAAGTAGTGATAAGGCACACAACATTTTAAAGGCTAAAAAAACCAAACCCAAAACAAACAAACAAAAAGACCTAACTTATGCTTTGCTTTGAAAATGAGTTTCTTAACTTTACCAAACTAATAAAAGGTAATGAATATATTTGAAATTAAAACAGTTTCAAATAGTTTGTATATTAGGTAGAATTATGTGAAGTATTTAATTTCAATGAATATGGAAATAGTTAAAATTACTCTTCTACCATCCACAAATCTATAGAATTTACACACACATATACATGTGTGTAAGTTGTTTTACAGACACATATATCAAATGCTGGCAATAAATATATGTACATACAAATCTGAATGCTAACTATATGTACAGTATATGTGTGTGTGTATTTTATACATGCATAAGTCAGCTTTAAAGCATCGACAATAAAATGCCAATTACACACAGTGATATATGTATGTATGTATGTATATATATGTATAGTTTTAGTATTCAATCATCTATGCTAATGATTCATAATGGATAATAATGACACTATAAATAATCAGGAACCACAGATGACCTCACCCATTTGGGCCATAGTTTCATTCTTTATGGCAGAATTCTCTGAATTCCCACTACCTCAATTCTGTCCACAATTTGATTATTGATGGCAGGATTCTCTCCCATCATGAGACCCAGCACCTATTTGATTACATGGGTTATTACTTCACTTTAGGCAACAGTTGTCTGGCATTTGTAATCACCCTTAGAAGAATTTCATGACTTTCAGCAGCAGTAGCTGAAGGAATGTGTGACTGATAAAGAATTTTTTTTTATTTGACATGCAAAGCTAATTTTACAAATGTGCCACATTTTCTGTGTATTGCTTTACTTCCTTTACTTTTTTTTTTCTTCTGGATACAAGACCATCCATTATTCTTTGCAGCATTGTACCGTCACCTCTGAATGACTTTTGGCTACAACTATGTGCAGGTGTCAAAAATTGGTTCAACTTTAAAAAAAAATCCAACTCTTGATTAGTGGAATCTCCTCTCCTTAATAAGGCTGATTGCTTTTCAGGCAATCATTTAGACACAGATAAGATCTAGAATGATTTTTTTTTATTGTCACATAGTCATAGATAGGAGTGGCTAGTGGTGCAGCAGCCTGGAGTCAGAAAGACATCTTCCTGAGTTCAAATTCAGTCTTAGAAACATACTGTGTGACTCTGGGCAAGCCTCTTAACACCATTTGCCTCAGTTTCCTCATCTGCAAAATGAATTCATGAAGGAAATGACAAACCAATATAGTATCTTTGCCAAGAAAACCCCCAAAATGAGATCACCAAGAGTCGGACATGATTGAAAGAATTGAACAAAAACAGAAGTCATAAATAGGAAAGTGAAAACGACGTAATTTCCATTTGAAAATATATTGACTACCTTTCTGTTTCAAAATAACAGACATTGGACTTAAGGTATACTTTGAGTTCTTTTTTATTTTACTTCTTATGATTATGAACTTGAGCAAAAAAAATCACTTCCATATACAAAGAACAGAAAGGGAGAATTGTGTATGAAACTGAAAGTCTCTATTCCATACAGATCTTTTAAAAGTCTATAACAAATTCTAAAATCATCCTGCTTTTCTGTCAGCCTCTGAGATTCTTTGCATTTTTAAATGTCTCACTGACGCTCTTTTCTTTTTAATCAGTGTTTTTGGCCGTCACTATCATTTCATTTACCACATTAGCAAATCTTTGTCACTTCAATTTGTTCATTTCTCTTTTGATTTTCAAGATTTCCATTTCTGTATCTAGTTGGGATGTTGATTTGATTTCAATTTGTTGCTTTTCTGTTGTTTTGTTCTTATTGTTGCACGCACGGTTCTGTGATCTCTTTTTTTCTCTATTATTTGTGAAAATATTAAGTGATGTAAATCACCACCCCCCCGCCCCCCGTACAACATTGGCTGTACCCAAAGATTTTGGTGATTTTGTTTCATTTCTATCATTAGTTTCAAGTGCCTTAAAAACCCTTAATATATTGTTGGATTCACCTTTCTAATCCATTATGCCATCCTCTCCCATTTTATAGATAAGTTCTTCCCTTTTACATTCATAGTTATCACTGCTAACTATGAATATATTTTACATTTTTTCCTCCCTTTGGCCCTAGAACCCTCCCTCCTTTTTTTTTAACACAGTGAATGGCGAAAAAGAAGGAATATGATTAACATTAGTGATGTGTAGCTGAAATGATCATTTATTTGATTGTTCCTCCTTTTTAAAAAAATTAAATTTTTTTTTTTGCTTTATGGAGGGGGAAGGGGAGCACAGTTGGGATTAAGTGACTTGCCTAAGGTCACCTGGCTAGTATTAGGTGTCTGAAGCCAGATTTGAACTCAGGTCCTCCTGACTCTATTAACTGTGCTCCCTAGCCTTCCCTATTCCTCCTCTTTCTCTTGCCCCCAAACACTTTTCATCTCTTCTTTATAATGTAGTTGAAGTTCCTGATCCTTTCTCTTTCCTTGTTTAGTCTAATATATTGCTATATCAAACTCTGTGTACTGTGTATATTTCTGCAACTCACCTTTGTACAGTTCAAAAGTGAACTTCACAAGATGCTAATTCTCTAACTCCTTTACTTTGTAAACCCTTTTTCTCATGCATCCCATATTTCACTTCCTTCTTCCTCTTTTTTTCCCCTCATCATTCCTTCATCCATCTTTTTTCTTTCCTCTCTTAATCACAAAGCACTTACTAATGTCAGATTATGTGCCAGGCACTTTGCTAACCTCAGGTGATAGAAATACAAAGAATGAAATAATTCCTTTCTTTTTTTAATTTTGAAAATTGAAGTATTTAATATTTTTCAATATCTTGGTGTGTTTTGTTGCTTACATATCAGTCTTCCCCAGTATTCTTCCTCTCCCCACGAGTCATTCTATAAAA
Organism: Pseudocheirus occidentalis; assembly: GCA_028646575.1. Taxonomy (NCBI): domain Eukaryota; kingdom Metazoa; phylum Chordata; class Mammalia; order Diprotodontia; family Pseudocheiridae; genus Pseudocheirus; species Pseudocheirus occidentalis. The sequence goes on from CM053601.1 coordinate 17,702,437, forward strand.
CAAATAGTATTTTTAAAAAACAAAATAAAGAAAAATAAAGAGGGAAAAATCAGCATAACGGATTGTAGCATATACAATATTCCAAACCTGTGGACCTCCCACCTCCAAGAAGGAGCACATTAGTAATGCTACCTCATATTTCTAAAAACATGTACTTTTATGGAGGAACAAAGCCACATCATTCCCTTTATCTTATTTAATTGCTTCTATGGGCTTGAAGATATCATTTGTCTCTACTCTATTAGAATGTAAATACTTCATCAATTAGTCCTTGTCTAATTGGTCAAATGTATTTGCCGCTCTAGATTTCTTCTGACTGTTGTGTCTGCATTTTACAGTTTCTTCTCAGCTTAAATTATTTCTTTCTTGCTACTTGCATTATTTTTACTTTGACTAAGAACTTTGTGTTTTGGCTATGGTTTTCCTAGGGGTTTTCACTTTGGAGTTTCTTTTAGCAGGTGATCTGTGTATTCTTTCTATTTTCATTTGCCACCTTTCACCCCCACCCCTCAAATCTGAACAGTCTTCATTTACGACTTCTTAAAATATGGAATCCAGTCCCCGTTTCACCCCCCCCCCCCCCCCCGCTCCTTTTTTTGTCATAGTTTACAGGTAGTCTGTTGATTCTTAGTCTCTCTTCAACCTACTTTCCAGGTCAGTTGCTTTTCAGAGTATAGATCTTACGCGTTCTTCTGTTTAAAAAATAAACACACCCCAAAGCCTTTCCATTTTGTTGTTGTTGCTATTGTTTCACTAAGCCACTAAGTTCTATGTGGTCCATTCTAATTTTCATAGATGTCACCACTTGGGTAAAGTTTACCATCTAAGCTATTTACTCTTTGTTTTGTTTATTTTTTCCTCCAGAGGTCTTATTTCATTTGTCCCCTCTTGTTTCATTTCCTCTAGGTATTCCTGTACTGGCCAAGCCATTTTCCCCTGTTTGCCTTATGCTTATTTTGGAAATACTCTCAGTTTTCCTTTTTGGTATCTTGATCCATAGTTTCTTTATCTTACTGGACATTTTCTGTTTATTCTTTTCTCCCATCTCAGTTCCTGATTGAGACTCTGAACCTGGATCAGTTTCCTTTCCCTCCAGAACTCTCAGAAACAAGGATGGGGTCTTAACCTTCCTGGTGTCCAGTTGGTGGCTTTTATCTTCCCTTCATGTTTGGGCTCAGAGTGCTTGCAACCTTCAAAATTCCTGGACTGTGCCTGGTCTGGGTCCTGTTGTGATCTGTTCATCTGAGCTCATGCTGGTTTTCCTAATAGTCCCTTTCTTCCAGGGTTGTGGCTTCTTATTGTCTTTTTGTGCAGGCCTAGTTTGCATGAAGCTCGCTAATGTTTCTCTTTGAATTTCTGGATCCTTTTTAAAAATCTGGTTCCCCTTTTTGATCATCACTAAATAATGTAGGTTCCTCTGGCTGCTCTTTTACATTACAGTGTTAACCAGACTTTACATAGACTATTTTCCCATTGTCATGAAGATAATCTTTCACAAATTAGATTTTTTGACTTATTGGTGAATACTTAATCTCACTTCTGTTTCTCAGTTTTTTGAAATATAAATTAGGGGAGGAGCAAATACATACGTCTACCCAACTTTGCAGGGTGTGTATATAATAAAATGTGATAATAAATGTCAAAGTCCTTTGGTAGTAAAACTAACCAACCATGTAAATGTATGATCTTATAGTAATGAGACAGTTGATACTGATTGTTACAGCAACGCTGTAGCAGTTAATCAACATGGTAAGAGCATATAAAAATTATATAAGTATGGGAAAATTAGGGAGTTTTCTACTTGGTACTACTTATGGTTTAAGGTTTTAACTCATTATCAAGTGATGATCTGACCATGTGATTCCCCTACTAAATAAACTTCAGGAGTTGCTTACTCCTTCCAGGAAAAAAATAGAAACTTATTTATAAATATAAACTTTTAAAAGTATCAAATATTTTAAAATATAAACTTCTTTGGCTTTTACAGCTCTTCATGACCTGTAGCAATAATAATGTTATTCTTCTTCCCATACTCTATGATCTATTTTACTCAAACTGCCTTTCTCTCTGTCCCCCACACATGGTACTCCGTTTCTGACTCTGTACTTTTGCACTGGTTGCTCCCCATGCCCAGGGAAGCTACCTCCTCATTCCTACTACAGAATCTGTCACTTCCTTCTAGCTGCTAGCACAGCAAAGCATCACCATCCACATGAAGACTTTCTTAATCCCCACAACTGCCTCAGAAATACCATCCGTACCTGACCAACTTGTATTTATTTGGTACGTGGTGTTTCATTCTATACTTGTTTGTCTTCCTGGATGGAATGCAAACTCCTAAGGAGAATTATCACCCCTCTTTTTGTATTTTTATTCCCCCAACAGTCCAGATGTTTGGACTTGGTGTGCATTAAATAAATGCTTGCTGATTGGTAGATTGGTTGAGTGCCCTTCTAAGCCACTGGATTTGCAATCAGAAGACTGTGTTCAGCATCTGGACTTTCTTATTTGCTGTCTATGTGACCTTGAACACTTTTCTAGTTCTCATTTTTCTTCCTCTGTAAAATAAGGGGGTTAGACTTGACCTCTGACATTTCTTCAAGTTTTGGATCTATGATCCTACGCTCGTATGTTTAGGTCAAACATCTCAGTTTATTTTGTCAAATAAAAAAAATGAAATAGGATAACAGTTTTGGAAAATTGATTGTAGAAGATATCATGAATTACTATGCCGTGATCAGATATATCCTTAAAATACTTAGAATAAGAGGAATTGAAATATTGGGTCCAATCACCAACTAACCCACTCCTTGAAATGAATGCTTTTCCCTTCTCTTACCTACTGAAATCTCACTCATCCTTCTGAGTCTAATTCAAAACCCATTTCTGGGAAACCCCTGTTGCTGTCTTCCTCCTCCAAACTCTTAGCACGGATAAATTTATAGCTTAAAAGGATGATTTAGTCCAATTTCTTTGGCTGTAGTGAAAAGAGTTAGCTTGGAGGCGTCAGGGGCCAGGGTTCTAATCTTATCTCTGTCATTTACAAACTGTCAGATTGTGATCAAAATCATTTAAGCTGTCTGGGCTTGTTTCCTTTTTAGGAAACGGCAAATAAAGATGCCTATCATTTCTACCTATACTCCCTACCTAATATTGTGAGGATCAAATGAGTTAAAGCATTTTGTAAGACTTCTAGGGCTATACAAATGTCCACTATCCACAAGCTGGTTAGATCAGCAAGCATCTATTTAGGACCCACCACAGGTCAGTCCTTGCTAGATATCGGGAATATAAATAACAAAGAATGGAATTGTATTTGCCCTCAAGCAGCTTAATAAATAATTCACGATTATTTCCAGGAGAGAAAACTGCTGGACCGAGATTCGAGACTTGCCTCAGGTTACACAGCAGTGGAATTGTCTAGTTCCCAACCAAAAGGTAGATTCTTAAAAGGAAACTGCCCTAGACCTAAGGTTCCGCCTTTGACATGTGAAATACATTATTTCTAAAAAGAAGTTTAGATTTACTTTTTAAACATTTCTCACAGTAAAATCCCCATGTCAGAGTGCCTAGGAAATACGGCATCGTTGTTCAGTCATTTTTTTCAGTGGCGCCCCATTTTAGGGGTCTCTTTGGAGGAGATCGTGGAGCGGTCTGCCATTTCCTTCTCCAGCTCATGGTGTAAAGGACTTGCCAAGGGTCACACAGCTGGTGTCTGAGCCTTCCTGACTTCCACCCTATTCATTTCACCATCAGGCTGCCCCTAGTAATAGGACGGTAGATGCTGAGTACCCCAGGAATGAGTGGAGAGACGAATAGCGATTGCTTAGTCAGTTAACCAGCAACTACCAAGCGCCTACTATGCGCTACGCATGCGCTGAGCGCTGGGGATTCCAAAAAGGGCAGAGAGGAGACCCATCCTCTCGTAATGCGGATTCCCCATGCAGCCCCAACTCAGATACACCCCGGGCTCTCGGGCCTCAGCTTCCTCAGCGGCAAGATGATGGGGCGGGGGCAGGAGGTGGAGCCGGGAAGCCTAGGGAGCGGGACCCGAAGGACTCGCGTCTCGGAAGACCACGCCCATCGAAGCATCCCTTCCGCGGCGGATCCCAGGGCGCCCGGGGCGCTCTTCCCTCCTTTATGTCTCCTCCGCCCCGCCCCCGCCTCCCCACGTGACGCGGAGGCGGGGCGTCACTTCCGGCGGAGGGGCGCTCGCTGCCGCGCGTGCGCGGAGCTCCGCTCGGAGCGGTTAGTCCCGGCGCCGCGGCCGCCGACGGCACATCCCAGGTTGGCGGGCAGGGAGGCAGGCAGGCTGGCATCCCGGGCCGCTTAACACCCCGGCGGCAGCGCCACAGTCCCGCGGCGCTAGATCGGCTCCCTCCTCCCCCGCTTCCCCACCGTCCTCCGTGCTCAGGCCCCCACCACCCCGGTCCGCTCGCCGTGCGGGGCAGCGGGGGGGCCCTCGAGCCGCGGGCCTCGGTGTCCCCGCGCGCGCTCGCGCGGGATGTGAAGCTGCCGGCGCCCGCGGACTGCGCCTACCAGGGCCGCGGGGGCCTCGCCCGCGACAACATGAAGAAGTTCTCCCGAATGCCCAAATCGGAGGGCAGCGGCGGCGGCGGGGCCGGCGGAGGGGGCGGCCCAGGCTGCCCTGGAGGCGGCGGCGGCGGCGGGTCCGGAGCCGGCTCCGGAGCCTCCTCCGTGGGAGTGCGTGTGTTTGCCGTGGGCCGATACCAGGTCACCCTGGAGGAGCAGCTGGCCGAAGGTACCCGGGGCGCGGGGGCTGGGGCGAACCGGGGCGGGCGTCGGGGCACTCCTTCTTGGGGAGCCGGGTACCGAGCGGCTCGGTGCAGCCGCTGAGTCC
>CM053601.1:17707397-17720860 GCA_028646575.1 Pseudocheirus occidentalis
CCAAGTCCAGGGGATACCCGGGGAGGTCACAGACCTGCTCTCAAGGAGCTTGAAGTCTAGCGGGGGGGGGGGGGGGGGGGGGCGGCGGGAGGTAAGAAGAGTATGCGGACAGTGAGGAAGCAGCAGCTTAGATACGGGCTCGGGGTGAAAACCCGCAGAGGGACCCCAAAGGTGCGGCCCGGAGCTTGCTCGCGGGAGGTCGGGCAGGTGCGTTCTGAACCCCCGGTCCTCCGACTGCCCGCCCCGCTCTCCTGCAGCCACAAACGGCGCTGGAGGCGAGCTCCCCCGGCCAGCCTGCGTCCCGTGGCAGCCCTGGAACTTGGTCAAGTCCGTCTTCTGCAGAAACTGAGGTCATCTGCCGGCCCCCGAGATGCCGAAGGAACCTCGAGCAGCCTCCTTCCCCACGGGAGGAGGCGGTCACGGCGCACGTGCCGCCAGGGTGGCTTTAAAGCGAGTCTGGTGGGGCTCGCAGTGGTGGGCACGCTTTAAAAGTGGCTTCTTAAAGGATGCTATGAAAGGGCAGGTTAGAGTTGTCCTCCCTTATTGTTGATGCCTGACCGTGACCGTGACCGTGATGAGCCAGTAGATTTTTAAAGATCAGTTACACTCTTCACACTTTGGCTACGATCCCCATGCCCTCTTTTTTTGGTTTTGTAATTAACAAAACCTCTGAAACTACTGAAAACTGCTGTGTTGCTAATTCCCGTTTTCACTGGCCCCTGGAGGTGTGTTTGTTGTTTGGTTTTGTGGTCAATTTTATTTTAAATCTGTGTAATATTAAAATTCGGGCAGCCAGGTGGCGCAGTGGATTGAGTGCCGGGCCTGGAGTCCTGAAGGCTCATCTGCGTGAGTTCAAATCTGGCCTTAGGCATTTACTAGCTGTCTGGCCGGGAGGAAGTCACCTACCCCAGTTTGCTTCGGTTTCCTTCTGCAGAATGAGCTGGAGAAGGAAACGTCAAACCACTCGAATATCTTTGCCAGGAAAACCCCAGAAATGGGGTCACGAAGAATCAGACGCTGAACAAACAACAGGATTAAAGTTGAGAGAGTTTGAAATTCATGAGAACTGAATATATTTCTTTGTGGTAGCAAATAATTCCTTTAGAACCAAGATAAAACAGTTATTGAGCAGAATAGATATAATGTATTTCATTTCTGTAAATGTTTTAGGAAAGCTTATGTATTTGGAAAATAATAGTTCTAAGATGCATTTTTTTATGTATGTTTTCAGATACCTTAAATCATGAGCTGATTAGTAGTGGAAGAGGAGAATTTGGCTGTGTAAAATGAAAATAAGATAAAGATGGAATGGTTTTGTAAATGATTAGAAGTCTAATTGTTGAAGTTAGAACTTAATGAATTAATTAAACAATTAATTAATTGTTAGAAGTCTAAGTCTTGTTGAGTAGAGAGATGACAACGGAAAGAAATATATTTGGTGGAGGGGCAGGAGGTCTTGGCCTCAAAACCAAAGAAATTCCAGTTCCTTCCTTCTCCCTAAAAAGTTTTCGATGAACTAGCCAGATTCATTCTCTTTTAAATTGACCAGACTTTGCTTAATTGTAGCTATTGTTTCTTTTTTCTTTAAACTGCTGCGGTAAATAATTGAGGTGAAGTTATGTATAGCTTGAGATAGGTTCCCAGATGGTTAAAGTTCTAATATTAAATTAGTTTTCACATTTGTAGGTTTTAGTAGTCATGGATCATTTCAGTAGCATTTTTGCTATTCCATTTCAGAGAGTAAATTAAAATGTAAATGCAGCATTAGAATAGTACAACAATTAAGGAATCTATACCGATAGAGTGCTGTATATAATTTCTTATGATACAATGACACTTGTCAAAGCATTCATAACTAGAAGTAGAAATGATGGAGGAAGCAGGGAGAAACCTTCCAGAGCCTCAGAAGCACAGGTACTATGGAAAGTAATCACTGTATGCCAAGAAAATGACATAAATTATGCGCGCCCCCCCCTCCCCCAATATCCCTCATTAACATACTTATCTGGTGGACTCTGGGTAGAAATTGGATTCTGCTTGGAGGGGGAGCCAGTCTCAGGCACAGAAGGTTTGTGGAGACCTCCTGAGCTTGTGTGGGTTAGTCTATTCTGATCAGTACCTGAAGCTCCTGGAGTCAGGTCTTTAAGACTCTTCTCAAGAGAGAGATCCCTTTGACCACTTCTGGTTTCCTTCATTTCTCAAAGCATTACAAAAATGATTAAATCACTTTAACCTTTAGGATTAGCCCTAATGGACTTTAGAGCTGAAGGAGCCCTTCAAGGCCCTTTAGGTCCCAGGAGTTAACTTTTTGTGTGTCATGAATCACTTCATCAAACTGTGAACCCTTGAGCATAAAGCTTTTAAATATGCAAAATACATAGGGTTATAAAGGAAAGCAATTATTTTGAAATATGGTTATCAAAATATTTAAAAAAGAAGTTTATGGGTCCCAGGTTAAAAACCTCTGATTTAGTTCTTCATTTTATATATGAAGAAACAGTGACCCTGGGAGGTCAAATGAATGGCCAAAGTTACACAAGTAGTAAGTTTGTGACTGAACTGACTGTAGAACCATAGAATCTCAGTACTGGAAATCACCCTTGGAGAGATCCTAGGTCAACTATTAACGGAACCTGAATGTCATCCACAACATCCTGGATGAAATGGTCTTTCAACCCGTTCTGGAAGGTGAAAAATTCACTACCTCCCTAAATAGGCCATTCCATTTTTTGGGCAACTCTAAGTTGTTAAATTTTTCTGTGAGCCTCATTTAAACTCTCCTGATGCCTAACTGCACAGTGATCTACACAGAATAGTCATTTAAATTTTTGTTGAAGGAAGTAAAACCAAGTCTGATCTCTCTCATATGTAATAACCCCTTCAAGTATTTTAAGACCCCAGTCTCATCCCTACTAAGTATTTTTTTTTTATCTGGGCTAAACTTCCTCAGTGCCTTCAGTCACCAGTCCTGTGGATTGGTTTCCAGTCTCTTGGTTATGTAGTTCATCCTCCTTTGAACTGGTTCTGTTTTCTTCTGTCTTTCCTAAAGTGTGGTGCCTAGAACCAGGCAGTACTCTGACCGTGGTGCAGCTAGGGCAGATTGCAGCAGGACTATAACCTTGCTCATTGTGGACTCATTCCTTCCTGTTCGTTTGATTTAAGCTAGCATTAGCATTTTTGGTAACCATATCAACTGCACTAATTGATTCTTAGCCCACAAAGCCTCCTTCCCCCTCCCCCCATGTTTAACACTTTCTCTTCACCTGTACCATATATATGTGCAATCACATAATTTTTGAGGGAGGCTGAGACACAGTGGCCCTGATAACAGGGCCTGTGTTCATGTCTTTACTGTTCCTGACTCCTACTTCCTTGACCTTGGACAAATAAACTACTCTAGCTTCTCTGGGTTTCTGAGGGGGGAAAGAGCGCAGAAAGAAATTTGGTGAACAGAGCACTAACTTGGCTGAGTTCAGAGGTTGGAAGCTGGGCCATTAAATTATTTTTGTCATGCAGATGTCTCTTAGACACCTCTGCTTGGACAACCCCCCCCCCCCCCCATTTTCCCTCTTCATTCCCATGAGTTTCTTTTTCAGGTGATTCTTCATTAATGAACATAGCAATGCACTCCATGCCAAAATTGTTGGCAGTTGATTCAGTTCTGTAATATTATGTACTTTGTATACCTTGTAACTTGTTTGTCCCATGATAAGCTTGTTTGAAAATACTGTGTATAATATATGGGTGTGTATATACCTGTATATATGTTTGTGTATGTGACTAAGGGCCAAGAATGACCCATTTTAATATTTGCTCAAAATTTTGGGGCATTTTCTTTGTGATTAGTTGATGGATATGAGTTTAGAATAAATTAGAGATACTTAAGTGGAATCATAATTTCCCTAATACGGGTGCTTCTTTCTTTGGTGTGCAATCATGCTATCATGCTTTCCTATTATCTGCAATTTTTTTGCTCTTTATTTTTCCAAATCCTCAGTAGAGGAGCTACCCAATGTACTAGAAGTCTTTTTCTTAGGTCATTTTGTTGGTACCAAATACTTACTTCAGAAGCTAGAATAGGTAAATTACATAGCATATTATTCTAGGTAATAAACAGTTAATGGGTGCTGGTGATCACTTAGTGTACCTGTTGCCTTCCTGTCTCCTCCTCTAGTTATAGATGTCATGGGTGATATCTTTTTTGCTTGCAAGTCATTGGTTATATGCTGTAGCCCACTTAGTATTCACTGGAAGTCAATCTGTGAAAGTTCAAGCTATGAAATAACTTTTGAAATGCAACAATAAAAAGATTCTTTGCATGAAAGGAAATAGTTTCTAAAAAGTCTAATGCCCAACATGGCACAATCTTTTTTGTTTTTGTTTTTAAAGGCAGCATTCAGGGAAGGATCTTATTGAAGCACAAAAAGGGCTTCTTTTGGAGGGGGGTGGGGGGATTCTAGTATATACTCAGGGCTTGAGTCCTGTCAAAATTCTATACATTTTTGAAGAGGTAGTGAATATGTAGGCAGGGAAGCAGTTATTATGGTGCCATCAAGACTAGATCATGCCAGACTAACCTTATTCCCTTTTCTGACAGCATTACTAGACTGGGAGACCAAGGAAATCTCAGATACAGTTTTTCTAGATTTAGTGAGTCATTTGGCTTCAGTTCCCTTTTGAAAATCAGCTCAGACCTTTTCATAGTTGAGAGAATGTGACAAGTCAGCATGTTTATCTGACTGTAAAGATAGACACTGCAAGGAGAACTTTCAAGCCATCTTTCATCTCCTGCTGCAGGTTTTGCAGGCATTATTAATGGCATTTAATCATTGGTCAGATAGGTTATGGCTGAGAACCATTGAAGGTAGATGAAAATTCCTTTAGTGCTCCCCCACCAATGTGGAGAGGTGCCTGATCTCTGTAACCATTTCTTTAGGTAGCTGTGTTTCCATGTCATGCTGTTCTTATAGAAGAGATGGGGAGATGAGTTGCTATAGACTAGATGATAGTGAGTTCAGATGAGATGACTTCTGAATTGCTTGAACGGCAGGATCCAAAGAGTAGTCAATAGTGGTTTGATGTCAGTTGGAAAGGAGGCACGTCGAGGCATTTGCTGGAAATCTGTGTTCCTCTCTTTGCCATGTAACAGTTTTCTCAGTGACTGATGAAAGCATACATTTGATCAAGTCTTCAAGTGATACAGATGGGGGAGGACAGTGAGGATTCACAAAGGATTCACATCTAATGCACTGAAATCAGATTAGGGCCAAATGTAAATTGTTACATTGTAAACTGTAAATTGTTGTCTAACCAAAGTCAACATCTCAACTCTAAATTGAGAAAGGAGTGACTGGCAGGTACTGGAATCCTTGACTAGATGCCTACTTGTAAATGTGTTCTAGGTAGTTCTTCTTTAGGAGTTAGGCCAGTTGGCCCCTGAAGTCCTTTTTAAGGTTCTGTTTTTCTGGAAAATCTACATTAGTGGAAATTCAAGTGTAAAGATTGTATTTTTATCTGTATGTTTGAGGCATATTGTCTCAGCAGCTCTGCGCATGAGGTCCATATGGAAGCAAAAAGATATTAAAGAAGCTGTAGTAAGCCTCTTGAAAGTTGGGTGACATTGAGATTGGAGAGCTGTTGTGGATTTGGTGAGATTGGGTGACAAATTTGAAACGGGGGCCAATTGACAATAATAGGGATATTGAAAATTTAATCATAGGGTTTCTTCAAAGCATTTTAATATTTGAGGGAGTATGGGTCAGTTTAGGTTAAAGTTTTAGGAGTCATTGCCAAATATTTGTCAGTTGGAGGTAAAACTTAGAACATCTTTGAAAATGATGATAGTAAGGCAAAATGAAATAATTTATGGAAATTATTTATACTTCCCAGAAAGCAGTGTTTTCTAGGCCTCATCCAAGGTTGCTTTCATCTCTAAAAACCTGTGATCCTGTGATGTATGAAAAAGCTGAGCATGAGGAATAATTTATTTGACATTTATTGAATGGCTGCTCTGTGTAAGAAACTGTTGGGTACTATGGGGTCTACACAAGTGAATATGGGACAGGCATTTCCCCTTGAACAAATTTGTAATATAGTAAGGAATATGAAAAATCCAGTTTTTTTTTTCTTTTTTGGGCATCCTGCCTTGCCTTGTAGTTTAGGTATGAGGTGCTTTTGGAGCTCAGAAGAGGGAGGGATCATTTTAAGCTTCTGGGTGTCAGGGAAGATTCTAGAGAAGGCTTTGTGGAGAAAGGTGGCATTTAAGCTTGGACTTGAAAAGGGTGGGTTCATTTTCTGTAGGAAGAGATGAAATGGGGAAGGGTGTTCTAGGTAAAGAGCACAGTTCCTTTTGCCAGGAGTTACAGTGTATCTAGGTGGTGCAGTGGGAGATAAGACTGGAAAGGTAGGTTAAGGGTCAGCATTAATGCCAGCCTAAGGAGTTTGGACTTTATTCTATAATCTGTTGAAAACCATTGTGCCCATTTCTTATTGCTACCACTCTTAATTCTTGCTTGTTGATGATATGATACTCTCTTGATCTTCAGTGCCACCCCTGCCTCCCTTTCCCCAATTTTATATACCATGTGAACAGTCAGTGCTCTGCCCAGAAATCTTCTCTGGTAGAGAGAAAATTGATCATCCTTGATATTTTACTAGGCATGAAAACTTAGGGAAAAGGAAAGAATCAAAAGTAACTTTTTTTTTTTTTTTACTTAGGTACTTCTACTTAGGTAATCAGAGATAAGTGGTACCATTAAAGAAATAAAAGAGATTGGAAAGAGGAGCAGGTTTAGGGGTAGAGGAGAAGGAGGAGATGGTGAAGTTAGTGTTAAGTATGTTGCATCCAAGTTGAAGATTCAAGAGATGGTGCTATCTAGGCAGATACTAATGTTAGAATAATTTTAACGGATATTATAATTGAGAGATTTGATGAGCTTGAGAATCGAGAAATAAGTAGAGAAGAAAAGGCTGAGGAAGGAACCTTAGGAATTTTCTGCATTTAGGCTTTGGTAGGAAGAAGATAGAAGTCAGATTTTGGACATGTAGTGTCACAGGTATTAAGGAAGGTAAGTTTAAAGAATTGTGGTCAGCATTAGATATTCTAGAATGGTTGAAGTCTGAGAAAAAGCTGTTGGATTTGGTAGAGATCACTGGTACCCTGTGGTATTATTTTTTGAAGCAAGTTGACCAAAGTGAAATAGAAGCTACCTGTTTTGAAGCTGTTGAATAACTTCTTTAATCAGATATGATTTTTAAACATAGTCATTCCGTTGAACTTTTTTCATATTAAGATGTATTTAAAGGAATGAACTTTTTTTTGAACATTTGGTGTGTAGACTTTGAGTCCTCACTGTGATATCGAAATATTCCTTGTTGCTCAAAGGTTATACCAGCTAAATGTAAATTCTTGCAAGTGTTTCCACCCAGGAAAGGCTTTGAATACAGTTTTGATGCTTGATGACTTCTCTGGTTACAACTTGTCTAAATTTTGAGATGCTTGTCACCTAGTTGATTCTAGGTGGTTTTTTTCAGCCTCAGATCCTCATCAGGGACATCTCATGTCTTAGAAGGACTTTGATCTCCATGAATGATGTTGAAGACACAACACTCAGCTCTTCTTCCACACAGCTTCCAGATCCGATACCTCAGAATTAGAATTCTGACCGTGTGAGTTCCCTTTTGGAGACATTTTAGTGACTCCAGGTTCCCTTGGATAAAATATAAACTTGTTTGACGTGTAGAGCCCTCCACACTCTTGACTCTAGGCTATCTTTCTGGGCTAATTATACATTAGTCCCTCCCATGTACTCTGGGCAAACAGGCTTACTTCTCACCTCTTGTCTCCCTGCCTTTTCACAGACTATTTCCTGTACCTAGGATGTTTTTCCTCCCCCTTTCCACCTCTGGAAATCCCTGCTTCCCTTAAACCTGTTTTAAGTGCTGCCTTCTTTTCTTTTTTTTTTCAACCAAAAGTCATTTTTTTTTTTCTGGCCAAACAGAGGAGTTTGTGTTTTATTCTGAAGGCAGTAGAGATTCAGAAAAGCATTTTGATCAGGAGAATAACGTGCTCATAATTGTGACAGAAATGTCAGTTTGGTGTATGAGTTAAAGAGGGAAGATAGTGGAAACAGGGAGTCCAATTAGGAGGTATCCTAATAGTCCAGGTAGAAAAATCTTGAGTTGGAGTGGTGCCATGTGAATGGAGAGGAGACGTGTGAGAGATTGCAGGCAGAACAGACAAGATTCAGCAGCTCATTTTTGGAATGGGGGATGAGGAAGAAGAAAGAGTCGAGATGACTCTTGAGTTTGTGCACATGGGTGGGTGATTATCCACATTGTGACACTCTCAGAAGAAATGGGCAAGTTAGGAGGAGTGGTAGACTTTGGAGGAGAGATGTTCTGTTTGGGACATGCTGAGTTTGAGGTGCTTATGGGATAGTGAGTTCATAATACCCAGTACACAGTTTGGGGCATGTGGGATTAACGCTCAGAAGGGTCTATGGCCAGATGGATAGAGATCATGGAATCGCCTACGCAGAGATGATAATTGAACCTGTGGGAGTTGATGTGATCCCACTGAGAATAAAATAGGACCTTTGATGCCCACAGTTAAGGGACAGTTCACTAGCCAATGTTACAGTAAAGGAGACTAGTCTGGCAAGTGAAAAGGGAAATGGGGGGGGAAAGGAAGAGAGATTTATTAAGACGTACCAGGTGATGTACCTGGTACATGGTGATGTACGGCTGTCTCTTTAGTTCCTCACAGAAGCCCTGTGACAGGTGCTGTTATTATTCTCATTATTGTTCTGAGAGACAGAGCTTGAGTGACTTGCTAGTTAGTGTCTGAGGTTGGATTTGAACTCTAGTATTCTTGACTTCAGGCTCAGCTCTCGATCCATTGGGCCACTGAACTGCTTAGAAATAGCAGCATCATAGAAATTCCAGAGGGTGGAGTATCTGGGAGGGAGAGGATGATTAATACTGTCAGACACAAGGGTCAAGAAGTATTAGGACCGAGAAAACAATCTTTTGTCTGGGAGAATTGACTATTCAGATGCTTCTCTGAATGAGATGTGTCTTCTGGGAAACTTCATTCTTTAAAAAAGTTTGATTGCTTTTCAAATATTCATCTCTTGAGAAACCAGTGGCTTGTGCTGTTATATACCTACACTTACACCTACACGTACATGTACATGTATACCCACATCCACACCCACACCCACACATACACCTATTCAGTTTTTCCGATGTCATTGGTATCACTATGAATTTGATGAGTATAACTTCCTATTCCACTTTTCTCTGCTTGAAGTAGTCTCCCTTCCCCTCAGTGTAATGTCTTGGGCTCATCCTTGTTGGCATCCTGTGTAATATTTACTTGTCCAGTGTATACAGTCATGTCTTACAATTTTCTTGCCCAATGTTCCTTCTTGTAGAATTGTTTTGAATATCTTGATTAGCCATGAATGATGCCTTGTCTTGCATGTTTCCTTTTGTGTCTGTGTTGCTTCTGGTACTGTACCTATTTCAGTTGTATTTTACAAATGTGGCTAAGCATTTTTTTTTAGTCCTTTTCCATTTCACTTCATTTGAATTTTCCTGTTTTTTAAGCCAGTTTTTAATGAAAGGTGAATTTAGGCGCTTTGGTTTTTTCTGAGGGAGGCTCTTTGAACTTCAGTTCTGGTCCGACGCTCTCTTCAGTGTGCTGCACAGCTACTACACATTAACAGCATTAACGATGAGCATCTTTAATTTGCTTGTTCATCTCTCCACGTTCTGGGATAGGATTGCCACATGGCATTGAAGCACCTTCACACTTAAAATGTGCAGCTTTGAGTTGGCAGAATCTCAGTTTGGGTTAAGATGCAGGTCAGTAGTTGAATTCCTCGTAATAGGGAGCTTTATGGTCAGTGTGATGCAGCGTAAGGAGGACTGAGCCTGGGGTTTTGGGGCTTGAGTCCGGATCCCAGCTGGACCATTTGTTTTCACACAAGTTATTTCATCTCTCAGAGCTTTCATTTCTTAGTTTGTACATGGAAGAGGCTGGGCCAAAAGACTCAGGGTCCCTTCCAGCACATAGATTTGTGATCCCATGATCCTCCTGTCTGAAGTAAAAAAGACTCAGAAAGGAACCTAGAATCAGTATTTACAATTGTTAGACACTTAAAGTTCATCCAGCCTGCCCTCTTCATACAAGTGAGCAAATTAAGGCCCTGAATAGAAAAGTTTGTCCGCAGTTAAGGAGTGGATAAGTGAGAGATGGGGTAAGAACATGTTTTCTAATTCTGTCTGCATTGCTCTTTCCACTGATTCCATGTGGGTGGTAGCAAGAAGCATAAATTGATAATAATTTGTGGTTCTGGGTAGTGAGATAAGATGAAAGTTTACCTGAGGACCAGAACCTTCAATTTAGGGGCATTTAGCAGGGAATCATCTGGAGACAGAATGGTTATTGACGTTTGGGGGGGAAGAATATTGGTCAGTCCTGCTCTGGAACGTGAGAAGATTCCAGGTTGCGTCCTGAGAGGAGGAATTGTCAGAGGGATGGGTTGATTGAAACATTGGTGAGAATGTTGTTAGTTAGAATTACCTGTGGCCTGTGTGAGGACTGCTGTCAAGGCCTAGGTGGAATTTATCTTGGGTTATCTCTGGTCTACCCAGGATACCCACCTGCTATTCCATAGACATTCATCCCGCCCATTCGGCAGATGTTTATGAAGTGCTTCAGCACTCGACATCATCACTGTTAATTCTTGCCTTTGCACCAGTGGTTTAATTCCAGATTAATACAGGAAGCTCTCATTTCCTGAAATTGGTACGACCCTTTGGCTCCTCAGACTTGACGTGACCTAACAGAATTTCACCTGCTTTTCCTGTAAGCCTGTTGGTCCTTCTGATTTTCCTGATTTCTGTGGCACCTGGTCTCTGTGTATGAATCTTTGGTTTATTGGTTTTCTTTGTCTCTCACATCTAGTTACTAGGTTCTGTTCATTCTATCTGGACAATTCTAATCTGGCCCAATTCTGCTGTTGTAGCATAAGTCTACATTACCACTTACTTGGATTAGTGAAGTGACCCTCTAACCAGTATTTCTACTTCCTTTTACTTTCTCCTGCAGTCTGTTATACACTGTTGCCAAATTAACTTTATGTATAGATTTGAGTGAATCTTACTGAGTAAAGCGATAACTTCTTCATTTCCATGGTATGGTATCGCCTTAGCTCATGCTACACTGTTTCCCTTCACAGATAGATAGCATGCTTCAACCATTGTTGGACTGCTTGTTTCTGTATATATTCTATGCTATCTTGAACCTGCCTTTGCTAATTCTGATTTTCGTCCCTGGAATGTGCCAGGGTTGCTCACTCCCATCCAATCACCACTTCTTAAAATCTTAGCCATTTATGACCCAGTTCAAAGGTGATATCTTGTATCAAGCCTTCCCTTTTCCTAAAAATAAGAATGATGTTTCCAGGGACGGGGGCAGGGAGGAGCTCCCTGCCCCGCTAGAAAGCTAGAGAGGTGTTGGAGGAGGGCATAAAAGGGAACAGATTGTGGGAGGGGTCTTACAGTGGGATCAATGTTCTGGGCTAGGGGGTAGGGACAAAAAGGGGAGAAAATTTGTAACTCAAAACCTTGTGGAAATGAATGATGTAACCAAGAAAATAAATTAAAATTAATGACTTAAAAAAAATAAGAATGATGTTTCCCCGCTACTTCCTCTTACTACTGATTTTGTACCTGTGAAGGACTGGATACTGGCACCCATCAACTTTGGTTTTGGACAAAATTAGGCACTCCTGGTCAGTGAACAATTACCGAAAGGTTTACTTACTCACCTCATAACAAGGAGAGAGTATCCTTTAGTATATACACTCCACTTTGGCTCTAAATGGAAATGGATTTAGTTTGAAGGGTGCTTACGCCTTGTGGGTCAGTCTTTTTTTACGCCCTTAGGTGTTGGTTCATCAGTAGCTGAGGAGTACAGTAGGTCTCTGGGCTTGGGGAAGGAAGTATCAGTAATTTATTTCAGACCGTGCCTCCAATCCCTGAGTTTTCCCTTCCTACTGTATTTCCCATTCTTTGACTGAACAGTCTGGATCATGGATTTTCTTAAGGTTAATTTTCCATCACTTCTATAGACCACTATCTGATGTAGAGCATCTGCCAGAGTGGCCTCATCTTGCTTGGTTAGCATGGTGTCACTAGTCAAGTGTACATCTTATGTACATGTGTACATGACATTAAGAAGGGAAGCCTTTTTCAAGTCTTTGCCTACCAAAATATGCCAGTATAAGTGAGAATTTAGATAGCCCTGGGGAAGGATGATGAAAGTATATTGGGGGGCAGAGCCAAGATGATGGCGTAGAAGCAGCAAGGTCCCGCAGCTCCCATGCAGCCACCTTAAGCACCCATAAAAATATGACTCTGGACAAATTCTAGGACTCTCAAACTCAAAAAAAAGGACAGAAAACACATCTCTCATGGAAGGCAGCTCGGCAGCAGGGGATCATCACAGCAGGATGTGAGCGGAGGCCAGCCCAGCCTGCAACTGAAACCGCGGCCAGGCCCAGGGTGGTAGGAAGGAGCCTAGCCGAGCAGCAGCCAATCTACAAGAGAGAAGATCTACAGCCTCCAGCAACCCACATCTACCAAGGTGTGAGAAACAGGGATTAGAGAAAGGCAGCATGGCAGGAAAGGCTCATTCTCCTCCCCCCCCCCCCCCAAGCCTGCAGGCCAGGGAGACTGGCCCAGCCTGAAACCATGTGGCCAGGCAGCCGGGAGGAGCCAAGCCTCCCAAGCCACAGTGTGAATCTACTTCAGAGAAGATCTCAAGCACCTGGAGCAATCTGCGTAAGCCAGGATTAAAGGTCAGTTGAAAGTGAGTGAAGCTTTCAAGCTAAATTTGGAGGAGGAAAAGCAGTTCGGCCAATCTACCCCCAGGGCAAGGAAGCAGTAGGGTAAGGGCAGAAATTGCTGTAACCTACAGATGCCCCCACTGGGCTGCTTCAGAGCCCCTGGCCTGTGGATCCCCCAGAGGGGCTGAGTCGATTGATCAGGGCCAAGTACCCTTGTGTTGAACGGCCTGGATCCGGATTGTGGTCTTGGGTGGTGGTCCTGGGGTGTGCTTTCAGCAAGCGAAAGCTAGGGGAGGCTGCAACACCCCCCTAATAGCTCCGGCAGCTGGGAAAACCCTAGTGATTTGGAACAGAGTTTTCCCCCCTGGAAGCAGAGTTTCACAAAGCTAAAAAAAAACAAAAAACAACCAATTAATTGACTGGCCAACATGAGGAAAAGGGAGCAAAATAAGAACAGCAATAAAACTCTAGAATCCTTTTTTGTGGACAAAAAGGATCAAAGCATGGAACGGGAGGAAGACAACACAGTCAGAATTCCCACACCAAATGCTTCCAAGACACTTGAAGAATGCCTAGAAGCTATAGATAATCTAAAAAAGGACT
>CM053601.1:17721360-17748074 GCA_028646575.1 Pseudocheirus occidentalis
CGCTGCTGCTCCGTTCCTGTTGCTACAGCCGCCTCCCACTGCTTCCTTTCCCTGGGAGCAGTTTGGCTGGACCCGCTCTTCTTCTCCCCAGTTAGCAAAATCCACTGACCTTTCTATTAGCCTTTTTGTCTTCTGGCCTGATTAGTGTGGTAACTGTGCCTCCAGTGCAACTGATCTGCTCTCCTATAGACAGGGCTCCCAGCCTGATGCCCCAGGGCTTGAGCTGACCTGGTTTTGGCCTCGGCTCCCAGACTGCTGAGGAGAGCCTCACCTGCTGAGCTGCCTGTAGCAACAGATGTGCTTTCTGTCTTGTGGAGAGTTTTGGAGCTTGAAAATCTGTTTAGAGTCCCATTTTATGCGTTTTTTAGCGTGTTTGTGTGGGAGCTGCCTTGGCTCCGCCGCCTTAAGGTTAATTTCTAACCTGAGGGATGATATGCATGAAACTGAATAAATGTTGAACAAAATGAATGCATCAGATAGCGTATAGAAGCATTGGATAATTTGGAGTGCTTGTGTTTATAATGCTGTACACAAAATAGATGCTTGCTGATTGATATGGCTGGCTGTTTAGGGGTTTTGGAATTAGCTTGCAAGGTGAGGCTTGGAATTAGGTGACACATCCTGAGCTAGCTGAGCCAGTGTTGCTTGGGTACGGGATTGTTTTTCCTCTTAGCTAACGCTACCCTCACCTTGGCCCTTTGTCTTGTCCCACCCTGCGTCCTCCTGGACTTCTTCACTAGCACTTATCATGCCCCTCTCCTGCATCTCCATTTCTCCTTCACTGGTCCCCTCTTGATTTTGGGTCTCTTTCCTAACCCTCCCTTCTGCTCTCTGCTCTAAGGTTCCTTTTCTTGCAAGGAGCCTAGTATTTCTCCTTTTTTTTCCCATGGCAAAACCTCGTTAAAGAATATTCATAACATGGGTTCATAGTTTGACTAGAAGTCAAATCACTCAGAAGAGAAATCACTCAGTTCCTTGTCTTCTTTCTACCACTGTTTTATTCAGATTATTCTTTCAAGGGTTATACTTTTATCCACTGACCTTTTCACAGAATCACTGAGTTCATTGGGGTCTCAGAGGCCAAAGAGTTCAACCCATTCCTGAACTGGAATCATCTTTTTATAATAGTTCTTTCGCTATCTTTTTCTTAAAGACCTTGTGATTGAAACCTTTTTAAGGCATCAGCTATGTAATTAAAATGAAAAATTTTCATGTATCATCTATCAGAGAGAGGATATGTGAGAGCTGAAGCCCACAGGGGATGCTGAATGTGCACTGCCTTGTGATCATTCTAGTCTTCTTGTTGGAATTGGTGAGGTGCCTGGTGATTATGCATGCTTAGGAAGCCTTAGCTGCTTTAGGTGTCTTCATTTCCTCAGAGTCCCTGCTTCTGATGTGTGTGTGAAGAGGGAATTGTTGAAGATGACTAAAGTAAACTCTTTGTCATAACCGTATTTTCTTTCTTTTAAAATTAAAAAAATTTTAGATACATAGAAAAATACATAATAAGAAACATAAACTTAAATATAAAATTAGAAAAAAAAGACATTTCATTTGTACAGCAGAACATAGAAGAGAATTCAGAATATAGAGCAGTAGCTTTTCTTTTCAAGAAAGCCGGTATATTAAATACTGTGCAGTATATTGAAAGCTGTCCATCTTTTCTTTGCTTCCTTGTAGGTTTTCTTTTGTTCTCTGCTGGACACTTTTTACTTTGTCCTTTTTCTCTCATTACTCCCTCTTACCCACCACCCTAAGGCTATAATTAAGCATGGATATTTTTCTGTATAGGTGTCAGAATCATATTTTCAAGCAACTTAGGAAAGTTAATTCCTGTTTACCTGGACCTGGACTGTCCTATTGAAGAGTTCTGAAAGCTACTGCCCTAGACTATTTATGTTGATAATTTTTAGGACAGCTAAATTACTTGACTCTCTGTGTTCCTTCTGACAATGACGTCCCAAGTGTTGATTAGTTTTTTATTTTTTTATTTATTTTTTAACAGAGGTTAAACTCTTGTACCCAGTGAAGGGAGTTTGATGTATAAGGTTCATCATAGATGGTCAGTCTAGCCTTAAAAACTTGGTAATTTAATTTTCTAGTTAATTTAATTGCAATGATCTAATCAGGGTTATGTTCTGATTTGTTTCATGAGAATTAAACACTAAATGCTTTTAGGTGATGGATCCATTGTAACTTAGATTTGGAGTTGACCTTAGATAAGAAAAATAGATCCTTTAGAGAGGAAAATGGTCTATGGTGTTTCACTACATTTTCAACATCTTTAAATTCTTACAAAATTAGGAGAATTTCTATAGGATGGGCTTGTATTTTGTAATAAAAAAAGGAAACATTTTTGAGATGTTGATTTCTAGGTTATCAGTTGTCACAGTAGTTCCTGCTTGTCAAGAATACAAGTTTTCTTTGGGACTGTTCATTGTAATTTCACAGTATCAGTTTTCAGTTGTTTGGTTATTCCTGTTTACATCTTTCTGCATATTGTTCTTCTGGTTCAGTTTACTTCTCTACGAAGAGAACGTTTTACAGCACAAAATTCCATTACATGAATGCTCCACAAATTGTTTAAGCGTCCCCTAATCTACTGGCATCATTTAGTTTGAGTTTCTAGTTCTTTGCTCCTAAAACCCCTCACATAAATTTTTGTTCTATACAGGACCTTAAAGTGCAAATTCTGGATTCTTTCCCTTATATCTGTGATGTTTCATGCATGTAATACAGCATCCTTTCCCCAATGTACTTTAGCTAGTGTACTTCCATTTACTTAGAAGCTTAATTGCAGTTGGTTGGATTTTGTAATCAAAGGTTAATTCATCACCGTATAGCTTCTGTTAGGTCTTTGGAAGTATCTCACTCTCCTAGGTCATGGACGCTAAACCATGGGGAACTATGACATCATGATTCAAATTTTTCTTTTACATTTTTCTTTTCATTATGAATTTGAAAAACATAACTTTTTCATTTAATTTCCAAAGAACAGAGAAAGTGGTCTGCATACAAAATTATGAATCTCCATTGTGTCTGGCTTGATTTTTTTGGGGTGGTATATTTCAAATTTAATGCATACCAACATTGTCTACTTGTTTGTGTTCTCTTCTGACTTTTCTCTATTGTGTATTTAAAAAAAATGACTCGTCGATACTTTTCATATATTTTTTTTTCAGTAGCATCATTACTCCCGTCATTTCCTTCCCACCCCCATAAAACCTTCCCTTGTAAAAAATAAGTGAAGCCAAACAAATCCACAGATTGTCTGTGTCTGAAAATACCTCTCCCCACTAGTCCGTGACTTTTCTGCTGAGAGGTGGGAAGCATGATTTTTCCTTAGTCTTCAGGAATTGTGATTGGTCATTGCATTGATGGTAGTTCTTAAACCTTTCATAGTTATTGCCCTTTACACAGTGTCAGTAGTCATTTTAGAAATTGTTCTGACTTTGCTCACTTTACTTTGCATAAGTTCCCATAATTCCTCCCGGGTTCTTCTGAATCCCCTCTGTGTTTCAGTAACATTGTCTTCTTACATTCGAATACTGTAATTGGTTCAGCCATTTTCCAGTTATTGTTCTTGGCTATAACAAAATATTGCTAGAGATGTTTCTGTATGTGTGGTTCCTTTCCTCTGTCCTTTACCTCCAGGGTCACAGTAGTAGTGGTGTCTTTGGATCCAAGGGCACACATGCGCAGTTGAGTGATTTCACTTTCCAGAATGGCTAGAGTACTTAACAGCTGCCCTGGTGGTTTATCTGTACGTGCCTCTTCTTCATGATACTGCAATAATTGTACTTTCTCCTTTTTTTCATCTTTGCCAATCTCATTCGTATGAGGTGGAAACTTTATTTTGCGTTTTTCTTTTTATTAGCGACTTGGAGCATTTTAAAAATTTGGTTGTTGATAGCTTTCCTTTCTTTCCTTAGGAAATTCTTGTTCATATTCTTTGACTATCTTTTGAGCAATGTTCTTGTATGTTTGAAGCAGGATATATTAGATACAGTATAGTAGAAATCTGCTGTGAAGATTTTTTCTCCCCAGTTGTTTACTTTCTAATTCTAATTGCATTGATTTTGTTTGTATAAACTTTTCCAATTTTATCCAATCAAGATTTTGTCCCCCATGAATCTCTGTCCTTCTCGTATCTGTAGTTGTGAAAAATAATTATTTTCCTTGATCCTTTAATTATCTAGTAGGCCTTCAAGTGTGGCCTTTTGACCAAATACAAACTTCACAAAACAAATCATTTTCTTAAGGTGATTTGTTCTGTGAAATTTGGTTTCAGTCATAGGGCCACATTTGAGGACCTAGGGGGCCACATGTGGCCTTGAGACTGTAGGTTCCCAATCTCAATTCTAGGCCATATCTCCATTTGGACCTTATATTAGATAATGGTGAGAGGTTGCTCTAAACCTGATTTCTGCCAGACTGCTTCCTAATTTACCCACAGGTTTTTGTAGATACAGTGAGTGTTTAACTTAGTAGTTGGTTTCTTTGAGTTTATTGAACACTGTAGTTAGGTCCTTTGTTTCTGGGTCTTGTGTACTTTGTATTCTCTTAACATTGATTCTTTTTAAAAATTCAGCACGAAATTGTTTTGATCATTACTGATTTGTAGTATGGTTTGAGATCTGGTACTACTCACCCTGCTGTTTCCTACTTTTTTTCTTGTTATTTCCCTTCAGATGCTTAACCTCTTGTTTCTCCGCATGAATTTGGTTATTAGTATCACATTGTCTAGTTCTGTAAAGTAGGTTGTCATGGCAGTGAAACTATAGATTACTTTAGGTAGCATCATCATGTTTTTTTGTTGTCATATACTAACCATGAATAATTTACATCTTTATTTAAAAAAGGTCTAGCTTTATGTTTGTAAAAGTCTTGTATCTGTCGTCATAACTCCTGCACGCCTTGGCAGCTGAACCCTCAACTGTTTTACATGTTCTCTAGGTGGAAAAGAATTTTGTTTTCTCTTGGTAATATGGCAGTTAGTTATTAAATTTCTGGGCTATGCAGAAAAGAGTTAATTTTAGAGGTTTATTTCCTTTCCTACTTCAGTGAAGATATGGACGCAATTAACTTTTTCTTGATTATTTCTTGTTTTTAAAGTAAAACAACTTCCTTATAAATGATAATATTGTTTCTTTTTTGGTCAGATTTTTTTGCCTCAGTTTCTTAGTGTCATATTGTTAGTATTTCTTGAACTTTTTCAAATAATGGAGGCTAGCAGTAGACATTCTTGCTTTATCCTTGATCTTATTAGAAAGGCTTGTAGGATTTCTCTGCGACAGAGAATGCTAATTCTTGTTTCAGATACCTCTTTACTATATTAAGGGAAATTTCATTTATTCCTTTAAAAATTATTCTAAATTTAAGAAATCTCAGATAAGATGCACATTTCTGCGTACAGAGTAGACAGAAAAAGATTGTATATGAAAACGTAGATCTCTTACATATAGCTTGCTTTTCTTTTTTAGCATACTAATTCCACCAGTAGCTTTTACAGTTGTCATGCTTCTGTGCTTCCTTGTGGCCTTCCTTCTGTTCTCTGTTATGCAGTTAAAAAAAAAATGTTTCAATCATCCTTGTTTCTTTCTTTTCCTTTTTTCTTTATCTTTTCCACCAGACTGTTGTTGGGGAAGGGGGAAAGAGAAGAGAGACAAACCCTTGAATCAAATATGCGTAGTTAAGTAAAACAAAAATTGAGTGTGTCTGAAGACGTTTTATTTTGCATCTTGTTTGAATTTCATCATCAGTCATTCTGCATGTTGTAGTTTGTCTTTGGAATGATCACAGTTCTTCAAAGATCACAGTTTTTCAAAGTTGCTTTTTAAGAATAATGGTGCTTTTACTGCACAATTTGTTCTATTAGTTCTGATCATTTCAGGTCTTTCTAAGGTTTCTCTGCAACCATCCGTTTCATCATTTATTCCCCAGTGGATGAACATTTCCTAAGTTTCTAGTTCTTTGCTACCATAAAAATAGCTGCTATAAATATTTTTCTACATTTACATTCTTTCCCCCTCTCTTTACTTTTTTCTCTTTGATCTCTCCACCAGTAGTGCATTAATGTGCTTATTTCCCTATATCCTCTCCAACAATTCATTTTCCTACTTTGCTACTCTAATGGGTAGCTTTAACTTTCATTTCTTTAATTACCTAATTGGATCTTTTAAATGATTGATAGCTTTTATTTCTTCTTTGAAAACATCTGGTTCCTGACCTTTGTTCATATATCAATTGAAGAATAGCACTTGTTCTTATAAATGGGAATCAGTTCTTTATGTATCTTAGATGTGGGATTTTTATCAGAGAAACTTTTGGCAAAGGTTTGCTTCCCTTCTAATTTTAGCTACATTAGTTTTGTTTCTGCAAAATTTTTAAAGTTTTATATAATCAAAATCACCCATTTTACCTACTGTGATGCCCTCTGTCTCTTTTTGTCATGAATTTTCCCACATCTAAAAATGGAAAAAGATAATTTCTTCCTTTGTTTCAGAATAGATCTTCCCATCTTGCCCTGGCTAGAAGTATGACAGCCATTCCCAGGACCGTTCCTGACTTCACACTTTATGTTAAGACTTCTGGGCAAAAAGTCTGGACTGAGCTTTTGTCTCCTTTGGTCCTCCAGCTTTCTTGGGTGACTGAACACTTTGTTACTCCAGAACCTCGGGGCCAGTTCAGGGCTGGGACTTGCAAGTTTTCAGTGTTCCCTAAGTGGTCTGATCTGGGGCAGAGTCTGACTTCTTCCCTCTTGGTCTGAGTTCTGCTTATTCCTGACCTGGGTGTTGTATCTGTTTAACACTGGTGTGAACTGGCCCTTTGATGGAAATATTAGTTGTTGTTCTTTGTTTTGGTAGAGGACCAGTGATATAATGAGGCATGTGGTGTGTGAACTGGATTTAAGTGAGGCAGAGTTAAACAGAGTCATCTGAGTCCAGTGGCAGGACAGAAGTGAAAATGACTGGTAATGGCCCAGGATGCAGTGGATGACCTGGGCATCTTTGATTGCTTTAATTGCTCCAGAGAGCCTGCTTCAGCCACCTTCATGGCCACTGCAACAGATTGTTCTCATCTGCCCATTCTTTTGGGGGAAGTCTTTACGTGCTTGGGGTATACATCCCCCTAACTCACCAACAGGTTTGAGGATGGTTACCCTCAACCTGGTTTAGTCCTGTTGCTGAGATGGTTTACTGGAGTGTGGCACATGCTACAGCTTCTTGCAGCCACAGGTCGACAGATGGGACATCAAAGGTGGATAAGCAGCCCTGAAAAGGGCTCTGCAGTCCCTCGCACCAGAAGTATTAGTCCTCCCTGAACACCCCCTAAACCTCGAAAGTTCTAGTAGACTCCTGTTGCACTTGAGCACTGTTAGCTAGCTACAAAGCTCTTCAGGTTCAAAATGCCAAAACTTCAGGCTGCCCTGGTTTTCCATTGAAGCTTTTAGACAGAGCTGGAGGCTGGAGCAGAGCCCCTGCCCATCTTGGGGGTCTAAGCCACTTAGCTACTGTTGGTTTCTCTGAACTTGATCCTTGTTGGTTACACAGCCTAGTTAGTACCTGCAAACACTTCTCATCTTTAAATGCCTTCTCAGTCTGCCCTGGATCCCTGACCCAGAGCAACTGGGTGGTGAACAACAGATCTGTCAGTTGGTACCTAACGCCCGCCAGCTTGGGGTCTCTTGTCTTTCAGTTCCTGTGAACTGAAATCCTAGAATGTTCCACTGCCTTTTGCCCCTTGCCAGGTCCCCAGTGTTCACAGATGCCTCTGTTTCCCTTTGCTCACTTAGGCTGGGAAGTACAACTCCTGATTTCAGTCTTGGATTTGTCCATCAGGATTGGGTCTGGCGAATTTTCTATATCTTAACCCTGAGACAGTAAATCAGATGAGGCTTTTTTAACTCTTAAGAGGTTTTTGGGTGACATTTTACATATTGTTAAATTTCACTTCAGAGCTATAACTTATTCCATCAGTCATTGTGGAAAAAGTAACTAACGTTAGACTTTTATTTAGAAGGGATGTTTGTTCTGTGCTCATAACATTAAGATAAATGCATTTGAAACCCTGCAAAATATCATTTTCAGTTATGATTACGGTGAATGTTCAAGTGTGTATCTTTCTTTTGAGCCAAAGTTTTTGTATCAGGCTTTGAAGTTAAACTGACTTTGCTACTTTCCTGCTCAGGTTTTTTGTTTGTGCAACATTAGTGTGTGTCACGCTCTAGTTTCTTGTGCTGGATGGTTGTGTAATGATGTCAAAGCTGGTGTCTAAAAGAGCTGCTGCAGTTTCCCAGAATGGAAGTGTCAGCATCTTTCAGTTTTCAGTATTTACTTTAACTTTACACTTTCAGACTGAACTCACAATCCCTTGTCCTTTCACCTCTCCTAAATCTTCCTTTTATCCTCACCAGGATCCCTTGTTCCCTTTAATTGCTTCCTGCCCTCTCAGTCTTTCATCCCTTTCCTGGCCTCTCTCTTTTGACCCTTGAGATTCGGGATCCTATATATAACCGTTTTAACAGGGCACTGACTTCTCTCTTCATCTTCTGGCCTTCTTGTCCATCTGTTCTTCATATCTGACTAATCCTTAACCTTAACAGCCATGTTGCCTAAAGTCTGTGCAGTTCCTATTCCATAGCTTCTGAAAGCTGTTGGAGGAAGTTAAAGGAAGTTAAAATGCTCAGGTCCAGTATAAATTCTTACTACCGTCAGCTGGACCCTTAGTGGTGCACAGTAGTTCTTTTACTCACCTTTATTGTCTATTGCTGTTTTCTACCTACTCTTTGCACAGGTTCCCATATGGTTCCTAGGACTCCCTTTCCCAACCCTTTGATTCTGACTCAGGGCTCTTGAAATTTTTTTTTTCATTCCTTACCCTTACTAGTAAAAAATTCTTGAGCATGTACCCCCAATATATGTATATTTACTTATTCATGAATTATATGTGCTCTACAGTGTTAATAGTGTTGTATGTTATAAAGTTTACACAGAAATAAAGTTAAAAAAGGATGAGTTAAATATGAAGTAACATTTAATATTATAGTCATTAGGGAGCCAGTGAAGTTGAGTAGAGGAGTGACATGTTTAGACCTGCTTTTTAGGAAAGTGCTTGGGTGGGGTGGTGGTGGTCAGTTGGAGCATTGAGAGGTTTGAGGCGGTAGAACATTGAGGAGGTTATTGCAATTATCCAGGATGGGCGATGAAGGCCTTGCTCTAGGACAGGGGTTCTCAAGCTGTGGTTTATGTTCTATTTGTAACAATGAAAATACATCCTGCATATCACATAGATATGCAAAATTACAGTTACAAAGTAGCAGTGAAAATATTTTTCTGGTTGGGGATTGCCACAACATGAGGAGCTGTATTAAAGGGTCACAGCATTAGGAAGGTTGAGAACCACTGCTCTAAGAGGTCTGTATCTTCAGTAGAGAGAAGGAAACACATGCAGGATCAGCTGTGGAGGTCCAAAGAGAAAGACCGAGTGAAGAGACAAGCACTGTACAGATACTTCTAGCTGTGTGACCTCTTCTTGCCTCAGTTTCCTCAGCTGTAAAAAAGGGGACAATAATAGCTCCTAACTCTCAGTGTTATTGTAAAGATTACATGAGCTAATATTTGTAAAGTTCTGGCTTTGAACTCAGATCTTGACGCCAGGCCCAGTAATCTGTCCACTGCGCCTTCTAGCTGACTCTTAGCTCATCTTCCTTGTCTCTGTTTGCTTGTGACCATGTCCGGTTGTGATTATCCAGACTATTACTGATGCTTCCCAGGCTCTCTGGTCCTTCTTATGCTGCTGGAAATCTAAGCAGGGCAGTCTGCACTTCTGCAATGTTCTCTCTTTTTGTCAGTGGCTTTCCTTGCCCTCTCAGCTTACCAGTTCCTTGCATTGTCCTCCTCCTGATGGGACGTAAGGTCTTTAAGGGCAGGAACTATGATTTCTGACTTTGTATTTCTTGTACCTACTACACCACCTGGCATACCTGGCTTATAAATATTGTAGTTAGAATGTTGACCATGATTGGCTACTGAAGCATTGCTCTATGTGCTTGTCCTTATTTCACCTTCACTATTCTCTCCCTCCCTCTTCCTCTCTCTCTCTCTCCCTCTCCCCCTCCCTCCCTCCCTGTCTTTCTCTCTCTCTCTCTCTCTCTCTCTCTCTCTCTCTCTCTCTGTCTCTCTCCCCCTCTCTCTTTCTCTCTCTCACACACACGCACGCACGCACACACACATTGAGTTGTGTGTGTTCAGTAAAAAACTATTAAATTGTGTAGGCGGATAAATGTAGGCGATATGTTTGAGAATTTCTTGGTACCTTAGCCTAATTTTGAATGCTGAGAAGAGAAACATTTATTTTGTAACACTCTCATTTGTTGCTAATATTTTGATACCTTGATTGAGACTTGATTACATTTAACTTTCATGGTAGGAATTACTTACATGACTTAATGAATAATAAAGTTCATTCTTTAAAAGTGGTTTTGGAATTTTATTACATTAAAATAATTTTGAGAGGCTCTTTCTAGTAAATTTCAATCATAATTTACATTTCTAGTATCTTCTCTAGTCTGAGATATTTTAAAACAAAATCATTTGTCAAAATGTCTTAAGACTCAGAGGAATTTAGGGCAGGAAGGGATGTTAATCATCGTTTACTTGGAGTCACAGAGTTTTAGAGCTGGAAGAGAATAATTGTGATGAGATGATAATAATTGTCAGCAGCTCTTTAGTTCAACCCATAACTCAAAGAAGTCCCCACTGAGATATCCCTGACAGTCACTTGCTCACCAAGGTTCAGCTTGAAGATCTCAAATAGGGTTAAGGGGTCTGTACAGTGTACTGACTTTTTGGTCGTGGTTACTAAAACTGTTTTCTGCTGACACTGCCGTTTCACAGGCGCTCCAGCAGCGTATTACTGTGCCTAATTCTCCACAGGATCCTATTTTCCATTTTTGACATCTTTGCCAGTTTGATGTGTGTGAGGTAGGACCTCTGAGTTGCTGTAGTTCTTTCTTTTTTTTTTTTTTTGGAGGGGGGAGGGAAAGGCAGTTGGGGTTAAGTGACCTGCCCAAGGTCACACGGCTAGTAAGTGTTAAGTGTCTGAGGCTGGATTTGAACTCAGGTCCTCCTGATTCCAGGGCCAGTGCTCTATTTACTGTGCCACCTAGCTGCCCCTGTTTTCATTTCTTTATTAGTGATTTGCAACATTTATAACGAATTGCTGTTGATAGTTTGGTTTTCGTTCTTTGAAGCAGCTTCCCCCAGACTATTTGTCCTGCTTCCAGTCCAACCCCACAGCAATTCCTTTGGAGAAAGGGCCAGATCCTCACAACTGCCAACCAACTACATCTCACAAGGCAGGCGGTCCAGTCTAGCTGAAGCAGAAAGGCTCCCTGGGGGAGAGGCGGAAGACAGCATGTACCAGGCAAGTCAAACCACTGTGATCTTGACCACCATCTCGGCTCAGACCCTGGTGGAATCAACCCAGGACCCTAAACCGAAGAGCTTTTGGAATTAGCATGCATCCAGCCCAGTGCCCTTCAGCCATCATGCCGGGAAGCACTCCTGTGGGAATGCAGCCTGGCCCCAGATCCTGAAGACCTAGAAAATAATTCTTGCCGCAGTGGTCCTTGGTACTCTCAGATTGTCCAGCACCAGAAACTGCTAGTATTTGATGAGTGGAAATGACTGTAAAGAAGAGGCACGACCCATCTCCCCAAGAACCTGGAGACCTTCCCATCTGCCTTTCAGCTGAAGCCTCATTATACTGTGAGCTCCTTAGGAGCAGGGATTGCTACTCTGTGTTTGCATACTCAGTGCTTAGTAAAATTTCAAATAAATTCTCTTTTCTCCTTTTCATTCCTTCTGCCCCCTCCATTTCCAGTCGTGGGATTTCATTTCCAGTTTTTTTGCTATGACAAAAAATGTGGCTATAAATATTTTGGCCGAATTGTAGACTTTCTTCTTATCTTTGGGATGTAAACCTAGTAGTGGGACCTCAGTCAGAATGATTATACTGATTCACAGCTCCCATAGCAGGGGGCCTATCTTTTCCCTCCAAAACTGATTATTCACATTTTTTGTCACCTTTGCCTATTTTGTGGGTATAAAGCGAAACCCTCAGTGTTTTTTTTTTTTGGAGGGCAATTGGGGTTAAGTGACTTGCCCAAGGTCACACGGCTAGTTTTTGTGTTAAGTGTCAGAGGCCGGATTTGAACTCGGGTCCTCAGGTCCTGACTCCAGGGCCCGTGCTCTATTCACTGTGCCACCTAGCCGCCCCTTCCTCAGTGTTGTTTTGATTCACATTTCTCTCTTTGGTGATTTGGAGCATTCTTTGACATGGCTATTTTTGCAGTTCTTTTGAGAACTCTTTGATCATATCATTTATTGGGGAATGGCTACATAAAAACCTAAAGGGTTGTAGAATGTGGAGAAGGGGAGTAACTGGTTTGTGAGCAGTTTTATTTAAGTGATAAAGACTTTCTAAGCTTTGTAGAATATGGACTGGAGTGGGGAGAGGATTGAGGCAGCTGTCTTCTAATTAAGGACCCTGGTGCAGTTCAGAGTTTATGAGGAACTGTATCTGTGAGTTGTGAGAATTTGCTAATGGTTTTGGCTCCTGGAGGTCTCAGTGATGACCCCTGAATTGGCAGCTTAGGCGATGAGGGATGCTGGTGCCCCTGGCAGTCATAAGATAGCTCAGAAGAGGAAAGGATCTTGTTGGGGTGTGGAGTTTTGTTTTTTATATGGTGAGGGATATCCAATCTGGGATACTTGATAATTCTAGTTTTGTAGAGCAGGAAATTTAAGATCGAAGGTCTTAATGCAGGGACTAGAGGCCAGTTTGTCTTACTGCTTCTTCTAATCTAGTGTTCTTGGCGTCCCCTCCTCCCCCAAATTGAGCAGTTTTAAAGAGGCTTTTAGTTCATATGCAACTCAAAATGGGTTAACAATCTTTCTTTAATCAAACAAACATATCCTTTACCTAGTTCAGAGGGAAAAGTCAACACCCTGAACTCCAGAGAACACAAGAAACAGATCAGCCGACGGGCTTCCAACCATCTGACCATCACATCCATACCTATTC
Source organism: Pseudocheirus occidentalis (assembly GCA_028646575.1). NCBI lineage: Eukaryota > Metazoa > Chordata > Mammalia > Diprotodontia > Pseudocheiridae > Pseudocheirus > Pseudocheirus occidentalis. The sequence continues at coordinate 17,734,450 of CM053601.1, forward strand.
AAGTTACCAGAGAGGGAAGCATCAACATCTGTGTTTTTCAAAGCCAGGGGGCTCAACGGCTTCCCAGAGTCTCATCTGGCCAAATCACACAACTCTTCTCAAAGTGAGCCCCAAAGCAAAGCCTCACATCAAGGCCTATATATAGGCTTCTCCTGGGTCAGCCCTCTTGACCCACTGTCCAATTACAAAGTAACAAGGCGTGGCCATTCCCCCCCCCAAAAACAAGCTTCCTCCACAGGCTCCACGTGACCACATTCAACCCATTATGGGGCAGAGTATACTTTCAAATCAGGGAACATTCTTGGAGCCACTTAAGCCTATCAAAGGGCCTGGCGGCAGGAAAGAGCTTCAGATTCTCTTTACAAGCCAGCTTGGAGAAGCTTTAAATAACAGTTAAAAAAGTTTTGCTTACTGTGTAGAGATAAAAGCAAAGCTAGGATATGTGAAGGGAGGAGACAGATGGGCATTGTAGGCATGGAAGTAGGAGCTGCATGGTGTGTCCTGGAAATGGCTGGTGGGCTAGTTGGGCCAAAATGGAGTGTGAACCAAAGAGAGTAAAGCAAAATCATACTGGAAAAACGTGGGAACTTGACTGGAAGGCTTGAAATGAAAGGAAGCTGAGGATTTTGTCTTGTAGAGTCAGGAAGCAGTCATTGAAAATTTTAGTGACAGGGTCAGATTTGTGCATGTCAGTGAGAGCTGGATGGAAGATGAATTTGAGAGGGTGCGAGACGAGGGGAAGGGGAGTCTTGATGACATGGATTTGCATCAGAGTGGTGACGTCAGAGAAGAGAAGGGGTCTCCTTAGGAGAAAGGTGACAAACGTGCCCAGGATCTGGCACTGGATTGGATGTGGGGAGGGAGAGAGCGAAGGATTAAGGATGGTCCTGGGTAGACAGAGGAGTTAGGGAGAAGGGGGAGGCCTGGAGGGCAAAGATAACAGCATCCAGTAGAATGGAGTTGTCCCAGTGACAAAGTCGACATTGGCCCCATGCTGATAGGTTTTATTGTCTAGAGAAAAATTGAGCTGTTAGAATTTTTATCTCGGACAAATGTGGAATTTTCAGTTATCAAACTATTGGAAAATTTTGCTCATCATTACTATGTGTGCATTTATTTTCGTGGAAGTACAAGTATTAAAATAGTTTAAAAATGTGGATACTTCAGTAACTTACTGCAGCAGTCGTGTGATACGGTGGAAAGAGTGCTGGATCTGGAGTCCCAAGATAGGGATTCAGATTCTGACTCCATTAAATCAGTGTGTCTTGGCCTCAGTTTCCTCACTTGTAAAATGAAGGTGCTCATGACCTCTAAGGTTCATTACAGCTCTGCATTGCTCAGTAGGTCAGATCTGTCTTCATAAATTATAAAATAGCTGTTAAAGGTTCAGAGAGGTCAAACAGCATCCTCAAGGCCACACAATTCCTAGGGAGGGTTGGATTAACTTAGGTCTTTCTGCTTTCTGGTCAAGAATGCTATGTAAGGCACATTTTTTAAGTCCCTACTGTGCCAGTGGGTTCATAGATAAGAAAAAGACAGTCTTGGCTCTCAAGCTTACAATCTGATGCAGGAAGATAGCACACAAAAAGAAGTTGAAAATGTTGAGGGAAGAACTCTGGCTTTTACAGACATCAGGACAAAAACGAGATCTCCAGGTGGCAGAGCTGCTCCTTTTAATGTCCTGTTGTAAACAGAAGGGCTGCAGGAATATATTTGAGGAATTGACCTTTTTTTCTTTCCTATGTATTTTGAAGTAGTTTAGTTTTGTTCTCCTCCCTCTCCCTCCCTCCCTCCCTCCCTCCCTCCCTCCCTCCCTCTGCTTTTTGGAGGGGGGAATGAAGGGCAATTGGGGTTGAGTGACTTGCCCAAGGTCACACGGCTAGTAAGTGTTAAGTGTCTGAGGCTGGATTTGAACTCAGGTCCTCCTGACTCCAGGGACGATGCTTTTATAACTGTGGCACCTAGCTGCCCCTAGTTTTATATTTTCAAAAACAACTAAAACTTTTAGAACTTTTTAGATTCTATAGGTAGAATTCATTTTTAATGAAAAACATTGCATACGATAAAGTTTTATTGTATAATAAAGTTTCTGTATTACAGGTTTATCTACTAAAACTAGCTAGGTATCACCAAGCCTCTTCTGACTCATCACTTGTATGAATACCACCAGTTTTGTTGGAAAAGCAATCCTCTTTACAATATTCACGGTTTATGGAAAAGTGAAAGTATTTAATGAAGCTCTTTTTGCTTTGTGGAAGATGGTAATATAACTGTACTTGCTGAGTTTAAAAAAAATACCTGCTTTAAGAATGCCCAAAGGTTTTGACACTGTCTCCCTCTTTTCTTCTTGCCCATGAGACTGCTTGGGACAGTGCCAGTGGTGGCCTGAGTTGGCAGAGCCTCCTCATGGACTTAGGAGAGACTTGTCTGACCCCTTGTTTTTCCTACCATCTCCATGGAGAGTGTTCCTGTTGAGCTCCTTCCAGCCTTAGCTGCATAGCTCACTTCCCGTTTTTCTGCACACTTCCCGTTAAAGTCATGCCCTTTGATCTTCTAACTGTTGTTACCTCATGAAAGCCTTTTTTTTTTCTTATTGCTCTTCTTCACCTTCTTTAAGAGCCCCAAACTGATCTCAGAGCAGGGCTAAGCAATATAAGGGTGGTGTGATAATATATTTTGGTAATACTAGAGGAAAGCTACAAATTTCCAAGTTACATTTTTTAAAATTGCAATAAATTTCCAAAGCCCTTGAAAGTGCTTAGAAATACCTTTTAGAAGGTACACAAATATACCTTCTCATAGTAAATGTTCTTTTACTCAAATATCAACGTTCAGGAAAGAAAAAAATCGTTAAATTTTAATTGTTTTGCTCGTTTAATGACGACTCAAAACTATAGTTTTCTTGCTATTTTTTCTTCTAAAATATATATCACATCTGTTGCATCATTAATAAATTAATCTTTTGTGAGGTGACTTGGTACACTAACAATTTATAATAATATTTCTAATCTCTCTGTTGACCTCCAGTTGCTTATCTTGAACTGCCTTTCAGGCATCTTGAATGGGATGTCCAATAGATATCTTAAGCTCAGCATGTTCAAAGTCTAACTTATTATCTTTCCCAATAAATCTTTCTCCACCTTCCCCCTTTCCTGTTACTGTGTAGGACAACACCATCCTCCTACTCCCTCAGGCTAATAACTTAGGAGTTATCCTGGATTTCTTACTATTTTACACCTCGCATATCCAAGTTGTTGCCAAGGCCTGTCACATTGATCTTTGCAACATCTCTTGAATATGTTCCATTCTCTCCTCTGACATTGCCTACATTTTAATGTAGGTCCACATCATCTCACACTTGGACTGTTAGAATACCCTGTTGGTGACTTTGCCTGCCTTAAGTTTCTATTCAATCCATCCTCCATTTTCAGGTCACCAGAGTGATTTTCCTAAAGCTTGGGTCAGAATGTCTCATCTCCCTTCTCAGTAAATTCAAGTGGCTCCTTATCACCTCCAGAAACAAATACAAAATGCTCAGTTTGGCATTCTAAATGCTTCATAATTTAGGCCCCTTCTACCTTTCCAGTCTTCTTACACTTTACTCCCCACCTTATACCCTTCAGTCTGGTGACATTGACCTCTTTGCTCTGCTGGGAACAAGACATGTTATGGATTATTTTCTCTAGTTGTCCAGCATTCCTGAATTGTTCTCCCTTGTCATCCCCTAGGAGGTTGGAAAAGGTTCACTGTAGAAGGTGGGATTTTAGTTGAAACTTGCGGGAAGCCAGGAGGCGGTGATGATATCCCATAGTCACCTCAAATTTAACATGTCCCAAACCAAACTTGTTATTTTCCCCTTAAACTTCTGACTCCTCCTAACTTCCTTATTTTTGTTGAAGGCCAGCCCTGTTCTTTGAGTTACTCTGTTTTGAAATCCATTAATAGTTAAATTCCACATAAAGTACTTCTGCAGTAGGTACCTCTCCCCTCTCTTATTCGCCTCTTAACCCCCTTATCATCTTGCTTCTGACCTGATATATAGCAGTCCACTGAAATGGGTCACTCCAGACTTACCAGTGTCTCTTAGTTGCCAAATCCAATGGTCTTCTCTCAATCCTCATTGTCCTTGACCTCTCTGCAGCCTTTGACACTGCTGATCACTCTCTTCCTTGATACTTTCTTCTCTTTCCTGATTTTCCTCTTATCTCTCTGACTAGATCTTTTCTGTCTCCTTTGCTGGATCCCCTCCCAATCATGTATCCCTCAGGGTTCTGTCTGGGCCCTTTTCTCACTCCGTATTACTTCACTTGGTGATCTCATCAATTCCCATGGCTTTAATTACCATCTCTATTCTGATGATTCTCAAATCTACCTTTTCTGCCCCTGTCACTCTGCTGACCACAAGTCTCTCATCTCCTTCACTGGCTTCTCAGCATCGTGAGCTCGATGTCCAGTAGACACCTTAAACTCAGTATGTCCAAAACAGCTCATTATTTTTTCCTGTTAATCCTCCGCTCCCCTTCCTGTTACTGTATAGGCAGGGCAACACCATTCCCAGTCTCTCAGGCTGGCAACCTCAGGGTCATTTTGAGTTCTTCCTTATCTTATCCCTCGTATCCAAGCTAGTGCCAACGCCTGTCAGTTTTTACCTTTGTACCATCTTTCGAATATGTCCTTTCTCTGATGCATGACTCTTGGGTCTACCTGCCTCCAGTTTCTCCTCCCATTCCATTGCTAAATTGATTTTCCTAAAACACGGGTCTGATGTCACACCCCCTACTCAGTAAGCTCCACTGGCTCCCTCTTCACTCCAGGACAAAATACAAAATATGCTCTTTGGCATTTAGAGCACTTCAGAACCTACTTGTACCTTATTCCCCAGCACAGACATACTCTTTGATCCAGTGGCCTCCTGGCTATTCCACAAAGCAGACACTTCATCTGCTGCTTCTGAACGGTTTGTCTGACTCCCTTTGCCCTAACACTTTCCCTCTTTTGAGATCTGACTACAGACCTCCCCGACTTCCTTTAAGTCCTACCTTCTCTAGAAGCCTTCTCTAACTCTTCTCACACAATCCTTTGAGCATTTTTGGTTTATCCTGTATGTCTGTAGCTTGTCTTGGATGTCTCTGTTTTCATGGTGTCTCTCCTCTTAGATCATAAACTCCTTGAAGGCAGGGGCTGTCTTTTGCAATTGTTTTTGTATTCCCAGCTTTTAGCACAGTGTCTGGCCCTTTGTAAATGTTTATCGATGGATAATCCTCTATATCCAGTCAGTTACCAAGCCGTATTGATTATTACCCTTCCTCAGCAAGGAGCCAGATAGCTAGTGCCAGGGACTGAATTAAATGCTTCACAGCTTTCTGCTATGCTGCTGACAACAGGAGGGAGGTACTTTTATTAACCTTACTTTACAGTTGCAGAATCAGAGATAGAGGTCAAAGTGATTTGCCCAGTTACACAGCTAGGAAATGTTTCAGTGTAGATCAGAACTCAGTCTGTTGCACTGCCTGGCTGACTATAGCTTTTCTCACATCTGCTGCCTTTCTCTTCTCATACTGCAGCCCTTCATGTCTCTCCTGTACTTCATAGTAGTCTCCCAGTCTCTCTGCATCCATCCCTTCTTCCACATACCTGCCACATTGATTATCTTTTTTTTGGAGGGGGGAAGACAGGGCAATTGGGGTTAAGTGACTTGCCCAAGGTCACGCCACTAATAAGTGTTAAGTGTCTGAGGTCAAATTTGAACTGAGGTCCTCCTGACTCCAGGGCTGGTGCTCTATTCACTGTGCCCCTGCCCCCATATTGATTATCTTAAAGCATAGATCTCATCCTACCGTTTCCATATTAAAGAAACTTTAGTGGTCTCCTATAGCCTGTAAGGTAAAACACTCCTTCGTTTGGCATTTAAAGTACATCCTAGTATAATCCATAGGGCATCCAGGCTTCCTCCCTCCGTGCACTGTACTTTGGAGCAGCTGGGTGGCCTCATGGAACAAGGTGGTAGACTCGACATTAGGAAGAACTGAGTTCAAATCTGGACAGATCACCTGACCCATGGACCCTCCTATCAAAATAGGGGTAATATAGTGCCTGCCTTATCAGGTTGTTGTCAGAGTCATTAGCAATAACCTATGTAAAGTGCTTTGCAGACCTTAAAGCATCATATACGAGCTGCTGCTTCTCCTTTTCCTCCTCTCCCCCCACCCCCTATTTTCTGTCTAGTCCTCCATGACCAGAATGCTCTTCCCTGGTGTCTCTCCCTTCAGAAAGCCCTGACTCCCTTGAAGGAGCCCAAATATGGAGCTTAGGTACTCTCTTCCATGGGTTCTGTCCTGGATTCCTCCAATCACTACTCCTTCCTCATCACTGCATAAATCTTTTGTACATATTTTGTATTTACTTGTCTATCAATCTCTTCTGTCCTCCTCCTTCCCCCACGGTCCTGTCTAGTGCTCTGGGCTGCCAGGCATGTGACGGGTCACATCATGTACCTTCTCCCTGTATTCTTATCTATAAAACTTGGATGATAATACTGATCAGTATTTGGCTCAGAAGGATTTTTGTAGGGAGAATAATGTTCATTGTAAAGTGAACAGCATGCATTTAGAGTTAGGGTTAATGTAGCGTAGTTTTGATATAGCTGTGAAGTTTGTTGTTTTTAAAACTGATACTGTGCTTAAACGGGAAGTCTTAGCATTTTGCACGACTATAGAGGGGATCATAATTTTAATTAACTTGACTGCTTTGTAACTTGTAGGTGAAATGGCATTGAATGTTTCTAGGTTAAAATGGGAATTTCTTGATAATAAGTAAAGAAGAAATATTTCCCCTTCTCCTGCCCATAGTCATTTTTTAAAGCACATGTGATTTTCGAAAAGAATCTTTAGTTTATATGTCCACTTTTTTCTTTTGAATTAACTTTACTCCCTCTTTCCCCCAGGTGGATTCTCCACTGTGTTTCTGGTACGGACGCATGGTGGAACACGATGTGCATTAAAGCGAATGTATGTTAATAACGTGCCTGATCTGAACATCTGCAAGAGAGAAATAACAATTATGGTAAGAGAATAATTAACCTTTGAAGCATTGGTTGTGTACTTGTGCAGCATCAAATGACTGATGAAAGCCCTTCAAATTTGTTCCCATGTACCTTACCCCCTTACTGTTGTTTCAGTAATGCAGGAAAAGCAGTTAACAGGCATTCATTACACACTGTATGCCAGCTCTGCTCACTAACTGTGAACAAGGAGAAAACAAAAGCACTCGCAGCCCTCAGGGGGCTTACTTTCTAATGGAGCAGACAGTGTGTTTATAATTAGGTTTATACAAGACATGTTGTTTTGGTAAAGTTTTTTTTTTTAATTTCAATATAAATTTTTGTTTTCTTGTTTACATCATTCATTTCCATGAGATTTTGAGTTATAAGTTTTCTCCCATTTTCCCCCTACCGCCAACCCCAAAACAGCGATCCCACTGTAAAGCCCCTGATCTGCTCTCTTTTATGTCCTCCTCCAACACCCCTCTAACTTTCTGGTAGGGCAGGGAGGGTCTCCCTACCGTAGTCCCTGTATATCTTAATTCCTAGTTGCATGTATCGCAGAGCTTTAAATTCTAGATTCTTTTGGTTCCCCCCTTGTCATCCACCCCCACTGGAAGGACAAGCAATTCAATACAGGTTGTGCGTGTGTAATTACGGAGGACATCTTCACAGTGGACATATTCTGATAATCTGATCATATGTCCCTAGTTTTGGTAAAGTTAAGAATAAGCCTCACCTTGAGGACAGGCCCTTTGCTCTTTTTTCAGGAAGTATTACCCATGAAGGTGCAACTGTCAGAAGTCCTAGACTTAGTGACTTAGGGACCTAGGGGCAGGGTACAGTTCTCGTTTTCTGGCTCTTGGAGGTGAAAGTCTCATCCCTTGTTATCTTATGGAGTTGAGTTGGAGTGGTGCTCAGTAGTGGTCCAGGCTCTGGTCATTAACTCAGGAGTCAAGGTCCAGGCTTGGCCTTTACACACGGAAGTGGTTAGCTTGTATTCTGATGGAGAAGGATTGTTCCAGGAGGCATTACCAGAGGATTTATTAGTGATTGATGCTCACCGCTGCCAGAGACTGGTGGTGGATGTGGACCAAATATGGAGGAAGATGAGTTCATAGCCTGATTCTGACCCATGTGCCCATGGACAGACAAGCCACTCACTGTCTCGATGCATCAGGCACGGAGTTCCTGCCACGGATGGAATCACTGGTTTTATCCTTCCGCCAGAGCAGCAGCAGCAGCAGTAGCAGTGACTCACTGCATCAGGTTAAGCACAGTCAGTTCTGAAAACTGCACCATTTTAAAATAACTCGAAAGCTGTAAGCCTTCTGATGTCCGGTTCCATAAGCACATGTTAGCTTTTTGTCATAGTAAAGGGCCTTGTTTACTGAATACGTTCTGGTGAGGAATCTGGGGAGGAGGAGGGCTGGTCCTTGCCCCCGCCATGCCTGAGACCAGGAGTTCCAGCCTGCCCGTCTTGATCCTGAAGTCCTAAGCAGGGATGGGGAGCCTTTTGCAGCAGAGTCACATGTGTCCCATCAGATTTGGTCAGAGGGCCACATTTGAGGACCTAGAGGGGCCCTGTGTGGCCTTGGGGCTGCAGGTTCCCCATCCCTGTGCCTGGGCACAGTCCAGGTAGCAGCCTGAGGTAGCTGTGATTTGATGTTGTATTTGTGCATTTCTTCATAAGTCAGCATGTAAAAGTGTGCTAGCAATTTTGTCAGGTTCTTGCATGCTTTTTAATGTGTCACTAGTGAAGTTCTTGAGGATTGTGCTTAGAAGCTCATTTTCCTCATAAATCAGCATACACTGACTGATTCATGGTGAGGTTGGCAGGGCCAGTTACAAAGAACCAGAAATTAGTTGTTTAAAATGGGTTTCTATTTGTTTTTGGATGCTGATGTGCTGTTTTTTTCATCTATCCTTTAACACTCTTATATGGTTGTATCTGCATGTGGGTGGACCTGCCTGGAGACGGATAGAGGAGCCGTGGCTTGGTTCCTAAGACCATCAGAAATATGTGTTTTCTGATGGTCTTGGGCGATCCCCCAAAGGTCACAACCCACAGGTTGAGGACCACTGCTCTAGGGCATCAGTGGAAGGGCAGTTGGAGGAGTTCATTAGGCACATTGGTGCTGTGTCCTGTGTGTTGCCTCTCATTGAATTAGAAGGAAGCTAGTTAATATACCAGGTGAAGTAAAACCTGCTTAATCAACTCTGAAATTAGCTTGACAAAATCAGAAGCACTCTGAAAACCTCAGTTTTCAGTATTATAAAATATTTAGATGTTCCCAGTTCAGAGTGTGTGTGTGTGCGTTGCGTTGTGTTGTGTTGTGTTCATTATACGATAAGATTTAGTGTTGCACGATTTGTTTATTGGGAAACTTGGGAATTGGGAACAGCTGGGTAGTCCATTGGCTAGAGGGCCAGGCCTGGGGTCAGAATGACCGGAGTTCAGATTCAGCCTGAGACCCTTAGTAGATGTATGAGTAGATGTATGATCTTCAGTGAGTCGCTTCACTCTGTTTGCCTCAGTTCCCTCATCTGTAAAATGAGCTGGAGAAGGAAATGGCCAACCCCTCCAGTATCTCTGCCAAGAAAACCCCCTGTGGCATCATGAAGAGTCAGCTACAACTGAGATGACTGACCAGCAGAAACGTGAGGCTTCGTAGTTCTGTTTTATATAGTCATAAGAAGTAAACATTTCGGCCACTTTGGTTTGGCAGCAGACCATAAATTGGGGATTCATAGAAAAATAACAGTTCTGATTTGGATTTTTAACAATTTTAATGTAACATTTTTTTTAAATAAAAAAGAGCTCCCAGTGGTGCATTTAAAAAAAAGGTAAGACCATTTATAACTTTATTTTGAAAATTAAAACAGTGGTCATCTCTTACTCTCTCTTACCCCATGGGAGAAGAACAAATTCTCTCTTACAGTTAAGCAGTCAAGCAAACAATTCTCTCATTGGCCTTGTCTGAAAAAATGCATGTCTCCTTCTTCCCCTTGAATCTGCCACTTAGCAGTCGGGAAGTGTACAGCACGCTTTGTCACTGGTCTCCCGGACTCATATTTGGTCGTTGTATTGGTCAGGATTCTTTCATCTTTCAAAATGGGTTGTTTTTATACTGTATTTACTATGTAAATTGTTCTCCTCATTTTATACTTTTATCAGTCTATACAAGTCTTCAAGAATGACCCATCATTTTTATAATATTATTCTTGTAGATTATTCTTTTGGTTCAACCCATTTCACTCTGTATCACTTCATAGAAATCGTAACACGTTTCTTTTAAAAATCCTTTTTCCTCCCAGTACAGCATATCCCACTGTGCTACCCGAGTTGATGCACATCCCTCTAGTTGTCAGCTTTTTCCACTACAAAGAAGAGCTGCCACACTTTTGTACACTGAAGGCCTTCTCCTTTTTCTTTGATCTTTTTGTGGTGTAGGCCAGCGAGGTTAAAGGGCATACGTCTTTAGTAACTTTGTATATGAATCCCGAATTGATTTCCAGAGTGGTTGGTTCCATTCACAGCTTCACCAGCACTCGGCACACCTTGGTTTACCACAGCTCCTCCAACATCTGTCCTGTCCTTTTTGGTTAACTTTGCCATTATGATGGGAATGAGGTAGAATGTAACAATTTCTTTAATTTGCATCTCTCTGTAATTTTTAGAGCATTTTTTCTATTTGGGGAAGTGGAAGAAGGGCTGTGGCCACCGTAAACGCTTCACAAATATCACCTCATTTAGTCCTTAGAGCAATCCTTCTAGGCAGGTGCTGTTATAAGTCTCAAGTTACACTTGAGGAAACTGACACAGACAGATGTTAAATGACTTTCCCAGGGTCACACAGTTCATGTCTGAGGTCAAGCACATTTGCTCCTTCACTACTTAGTTGCCGCAGTGGCTTTAGATAGCTGGGTTTTCTTCCTTTGAGAATGGTCTGTTCCTATCTTTTAGATAAGTTGGTCAGTTGGTTCTAACTTTCAGGACTTATACCACCCCTGTTTTTCTTTTAATTGTACTTTTATGCGTGTTCTGTGCTTATGTATTAGGAAATAGTTTCAGATGCTCATGACCTATAATTACAAATAGAATCTCCACTGTCCCATGATTTTTACTGATGTAAAACATGATATTTTATGAAAAGTGATTTAGCATTCCTGAGTGTACCATTTTCACACTAGTGAAAGCTTTAAAGAAACCATTGTATTGAATAATTTTAAGAGTTGTATGCTTTCTTTTTTACATTTTGCATTAGTAATGGTCAAGAACTTGTGGAAAGCATAGCCTAAGATAACTTAAAAAATGTTTTTCTGGGGTTAAAATCTTGAACTCACGTTTAATCTTACTGGTTTCTATTAAGCATTTCAAACATTGAATTGTGCTAAAGTTTTAGCAAATGAGACACCACGTTGTTATAGTAGACAGGGACTGGTCTTGAAACCAGGATGACCTGATTGGGCTGATGGGCTTAACCTCTTCCTGCCTGCAGGAAGTCTCAGAAGGTGCCTCTTCATATTGACAGAGGGATTTTGCTTGGGGAGTGATGGTGGTGGTGGTGTTCTTAGTACCCATGAAATTGTAGTTCCCGTGCCTCTCTCTATCTTTAATAATAATCATATGAAGGGTTGTTCCAAATCACTAATTATGATAGTAACCAGAGAAGTCTGAATTTACCAACTTACTTTCTCAAATTTGAATTTACTTCTCTTGTAACAGATTGATAGGAATGAATGAATATGTTGGTGTTAGTGGGGCTGTGGAAAGATACACATGTATATGTATTGTTGGTGAGGCTGTCAATTGACTCAACCATCCTGAGATCCATTTGGAAATGTATTGGAAAGAGAACGATGGGCTCATATCTTGTGAGCTATAGATCCCAATGCTAGATGTATACGGCAAAAAGATCAAGGATCAGGAAGAAGGGACCTTTGTGCACCAGTATCTTCTTTAACATTTTTTAAACAGTGCTACCATAGTTTATTTTTTTCCAGCCTACTTTAATTTCATAATTTATTTGTTTTTACTATTTTAAAAATTTTGGATTCTCAATTCTCTCTCCTACCCATGCCCCACCCGCTGAGAAGACAAGTAATATCATATCATTTATGCATGTGAAATCATGCACAACCTTTCCATGTTAACCACATTAAAAAACACACAAGAGGGGCGGCTAGGTGGCGCAGTGAATAGAGCACCGGCCCTGGAGTCAGGAGTACCTGAGTTCAAATCCGGCCTCAGACACTTAACACAAAAAACTAGCCGTGTGACCTTGGACAAGTTACTTAACCCCAACTGCCCTCCAAAAAATAAAAAACAAAACAAAACAAAACAAAAAACAAAAAAAAACCCAAAAAAAACCACACAAGAAAAATAAAGAGATTATGTTCATCAGTTCTCTTTCTGGAGGTGAGAATTGTCTTGGATTGAGTTTATTGAGGGCTGGTTATTGAGGGACTGTCAAACCTGACAGTTGATGGTTATTGCAGCACTGCTGTTACTCTGCTTAATGATCTCCTGGTTTTTTCTTACTCACTTGGCATCAGTTCATAGAGGTCTTGCCATCTTTATTTTTCTGTATTCTCCCTCCTCCCTACCACCAAAGCCATTTCTTATAGCACAGTAGTACTTCATCAATGTCATATGGCACAAATTGTCCAACCATTCCCCTAACTGATGGGACATCCCCTTGATTTCCATTTCTTTGCCACCACAGAAAGCTACTATAAACATTTTTGTGCATACAGGTCTTTTTCCTTTTTTTTTTTTTTAATCTCTTTGGAATACAGACAGTTGTATTCCTGGGTCAAAAGGTTATGCACAGTTTTTCAGTCCTTTGGGCATGGTTCCAGATTTTTCTTCAGAATGGTTAGACAGTTCCCTGTTCAGCAATTTTTCCCTCGTCTCTTCCAGCATTTATTGTTTTGAATCGGTGTGAATTGGCCTCAAAGTTGTTTTCACTTGCATTTCTTTATTCAGTGACTTAGAAAATTTATTTCTTATGATTATAGATAACTTTGACTTCTTCTGAAAACTGCCTGTTTATATCCTTTGGCCATTTATCAATTGGGGAATGGCTCTTATTTTTATAAATTTAACTTCTGTACTCAGTATTTTTCTATGAAGTCTTTGTCAGAGAAACTTGCTATGAAAAGTTTTGCTATTTCTTTATTGTCATTGTCTATGGTACCTTTTGATCAAAATGTAGTTTCCCTGATTATCTTTTAATTTGATCTGGTTTTGTTTTTGCTTTAGCTGAGATCAAGGTTGTTACCCCTGCCTTATTTTTTAAAGTTTAACTGAAGCATATTAGGTTCCCTTCCAGCCCTTTATTTTAACTGTTTTTGTTTCAAATGTGACTCTTGTAAACAGTGTATTGTTGGATTCTGATATTTAATCCATTTTGCTATCTGCTTCACAGCCCCACCTATGGTTACTGTGTATTTCCTTCCCTCTCATCTTCTTCTGTTTCTTCTCTCTCTCTATCCCTTCCCTCCTCAAAAGTCTATTTTGTTTCTAACCACCGCCTCCCTTAATCTGGCCTCCCTTTTATCTCTCTCTCCCCCCCCCCCC
>CM053601.1:17748174-17795655 GCA_028646575.1 Pseudocheirus occidentalis
ATTTAAATGCTTTTTAACTACACTGATAACGATAAAGTTCTTAAGAGTTACATGTATCTTCTCCCCATATGGGTATGTTAACAGTTAAACTTTATTGAATCCTTTAGGATTACTTTTTCATGTTTACCTTTTTATGCTTCTCTTGAGTCTTGTGTTTGAATGTCAGATTTTCTATTCAACTCTGGTCTTTTCATCAGGATTGTTTAAAAGTCCTCTTGTTTCATTAAATATGCTTTTTCCCCCTGAACAATCACACTCAGTTTTTTCTGAGTAGCCAATTCTTGTTTGTAACCCTAGCTCCTTTGCCTTCCAGAATGTCACATTCCTAGTCCTCTGTTTCTTTAGTGCGGCTAAATCTCGTGTGATCATGACTGTGGCTTCAGGGGATTTGGATTGTTTCTTTCTGACTACTTGAGGTTTTTCTCTTTGACCCAGGAGCGCTGGGATTTGGCTGTAATATTCCTGAGGGTTTTCAGTTTGGGGTGTCTCTTAGGAGGTGATCAGAGGATTCTTTCAATTTCTCTTTTATCCTCTGAATCTAAGATAATTAGGATTAGTTTCCTTGATAATTTCTTGAAAGATGATGTCTAGGCTATTTGATCATTTCAGGTAGTTCAATAATTCTTAAATTATCTCTCCTTGATCTGTTTTCTATGTCAGTTGTTTTTCCTATGAAGTATTTCACATTTTCTTTTATTTTTTCCATTCTTTTGACTTTCTTATTGTTTCTTGATGTCTCATGAAGGCATTAGTTTTCACTATCCCAATTCTAGTTTTTAAGGAGTTATTTTCTTTAGTGAGACGTTGTATCTTTTCCATTTGACTTATTCTGCTTTTTAAGGTGTTTGTTTTTGCGCTATTACCAAGTTCTTATTTTCATAATTTTCTTGAACTACATGCCTATCTTTTCCCAATTTTTCCTCCACTATTATCTCTTTCTGTAATTCTTCCAGGAATTCATGTTGCGTTTGGGTCCAAATAGCATTTTTCTTTGAGGCTTTGTAGGTATTTTCACATTGTTTTCTTAGACTGGGAAAAATGTCTCACCTTGGCCTTTTGTTTGTTCTGCTGCCTTAATAGGCATTATTTTAAAGATTTTTGGAGGGGGATGTTGAGAGAGTTCAGCTGGGTTGCTGCTTCTAATCTGCCATCATCACTTGGCCCCCTCAACATATTTTTGTGGTGTGTAGGGACTAAGGGCTGGTTATCCTTTAATTGTGAGAATGACTGGGCCATTTGTGATAGTATTAGAATGTGGAGAGTGAGGGGAGGACTTGAGGTGGTCTAATGTATGTGGGGACAAAGGATATATGGACTGTATAGTTTTGGTGAATGGGTGATAGAACTGGGAAGGAGCCTTCTTCCCTCATTGGCTTGGGGTGTAGAGTGGCCCACAAATCTAGGACTCCTGGGTTCATGTGTTGTGTTAGTATGTGGCAGGGTTTGGCTTTTTAGGTGGGGAAGAGTATATTTGGAAGTGCAGGGGACATTGGAGTGGCGGATGGCAAAAGCAAAAAAAATCCTGGAATATTTCTAAAATGGAAAGAAGTTATTAAGTCCTTTTTGTTTTATATTTAATCTTTATATCCTCACTTTTAGACTGACAAATGGAGGTGACTATTAGGTTCTCATAGGCTGTGTGTCTGGAGTACAGAATTTGTCGAGCGCTATTCATCCTGGGCCACATTACTAGGAACTTGTGCTGTTTTAAGACCGGCATAGCTAAATGTTGTAGCTACGTTGTCTGCAGCGTGAGGAATTTCTTATTGAAGCTGTACCAGCTCTCAAGGCAGTGACCAAGTTGTTGAAAAGTCATGATCTCGTGTTGGTGGAGGTTTTGTTTGTCATTTAGGTGCTGGGGCTGTGATTTGGATAGGGAGATAAACTAAACATATTCATATTCTAATATGTTAAAGATGAAACCATGAGGTGGGGGGAAGAAAAAGAGTTTTCCTTTAAGTAATGTCATACCTTTCCCTCAGTCATATTTTATAGTTCTCAGCCATATAAACAGCCATGATTTCTTTTGATCTTAGAACAGCCTCCTGAAATACAGGTAGTGAAAGTAATTTATTTTATAAATGGAGAGAGTGGTTTCCAGACAGATGAAAGGATTTGGTTAGTCAGTCAACAGACACTAAGTGCTCACTTACTGTCTTGCCAGGCACTGTGTAAGTACTGTGGAGAAAAAGAAAGGCAAAAAACAGCCCCTGCTCTTAAGGAATTTAATTCTAGGAGAGGAGATAGTGGACAGCCAGTGCATCAAAAGTAAAAACAGGATAAATTGAAAACACTTATGTATATGAAAAGTATGAGTAGGATAAATTGGTGTTAATCTCAAAGGGAAGGCAGGAGCATTAGGGCTGGCTGGTTAGGGATTGTTGAAGAAGATGGGATTTTAGTCAACACTTGAAGGAAGCCAGAAAACAGAGGTGGGCATGGCGAGAGCCAGTAGTAAGGCCCACATTGAGGAACTGGAGTGTCTTGTTTGAGGAACAGCCGAAAAACTTAGTGTTGCTGAATCCTAGATGCTAGTAGCTAAAGTTGTAAAGTAAATGGAGAAGTAAGACTGGGGAGGAAGGAAAGGACTGAATTATAAAGGTTATGAATGACTTTAAAATCCAAACGGAGGATTTTATACCGTTGGAGTTTATTAAAAATGGGGGGTAGGGTGACGTGGTCAGACTTGGATTTTAGGGAGATCATTTAGGTAGCTGAGGGGTGGAAGACCACGTAGGAGGATTTGTCTTTTCTTCCATATTTCCTCCTTCAAGTAAGCAGCGTATGTAGCACCTCCTTAGTACAGTTTGAAGAAATGAGAAACCTTCTGAAATGGTCACTGACAACAGCAGCGTACTATTCCAGTCACATGCTGTATTGAAATGACTTTTCTACGTTTCAGAGAACCCTTCCTATTTTGGTTAACATCCAACAAAAAATTATATACATGTGTACGTGTGTGTACGCATGTACATATACACATACATGTACATATACACATTTATACACACGTATTTTTCAAGCACTTCAGTGCGCGTTAGCTCCTAGAAAATAAATGAAATATGCTAGGTATTTTCAAATAAAACCATGGGATGGCATTTTATACCAAGAATCTTTTAACTTAGTTGATGTGATTTCATATTCATATGTTCTATTTTTATTCCCTAAATATGGGTTAATTTGTAGCTATTACAGAGGATAAAGTTTTGAAAATGGGGTTTTCAGTTCTGTAATTATTCTGTTATTAATCTGTTTTACAGAAAGAGCTCTCTGGACATAAGAATATTGTGGGTTACTTGGACTGTGCTATTAATTCAGTTAGTGACAATGTGTGGGAAGTCCTCATCTTAATGGAATACTGTCGAGGTAAGTAAACCACTAACTAGTCCATTTATAAAATTCCACAAAATAGTGAAAAGAATTCTTCTAAAGTAGATGACTAGTTATCTTTGTTTCTCTTAGTACAGCTGTCCCCAGGATGCCAGGCATTTACTATTTCAGTTTGCGTTATCAGCCTCAGCCTAATTAAGAATATTAGAGTTGTTTAAATGTTAGTCATAGTTAGTTACTACAGAGATGACATGCTATCAGCATATTCTTTTAAATGGATAATTAAAAATATAGAGGAAGTCTAAGGAGATGAAGAAAATGTTTATTGCAACAGGAAGCATTCTCCTTCCGTAGTGTTTGTAATTCTGATAAAATACAACAAAAGATAATGAAGTTCCATTTGGCAGGACTAATGTATTGTAAAGACTAAATTATGAGAATTCTACCAAATTTAGCTGACGGAGGGGACAGGATTTGACTCAGGGTCTGCTCAAGGCCTGTAATCAGTGATGTGCAGTTTTCTTAAGTTTCAGTTGATATATAAAATAAATTGTATTTTAACTGAATTATGTGATAATGCATTTTACAAATAACATATATACTGAATAATTTCTTAACTTTTTTTAGCTCATGTTTTTCCTGTTGTACAGTACACATGTAGGACAATTATGTCAGCTTCTGAATCCTGTCAGACTAACCATGCCATCTTTCTGAAAGTGTCCATACCTGCTTAGCATACCTAGGAAGTGCTAATGGATTCATAGAGAGGGACAATTTTGTTGTTATTAGTAGCTATCACCATGTTTTCAAAGTGGGGAAAAACCCAGCTATTTTTCTCTCTAAATTAAAGGATAAAGATAGAATACAGAATATTCAGAGTTAACGTGTTGTGAAAATTTGTTTTTTAGACCATATAATAATCCTTTAGCTATTTGAGTTCAGCATGATTTTTTAATTTTCCCCCTTATTTTTCCATATTTTCATATTATATACATGTTTTTGTCTTTTTAACTGGTGCTTTCCTTTTCTCATTTCTCAGGTTTCTGCATTTCTGTAGTTTGTCGATCTTTAACTTGAGTAGCCCAGAAGTTGACTAGTGTGACTTCTGGTGTGATTGGGGAGTAGAGAAATTCACATCAGGATCATTCAATTATTTGCCCTGGCAAACTGAAGCTGTAGAAGTGCCCTCTAGCCTGGTGACCGGGCTTATCTACTGCCTGTTTTCTCTGATTTAAGCCGCCATTTGTTATCCATTGTCATTATGCTGTTTGCCCTCGCTTGTGACTGCTCCTGATGAAAAAGTTGTAGTATTGCCCTATGTATTTCAAGGTTCAGAAACAGTCTTCAGAGAATAATAGAAATATTTAGGTGTCTGTGACTAAATGAGACATGGGAGGACTGTGTATGCATACATTTGAAATGAATGAGTTGTAGGCTGAGACTTCTTAAGACATCTCACCTACACATCCACCCACCCCATTCACCACTTTCACTTAGCAGAAAAGGAAGGACTTGAATTTTTGAGACAAGGGAATTTCATCCTTTTAAAGCACCACAACTTTAAAATTTATATTATCTTGAAATATATCATATATGCCTTTGTATTTTCATTTAAAATATGTGTAATACAATTTGACTTTTTCTTGATTGCAAAGATAAGGATCAGCAGAGGACCCAGGGAAGTTTAGCTTCTATACTAAATAACTTTGAATTACTTTGCTTTTATGTTCTCTACTTTTAAGGGGTGTGGAACCTGTGACCTCGAGGTCACATGGGACTCTTTAGGCCCTCAAGTGTAGCACTTTGACTGAATCCAAACTTCACAGAAGAAATCCTCTTAATAGAAGGCTTTTTTCTATAAAACTTGAATTCACATCAAATGGCTGCACCCAAGGACCTAGAAGGCCACATCTGGTCTTGAGGCTGCAGGTTCCCTACCCCTGTATACTGTGGACTCATCTGTTGCCTTATTCTACACAAAATCAAATGGGTGATGGGTCTGTAGGTACCTTTTCTAAAAGTGCATGGACTTACTTAGTAACAACTGTATACCTTGTGGTAAAGAAGCAATTTTTCTGTGTCTGTGTTGGCTAAATTAGCCAGAAATTTGACTTCTAGAGAAGTGAGGGTATTGCTATAATTTTTAATTAAAATTTTACTTTATTAAAATAATTAAAATTATTTATGAAAATATTACTTGTCTGTTTCTTACAAAGATGTTAGTCTAATTCATATAATAAAATGAATGTTAGTGACGTTTATGGATATGGTATTGACTTTGAATTTTGGTGGCTTGATAGAGGACTTCTCCTTTCTTTTTAATGAAGATTGTCAGTGAATACTGAAGTTTTAAAATGGACGTTCCTAAATAGATGATCATAGTGATTTGTAGCTGTGAGAACCTTTGGGATCATTTGTGTCGGGAGGGAAACTAAGGTTCAGGGGGTTGAGTTTTGTCTAGTATCATGGGACGTAGTGCATTTGGGGGTAGATGGTGGGTGATGCGGCCCTTTTCTCTCCAGAGGTTTAACTGGGGTACCGCTGCCCTTCCTCTCACTGGTCTGAAACTTCTTTTATTAAGCCAGTCTTCCTCTTCTAAGGACGCAGCTTTTCAGCCTTTTCTCCTCTCCTGGCAGCTGGACAGGTGGTGAATCAGATGAATAAACGACTACAGACGGGTTTTACAGAGTCGGAGGTGCTGCAGATCTTCTGTGATACCTGTGAGGCTGTGGCCAGGCTGCATCAGTGTAAGACTCCAATCGTGCACCGGGACCTCAAGGTAAGATGCTGGTTGCCGTTGCTGAGCAATCTGTCTGGGATTTTTGGCCCTCAAAATGAGAGGGGGAGCAACCTTTGGTATAGATTGATGTAGATTCTTTTATTAAGTATATTTTTTATGAGGAAGGAGTTTTCTTAATGTTCTTTGATTATTTTCAATTAGACATGTGAGATAGCATTTATATGCTGTGTAAATCTAGCACATTTTTCTATGAAAGTTAATATTTCTAAGAAATTTCAGATAAGAAATCATGATTAAAAATTCTGAGGAAAATAGTTTTTTTTTCTATGTAGGCTGTACTTGGGAAGGCTAATATTTATAATTCCATATAGCTCTATAATTCTGTATATAAATTTGGGCTATTTATAATTTCTTAGAGATAACTGTTGTCCACATGTTTACAGTTGGTGAACTTTTTGCCTGTGGTATGCAAAACCATGATGATGGTTGGTGTGAATTTATAAAAGAAGAAAATTAGTTTTAAAGTAATTATTTAACTTGGGAACTGAAAGAATTATCCAGAGAAATTAAAACTGCAGTGTTTTGGTAGAGAAGAGAGAATATTGTCATACAAATTAAATAACACATATGAAATATATTTCATATTTATTAGCACCACATCGGCCTAAGTTTGAGTGAGTAGTTAAATTTCTTTTAATGGTATTCAGATTTTTTTTTTTTTAAAGAATTGTGGAAGAAGCCTAGCATTATATACACTGATGGATATTGAATACTATACATTTAAACTTGCTTGTGGTTAAGTGAATTCTGGGCAGTATTCTATGCAGGCATTTTGTCCTTAGGGCTTTTGGAGTAGCTGTGGGGCAAGGGAAAGGAGACTTCTGTGTCTTCTTTGTAGATAAGCCATCATTCAATATCAAGCTAGCTGATCATGATTTTAATTAGTTGTTAAGTGATTTTTGACCAACCTCATGCTTTTTGATTATACTGGAAGCCTGGAGGATATAGAAGTCTTCACTGATGTAACACACAAAGGGTTTGAGACAGTGCTTTGAGTATATAGGCCATCAGCTGCCCCTACAGAAATAGAAATGCCTTATTAGGAGCTGGATCTACTGAATCCTCACATTACTGCAGAAGATGAGTAACTGGTGTGGACGTAGAGGGCTTTCCTCTGCGACCTCTCCACAAAGGTCGTGCTGTCTTTATGGGGAAAGGGAAATGTATGAATGCCAGTGGAGGGGAGGTATGTGGCTGCTGTCGCCCTTCCTTACTGCACAGCACCTTTGTTGTTTCTGCCATGTGCTATAGAAATGCTGCCGTTATGATTAAATAAAATAAGGCAGGGGAACAGAAGCACCATCATAAGTAAAGCAGGAGAACACAGTAAATAAAGTCTGACTGACTTCTTCCACTTAGCCCTGATCTAGAAATGCTCTCCCAATATGATGATGAGTATAAGGACCTTTTAATCTTTATTTTGACAAAGTCAAATTTTCTCATTAGTCATACAAGTCACTCTTCAACTCAAATTACCACACATTCATTAAACACCTATTTCTGGGTCCCTGCCCTCAAGAAACTTACGTACTGATCAGTGAGTTTGTTTACATAAATATAACATATACATTAAAAAGGATAATTTAATGTAAAACTGAGGAGGAAGAGATAACACTTGTAATAATTCAATTTTTTTTTCCCTTAAGGTAGAAAATATTTTGTTGAATGATGGTGGAAACTATGTCCTTTGTGATTTTGGCAGTGCAACTAATAAATTCCTTAATCCTCAGAAAGATGGGGTAAATGTAGTGGAAGAAGAAATTAAAAAGTAAGTTGAAGGGGATGTTATACTTTATTTTATGAGGATATAAGTAAATTTTGATCTGTTTCTAATCCTATAAATAAAAAGCCTGTAAGAATTAATTTTAGGAATTACATTAAATGAATTAGATTCCAGTACTTCAGTTCCTAATTTACGTCTGGATCTAGTAGAGTAGGAAATACATGGTACTTTTAATGCTATTTTGAATTTAGCTTTTATTTAATATCTGATATTTATAAGCAAATTTGCTAAGTATGATTCAGTAAGAATGGCATTGTTACAGATATTTTAAAGAAAACAAAGTGTAGTCAGTAACCTTTGTTTTCATTGATGCTTATTGTGAGGCCTTGTACATGTAAATTATTCTTTGTCCTAATAATTTCAAAATATACAGTCTTTTCCTTATAATTTAATATTAAGAATGGTAATTATGTACATTGAAGACAATACTTGGAGGAAAGTCATGAATGTTAGGCTTTTAAAATGAAACGCTACTATAATTTTACATATATTTGGATTATGCAAGGCCTTAGTTAGAAACAAGAAACAGCTTAATCTTTTGTGTATTATGTATTTTAACATAATTGGAAAATTTAGGTTCCATCAATAGCCATTTTTCCTGCTTACAATATTTTCTTCATTCTTTAGAAAATGGAATTGTTTCATTATACTTTATGTACTTAAACATCACAGTATGAATAGTTTTGTAATAGACCCCTCTCTTCTCCCTTCTCTGCTATGCCTGCTCTCATTTGGAGAGCGCCAGCTTGACAGGATAGCCTGAGGAGGCGCTGAAGAGTTGTATTTTATGTAGGTGTGAGATAGTCAAACATAGACAAAACATATATTTACTTCATAATTACTTTTTAAAAACATGAGAGAAGTACACGGCTGTTAGAAGAATTTCCTTTGCATAAAGAAATTTTTATTAACGTTTTAGTGTTACAGAATAGATTTTTAGGTCTCAGTCATTTTTCCTTCCTGTTTGTCCTTACACATTTCTTTCCACATAGCTTCCGTTGAAGGTGGATTTCATCAGTGTATAGATATAGATCAGAGGAGGATCGCACATGTAGAAAGAAGGTAGAAGAGAGCTTAGGTGATCTCTCTGGGTATAAAGATTTATGTATTCTCACACAGACATACACATAAGTGTAAAGGAAAAGCCCTGCTGTATTTAAGGTACTTTATAAGTTGTTTATTTCCTAAGTAAGATAATTCTCTAGTAAACATATAGACAAGTAAAAGCAGTGTGAAATGTGAGTTTAAAGTTGAGGGAATCTAAGAATGTTTTCATAAAAAAATTATTAAAATTAATTATGTAATTTTAAATAAGAAATTTAAGGGAACTAATCCATTACCATCATTTGAAGTTCTCCTGAGTAAAGGAAATATTAGTGATATATATTTTCTGAATTAAAATCTTTTTCAATATCTTCTGTTGATTAATCCTTGGGAGACTACTGGTGTTTTTTAATTTTTATCCTGAAACACGAGACTTGATTATACATAGTAAGCTTATTTGTAATAAGTTATGGCATGTAGTTATTCAGTTTTATTTTTTGGGGGAACCAATGTAGTGTCTTTCTTTTGTTGACATCTCCATTCCAATTCACTTATTTGCTGCCAGGTATACGACTCTGTCATACAGAGCTCCCGAAATGATCAACCTTTATGGAGGGAAGCCTATTACCACCAAGGCTGATGTCTGGGTAAGGAGAAGGGAAGGGCACAATGATTTCAGGCAAGTCAAATAAGAAATGATAGAGCTCAGCTTAGTATAATATAAAGAAAGAAGCACTAACTTCATGGTGAAGAGAGACAATAAGGCAATGGGATTTATATTCGTGGAAATTAAAAGGGTTAGGAAAAACGTTCTTAAATCTCAAACTTGAAATTGAGGGCTTTTTGCTTGTAATGATCTTCTTAAAATAGTTATGTTATTCCTAAGTCATTTTTTGACAAAATGTTTCAAATGCATTGCATTTTGCCAGCCTGTTGGCGTTTAGGCTGGTTTGTGGTTCAGAAAACTCGGGTACACTTAAAAAATCTGCGCTACTTTAGGGAGTCCTTTTGAAGTCAGTTAATGAAGAGCAGCACAGTTAATGTTATCTGTGTTCTCTCTCTCTCTATGTGTGCATATGTTTTTGAAGTTGAGAGACACATCATAGATCAGCTTCTGTATATTAAGGCTTGTCAGTGTGCTTTAGTTTTTAGAAATGGAATCATGAAATGTTCGTTGCAAGGAATCTTTGGGGGCCTCTAGATTGACTCTTCATTTTACAGGTGAGGATTATGTTATATGAAGCTATTTGCTTTTTATTAAGTTGCCATATTCCAAATGGTTAATAGTTTGATCCCTTTCTAGCCCATTATGTTTAGTAGCTGCTGGTAGTTGTCTTCCTCTTTGAAAAGGTTAGGCCCGGTTTATAATCCAGAGTCATTCATAGAATAAGTGGTCTTACTCATGTCTTTGTTCACTGGTTCCTAGAGCCTTCTTGTGCCTTTCTTCCACTCTTCCCTTGTTTTATGTTGGAGTTTGCATGTAAATAGTCCCTGACCATGAAGAATTTTCATTGGATAGAAGTTTTGCACCATTTGTATTCATTCTTCCTTTCATAAATTACCAGAAAAGCCAGATGGGATGGTTTGCTAGATTCATGGTTTTATTTTGTGTGTACCTCTTCACCAGTGTGAGTCTTCCAGACTTCTTCCTGTCTTCCCCTGTCTATTCTTGCCTCTGTTGTCCTATTGAGGATTTGTTTAAAACCCTGGCGAGCAAAAGGTTCAATAGTAAGGGGAGGAGGAAAAAAAGCATTCTGATAAATTTTTAAAGGCCCAGTTGTTTTAAAAAATGTTTTATGCATTGACTTTTAAGTACTGGTATTTTCTTTATATCATAGCTAGCTCTTAAATTGTTAAGAGGAACCTAGTCAAACCAAAGTAGTAACGTATGGTGTTTAGTGAGTTTACTATTATCCCTAGACCACCAGTCTGCATAATTTAAATAATAATTATAGTTCACATTTACGTGGCAGTTAAAAGTTTGAAGAATACTTTGGTCACAGTAACTCTGTGACATAGGTAGCCTAAATCAGGGATGTCAAACATTTGTCCTGTAACATTCTTGAGTGTGTCCTAAACCAGATTAAGCTGTAATTAGCAAAAATTTAACAAAATAAAAATACATTTTAAAAGCAAGTTGCCACGTGACCTGCAGGGCTGCTGAAGCATGTGTGAGTGGCCACTGTTTCTGTTGGAATTTGCCACCCCTGGTCTCAGCGTTGTTTGTATTGTACTGATGAGAGAACTGAGGTTTAGTGATTGGCTGAGGGTCCCTGCTGGTACCTGTCAGCCAGGTGCTTGCTCTTCCATTGTACCACACTTCTCATCCTAGTTAGGCGCAGGGCCTCCTAACATAGTGGACTGAGCCTCCAGCTGAGGGGCAGAAGAGATGACTTCCAGCAGCTGTTTGTGTGACTTGAGCTCTCCAACCCTTAGCTTCTTAATGGCTAAAGGAGTTTGATGACACAGGAGGTGGAGCATTGGCCCTGGAGTCAGGAAGACGGGAAGCCTTAGCTCCTACTGTGGCTTTGGGCAAGCCACTGAACTTATGCTTCAATTTCCTTAACTGTAAATCAGTCGGTCAGTCAATCAGTCAGTCAGTCAGTAAACATTATGTGCCTCTATGTACCAGGCATTGGGAATACCAAGAAAGGCAAGACAGGCCTTGCCCTTTTAAGGAGCTCATAATCCATTGGGGGAGACAAGCAAACAGCAATGTCCAAGCAAGCTATATTTGGGATAAATAGGAGACAAGTCATCTTGTTTGAGGAAAGGTACTTCTTGTAGAAGGTGAGATTTCCTTTGGGACTTGAAAGAGGCCAAGATATCCAAAATGCAGAGATGAGGAGGGAAACCATGGCAGGCATGGGAACAGCCAGAGAGAATGCTGAGAGCCAAGAGATGGAGGGTCTTGTTGATGGCACAGCCAGGAGGCCAGGGTCACTGGATTGAAGAAGACCATGCCAGGGAACAAGGTGAAAGAAGCATGGAATTTTAGCAGAGGGTTAGGTGATGAAGGGCTTTTTCAGTGCCAGACTGAGCGTTTTGTATTTGCTCCTGGAGGCGATGGGGAACCATGGTCAGATCTGCTCTCTAGGACAATCCCTTTGGTGGCTCAGGGAGGAAGGATGGGGATAAACAGGACTCATGACAATAACCCTGCCTCTGTCTCCCAGGATTGTTGTGACTTTTAAATGAAATCATATCCGAAAAGCTCTTTACAAACCTTCAGATGTTCGATAAATGCTAATTGTTGTTATTGTTATTATGCTGAGTCTTCTAAAGTATCCTTGAGCTCTTAAAATTCTGTGACTGTGACTGAGTTCTCCACTACTTGGATATCACGTCAGTACCCAGCGGCAGGGAAAACTGCAAGAGACACCATAACTTGGATGGTTTTTAAACAAGAAAGAGTATATTTAACTCATGATTTAGCACATAATAATAAGGTGGTTATAGGATGCTGTGATATTTTCAAGTTTAGAAAACATTTTAATATTGTTAGGTCATTGACTGTGTGAAGATGAATCTTTTATATAGTATTTCAGCTCATATACTTCGTTTTCAGTTTTGTTTTGATATTTAAGATTAAACTGTTCTCCTTGGCTTTTCTGTTTGTTTTCACCATAGGTCATTATTATATAAACAGTGTAGGAAATACAAAAGGGTAATGGAACGGTTATTATCCTGCCTAGATTATCAATTGCTTTATCTTTAGAGAACTGAGATTCAAAATGAACCATTCCAAGAATTGTAAAAGCCCTTTATTTACATTTTTAAAGTAATTTGTACAGCAGTAGCTAATAAGAAAACAACTGATGTTTTCACAGTAATTTAAAGTTGCCAGAGTGCCTTAGGTACGTTGTGTTATGCCTCACAGTGACTTTGAGAGAGAACTGTATAGGTATCATTATTGTGGCCACTTTACAGATGAGGAGACCAAGGCGTATTGTCCCATAGGTAATAGATGTCAGAGATGAAGTTGGACCCCGTGTCTGCTGTTGCAGCACCAACCAGATTGCAGCTGTGAGATAATGTCATCAAGATTTGCGTAGTGGAGTAGAAGCAGCAGCTGACAGTGATCCGGTGATTGGAGTGACCCAGCGTCTAGTCTTAGCCAGGCTGGGGTCACTTCACTGTACCTCTCAAGTAATGGAAGCCAGCTAAGTGATCTGATGCTCTTTCCAGCTCTGATACATGTTGGTTTGCACAGTACAAACCAGAGCAGTGGTAGGTAGTTTAGAAGCACTGAAAAGGCTTTGGAGAGTGTTATCCTTGAGACTGGCCTTCATTGCCTGATGCGAGAGACAGTGAGAAGAGATTGAGATTTTTTTCATTGAATTCAGAGTTGTACAGAATGACCAAGTCAGTAACAGATCAGGCAAAGTCAGATTTTGTCTTCTGGGCAAGGGGTGGCAGCATTCCATGATTCTGTGATAGGTTTACCTTATTTGTTTAGCACTTTGAATTTTTTTGGTTGGAAATTTACATTGTTGACCTTGTGGTTCCAGACGCATTCTTCTGGCACTGAGGTATAGAAAGAATAATGTTCATTTAAAAAATAAGAATCCAACATAGTTACTACCAGTTATTTTTTTATGTGGAAAAACAGTGAAGAAGTTACAGATAGACTTAAAAATCAACTCATCTTCCCTTTATTCTCTTCCCAGTCCTGTAAAGTTTTTTCCATGGCCCAAATGATGAAGAGAAAAATTCTTTGGCATTAAAAAAAAAAAAAACTAATGGTATCCAATGGAAACATTTTTTAGCAATTTTCTCCCCAGTAGGCACTCTCAAGCACTGTAATTCATGTCTGGAAATATTTGCTCTTAAAAATTTAACTACTTAGGGGGAAAGTAGTGCAGATTATTAGAAATTAAATTTAGTGAAGCAAAACTGGCTACCTGTCTCTAGTTTTAAAACTTAGGCAGTGTATAAACTCTTCTGATCTTGGAAGCCACGTATCATATGATTTTCTTAACACAACTCATGCTATTAAGAAAAGTTTTGGGCATTATACATAGCTTTTCCTGCATTGATCATTGCTTTTAGGGTGAAGCTTATGTTTAATTTGTTTTTTTTTTTTCCCCTGAAGATTTCTTTCTTAAAGAAGAAGTGGTGATCTTTTTACTTCTTGAACTTTTGGATTTGGTTTCTTCTCTCTTAAGTTAACCACATCTTGTAATTTAACTTAGCATCTGTGAAAACATGTATCCAGCATGAAATGAGGAATTGTAATTTATGGAAATATTAATTTTCTGATTGAGCATTTTATAGTTAATAAAGCAAGGACCAGCTGTTGAAAGCTAATGTTTATCTTGTTAGCGGCCCTCTGTTTTTTGTACAGAAACAGCCAACGGATGACACTTTTTCCTCAGCATGTCCTTTGGAAGTATGCAGTGTACCCGTCTGGTATTATCTAATAATTGGCTGCATTTAATAATTTAGCTTTTGAGAATAGTTGGAAAGTGAACCTGACTTGCCATTTATAAAATAAAGTTTGGACATTATTTTAGTATAGTTAGATATAGTTGTATACTGTGGAATTGGAAGATGTCCTATAATTTGGTTTGGAATATAAAGTGTATTTTAAGCTCTTTGGGCTTTTTAATTGTTCCTATTTCTTAAACTGGGGTATGATTGGGTAAATTTATTTTGATGCCTTAGTCTGTTCTTTTTCTCTTCTGTTTTTTAAGTGTAAGCAAATATTTTATTTAAATAGTTTGTCAAATCACAGTTTACCAAGTGTATACGAACATAATGAAACATTTTAAAGACAAGCGGGCATATATATGGAGAAGACCATCTAATACCTATCAAAAATCACTTTCTAAAGTGATATGCTGTGTGTATGTGGTTACAGTTCAGGAACAATAAGATCCAAAAAGTTAAAGCAATGAAATTTTTTTTCTCCGCAACATCAAAAGCATTTTTTTGGCTTAGTACTTCAAGCATGCTTGTGTCTAAATATCCATTCTAAAATAATTGGGAAAGGCCTAAAAATTTGCAGAATTTGGAATTTTTGAGACTTCTTCCAAATTTCACTAGAGCTTAAAGGAAAATCCATTAATAAGCTAATTTTCTGTTTACACAATTTTTTTTTTTGTGCGTGCAAATTTTCACTCTGTGCTGATTAATGATGCAATTCATGGCTATAAACCTGAATGAATGATATATATAAAATTCTAGAGGAATTGTACCTTTGGACCAGGAAGGTCTCTCATTAAAGCTTCCAATGAAGCCTCACTTAACGTTTTCTTGTGACTCAAAATTCCGTGGTGCTTTGCCTTACTCATGTGCACATGACAGTTCATGTAACATGATAGATACATAGGTCCATACTTCATGGACTATATGTCTTTAACAAGTAAGTGAAGGAAAATAGACAGTAAAAATGGGACAGAAACTTAAATGCCCTTCAGGTGCCTCAGCATGGCATAAAGATATGACCCTTGGTTCTTAAAAGGCTGCCTTGGTGAAGCACTAGTGGTAACAGGCCCCAGCAAACAGGAGAGGTCTCAGGACGAGCAGACCATGACATCTGTGTTTCTTGACCACCAAGAGCTACTGATTGAATAGATGTGTCCCAGTAATAGTTTCTTGTGGCCACAGGGGCTCTTAGAGTAACTCGTAGAGGGGAGCAAGTATGGATGACCTGTGTCAGTGGAAGGGGAAGAACCGTTGTGGAGCTCATTACAGTGATGTTTACCAAGCAGCAGTCACTGATTACTCAGATGCTTGTTTTGTTGGAACGTTCACCATATTAAGTTATTACTTTGTAAGTTAGCCATTCTCCTAGACTAGATATGTCCTCTCAAACACATTAAGTGTTTGATACATACCCCTCCACAATCCTGTGAGCTCCTTTTGATTCTGGCCTCAGGCTGCAACACCTCTGTGGTGCCTGCTGAGTATTTTTTTTTTTGTCAGGATCTAGTTAGGTCTTCCTTCTCCTTCTGGCATGTGTGTGTGTGTGGTGTGTGTGCACGCGCGTGTGCGCGCATGCTTGTGTACGTGTGCTTGCGTTTGGCTCTCTTTCCATCCACATATACTATATGGGTAATTTGAATACTTCCTCTACTTGTTTTTCTTTATAGATTGTTGGACTGATTTCTTTTTCTTTTTTTCTTTTTGAATGGGGGAAGGCAGGGCATTTGGGGTTAAATGACATGCCGAAAGTCACACGTAGTAAATGTAAAGTGTCTGAGGCTCAGATTTTGAGCTCAGGTCCTCCCATCTTCCAGGGCTGGTGCTCTATTCACTGTGCCACCTAGCTGCCCCAGCCTGATTTCTGGTTGAGTACAGAAGTAAGCAAAATGACCCAAGAGGAACCAAAACAATGATGATTTCTCATCACGTTCTTTGTGTAAAGTTATTTAATAATATATAGCTTCCTTTATTGCTAGCCCTTGGAGCCCTAGGATCTGCTGGCAGTTTTATATCTAAAAATGCAGAGACAGTTTTTTCATTAGAATTATGAAAGTCAAACTCTAAGTTTATTGAGGTCGAGCATGTGAATTTAGTTGTGAAATAGCTGCCCAGGTACTCTGTGTGTTAAAGATTATGGCTAAAGAGTTGGTGGGAAGAATGATTTATCCGTTACCTAAAAATTGAGAGGTTTTTCTTTCTCCAGTAAGTACCAAGTGCATGAGGTCACTGAGTCACCCCAATTTTAAGCAATACTGTGCTCAAACTAGCTTCTGTGAAACTGTCATCCGTAATGGAGATTAATCCAGCTAAATTCAGAGGGAGATGGTTTCTCTCTGAGTGATGTGATGTTGGTTTGTTTTGGTTTTTGTCCTACGATGAAACTTATGCCTGTTGTCTTTGTTCGCAGGCGTTGGGATGCTTACTGTACAAGCTCTGCTTCTTCACTGTTCCCTTTGGGGAGAGTCAGGTTGCTATTTGTGACGGCAGTTTTACTATCCCTGACAATTCCCGTTATTCGCATAACATACACTGCTTAATAAGTAAGTATCTGGGTACAGTATGAAAATTGAAGACTTTCAGAAAAGCTATTAAGAAACTGACCTTTAAAATTTTGGGTAAATCTCCCTCCCGAGAGATACCAGATCTCATTTACATCCTTCGTTCTGAGTCTGATGTCTGTACTCAGGCCCATGGCACTCTGCGGCCAGAATCAGGGCACACTTGGACGAGCTGCCCTGGGCAGGTTGTTTTGTAGGGTATTTCTCTGTTACATCACTTGGCGACATTGTACATGGTTAAATGCAAATAATTCCCTCAGTGCTGAGGCTTTGTTTGGCTTCACATAGTTCTTGTAAAAATCCATGAATGCAGGTGAACAGAGAAATGTTTTTTTGTTATTCTATATTTTGATTTAGTAAAAGGTTATTTAACTGCTTAGTTAGGGGAGGCCATCAAGTGTGACTGGATTTTAGGAAACCATTTGACAGCATCCTGTGTTAAGAATGAGAGATGTGCCTGGATCCCAGATGACTTTGTGACTTGGTGAATGGTCACACTAAAAGTGTTAAGCAATGGATCCACGTCAGCCTGGAGGGGAGAGGGGAGGGCTTTAGCGGAATGTCCCATAGCTCTTACCCAACGTTTTTATCAGTAGCTTTTATAAAGATGTAGAAGACATGCTAATCAGATTTCACAGGTCACATGAGGCTAGGAGGAACAATTTGTCACATCGTTTGACAGAATTCAAGTTCTTAAAAGATTTGAGCTGTGGTCCAGATATAAGTTGATGACCTTTAGAAGAGATTTAATGTAGTAAGTTACAATTGCGTTTAAAAAACCGAGTGTACATAAAAAGAGAAGAAGAAAGATGTGGCCTAGGCAACAGTCAATGAGAAACAGACCGAAAACTTGGTGATAAGAAGGTTCTCTACAAATCAAGATGCGTGGCCCAGCTGTCAGAAAAACTTCCTGCATCTTAGGGCTGCATTAATGAAAGCAAAGTATCTAGACCACTGGAGACTTGGATTCCAGTCACTGTCCTCTGCTCTGGTCAGACCATTCAGTTTATGGCACAGCCTTTTAGGAAGGACATCGATGTGATGGAATGCACTTAGAAGAGGGTGACTAGGACAGTGAGGGGAATTGAAACCATGTTGTACCAAGATCAGCTAAGAGGGGGGTTGTAGGAATAAAGCAAGTGTGCTAGCTTGCCTTGAGGACCTTCCTGCTCTGTCTCTGTGAACACTATAAGGATTTGGAGGGCAGTCATATACAAGGAGATTTAGAGTTTTTTGTACTTCAAATTCAACAAATATTAGTTAGGTGCCTGCTCTGTACAAGATACAGCTTCTAGGGATATAAATACAAAACAAAATAAACTTAGTTAAAACTTAGTTGTTTCTTAGATGGAGTATTTATAGGAATGATTTTGCAGTACAAATTGTCTTGAAGGAGAGAGACTCTGAATGATGTTGGTTTAGGGGGTAAGAGGGGTGGGGAAATAAGGGTAGGGAACAAAAAGGGAAAATGGAACCCAGAGAGTTGGGCAGATATATTGGGTAGAAATTACAGAGAGCCATCTTCCTAACAGTGCTGTCCAAGGGGACAAAGACTCAGGGCTCATGGGGTCTCTTACCTGAGCACAAGCCCCTATGACATTTTTCCTACAAGACTCTATGCTACCTCTGTTTGCTATTGGCAGTTTCTGATAACTGGAACTGCTTCTGTTAGCCTTCTCTGTCTTTGCAGTTTTGTTACCTTCCCTTGTTTTATTCCTTAGATCTGTATTGCTTACCCTGAGCTTTTTGACTTGGCCTTTTATGAACTTTCCCAGCCAGTGGAAGGATCCCCCCTAGTCTTATAAACTCTTATGGGTTTGGGGATCTTAGCTGTTTTTGTTAGTGATAAGTCTGAAAGTTTACTTTCATGTTTTCCTTCTTCTTGGATTTGACCAGATTCTTTAAACTCAAGAATTATACAAGACTGGGTAACTGTGTGATGGTAAAAACTTTCATGAATATTATCGTGAATATTATTTCAATGATAATTCTTGGATGTGAATGTAACAAAGTAAACACCTTTTGGGGGCTAATGAATGTTTAAAATACTCTTAGTGATGCTCATGTGTATGATGAAAAGTGTATTTTTAACTTCAAAAAAAATGACTAGATATTAACATCAAGTTGTATTTTCACTTGTGTAAACTAATTCTATGTTTGTATTTAATAAAAAGGAAGGAGATTTAAGTTTTTCCTGTGAAAAGTCATTGATCTCCCCTGCTTCCAGCATAACGTTCTCTTCTGTGACTTTTATAGGGTACATGCTTGAACCAGATCACGACCACAGGCCTGATATTTTCCAAGTGTCCTATTTTGCTTTTAAATTTGCCAAAAAGGATTGTCCAGTTTCTAACATCAATGTAAGTAGTTTTAAAAAGCTTGAGTCATCCTATAGTAATCTTTTTTTTTTCCGAGTACTTACTTGTTAAATGTTGTGAAAGTATGACTATTGTTATTCCCTCCGAACACTAAGTAAACGCTTAAGTACCTGATGTATGCCAAACACTGTTAAGTGCTGGGAATTCAAAGACGAAGCACCAACTAGCACAGCTCTCCTTGCAAAGATAATGTGTAAATAATGACATAGGCACATAGAGCATAGAGAACAGATGAAAGGTAATCTCTGAGGAGAAAGCATGGCAGCCGGGGGAACTGAGGAAGACCTCTTGTGCAAGTGGGAGATGATTCTTGAAGGAAGCTGCAGGAAGAAAACCCTTCTGTGTAGGGGCAGTGTAAGGTGCAAGCAAGTGGAGGAACTCTGTGCCTGAGGGGTAGCAAGCTCCGCCAGTGGAGCTTCACTGAGGGGAGCATGTGTCAGAAGACTAAACAGGTTATGAATAGTTACCAGTGTTGGAAGCCCCCGTCTTTGGTCCTTGTGATAATGGGGGCCATTAGAGCGTGCCATTGAGTAGTGAGAGGGATTGTACCTCGTGCCTCAGATGGAGGATTGCCTTTGTAGACTAATAGAATCAAGAAACTGTGGTGTTGGAAGAGGACTTTGAGACAGTTCTACCCAGACAGAACTCTAATTTAACTGTGAGGAGACTGAGAACATGAGAGTCTGGGACTGGCAGAGAGGATCATGCAGATTATAAGTAGTAGAGTCTGGATTTGAATACAGATCCTTAAGACTCTAGAGTCTTTATTCTTTCTCTTCCTAATGTTTATTCTTTTGAATGAATGGGAAAAGAATTTGTGCCATTAACCTCGCAAAACCTTAGATAGATAACATTTAAAAAGTTTTTTAGAGAGAAGTTTTGTGCTTACTCTTTCCTGAATTGGCTTTAACTCCATTCGTCATTTTCCTTGTAGTAGAATTTGGTGTCAGGCAGCTTGTATTCTATATAAAAACATTTAATTATAACTTGGTGAAAATAGAACACAAACACAAGACATCTTTTGAATGCTCTTCGTTTTGCCTTATTAATGTATTTTTGTGGCACTTCATACGTGTTAATGCTATTAATGTTTTTTTTCATGCGTGTGATTTTTTTTCCTTATCTGGTAATGTGTCTTATGAT
Organism: Pseudocheirus occidentalis; assembly: GCA_028646575.1. Lineage (NCBI taxonomy): Eukaryota > Metazoa > Chordata > Mammalia > Diprotodontia > Pseudocheiridae > Pseudocheirus > Pseudocheirus occidentalis. Next base: position 17,768,641 of record CM053601.1, read on the forward strand.
TACATTCTTTGAAAAAAATTCTTTTGCTTCCAAGGCCCTGTAGCACCTTTATTCAGAATAAGCCCCCTTGCCCTTAACTGGCATGACTTATTTCCTCAGGTTATATGTCAGACTTAAATTCTGGGATTGTAGATTCATAACTGGAAACAGATTTGAAGGCACTCTGGTCCTCCGTTCCAAATGGTCATCTTATAGAAAAGGATTCTGATGCTGAGAATATGTGACTGCCCAGTGTCCCCCAGGGGAATTGTAGAGCAGAATTTACACTTAGGTCCTTAACTAGTGGTGCAGTGCAGAGTGTGCCGGCCTCAGGGCAGGGACCTTGAATTCAAATCTGACTTTGGACACTTCCCAGCTGTGCGACAGTCAAGGCCCTTGACCTCTGTTTCCCTAATTTTCCTCAACTGTAGAATGGGGGTAATAATTAATAATGGGGATCAGGTAAGATGATTCATATGCTTTCCATGGAATCCCAGGGCACTCAAGCACTCATGGGACATGCCTCCCTTGTGTGTTTCAGTGTTCCTGCTTTACTAGTTGGCCATTGGGGTACCTTTTATTTGCTGATATTTGACCATGGAGAAATAGAGGGGAATGGTTATGTCTTTTTTTGCCTCCTCATTCTACAAGTAGGAAAATAAAATGATTCTTCTGTGATATAGAATTGAGATAACCGAATTAGGGAATATGTAGATTAGGCATTTACTTCTCAGACATTTAGATAGCTGCTAATTATCTTTTTTTCTGTCTTTGTGTTGAAGCAGACATAATATTGTTGTCTTCTCCCTAGTTCTGGAGAGTGCTCTTCTTGAAGCTCTTGGGAAACAGAGTACAAAAGAAGTATTTGTATGTGCTGGGAGGGTGGGCTACCAGTGTGGCTAGACTTACGGTATATGTTACTTACAAGTAATGTGATGGTGTCCAAAGTTAAAATGATGGTGCTGCAGTAGATATAGGCTTTAAAAAATTCAAATATTCTTGTATGATTTTAAAATAGATAAACTTTATGTAATTAAAATGAAGTTGAAAATAAAATGCTTCTTTTCTTTCCTTCAAGAATTCTTCTCTTCCTTCATCTCTTCCTGAACCTTTGACTGCTAGTGAGGCAGCTGCTAGGAAAAACCAAATAAAAGCCAGGTAAGCAAAGCTCCTCCTAATACTCCTCCTAATGACTCTGGTGCTCTTCTATTCAGGTGTCATGTCTCTTAGAATATTTTGTTCTTTAGAGACGGGGGTGGTCACTTTAGTCAGCAGGCACAAAATAAACTTTTCTGTCATATTAAATGTTTGACATCAATCCCTTTTGAAATTATCAATCCTTGAAATAAAGAAGGCCTTGTTTCTTATTGGTAGTTGTACAATGAGCCCTTTAAAAAGTCTCCTGATACTTGAATCACATGGGAGAGCCAACTTGGAACTCAGATTCCTTCTTTGTCACTTTTTTAAACTACATAATTGGTAAACACATTTTCAGTTAGGCTTTTTTCTTCCTTTAAGGGAAGTGCTTATGAGATATTTTTAAAGGACAGCAATTTTGTATATTACTTCCAAATCTGTACTGAACCATTACAGTAGTTCTCCTTTAAATAAAACAAGACAAAGATATAAAGTAATGTCTTGACCTTATTTTTTCATAATTATTTTCACTTCAAGGATATTGTATAACTAAGGACATATACCTGCTAATGACAGTCTTTTCTGCTTTGTCTTTTTTGGCCTTAGGAAGTTAATAATATTCATCCTGTAGATAGCCTGGACAGGTATAAAATGTTCATGTGGATATTGGCGAAATGTTATCTTTGTAGAATAGTACATTAAAAAAATAGAAATTATGCTTTTTGGCACAGGATTTGTATGGATACGATTTTTTCCATCTCTTCATTTTATTTTAACAGACATTGGTAAGATGTGTTAGGTGCTCTGAGAGATGGAAAAGGTTATTATAAGCTCTGGAAGGGCAAGGACTGGCCAGTAAGGGGATAAGAAGTGCTCAAACAGATGTAGTATAAGCCAGAGCGTGGTGCGTGAAGAGAGACAGCTGAACACAGAGCATTGATGGATTGGGGAGGAAGGAGCACTTCAAGAGAGAAGAATCAGGGAAGATTTTTTGAAGGAGGTGGCACTTGAGGCAGTTGTTAAACCAGGCAGGGAGATGGATGGATGGAGCCTCTTCCAGATGAAAATAACAGCCTGTGGGAATGCATGGGATGGTGGAGAACAGAATGAGATTGGGGAATTTGGTTGGAATGCAGGGAGAAGAAGACAAAGCCTTTAAACTGGGACATGGGAGCCAAATGTAATCTGTTTGCCAGGATAAGGAGCATGTGTCTTAGCCAGCGGGCAGTAAAGGCACCTCTGGAAGTCTTTGAGCAAAGGAAGGATGTGATCCTTGTGATTCATAGTAGATTCTGTTTGTGTTCTTTAAGATTCACAAAGCACTTGTGAACAAAAGAACTCGGAGCTTTGGGTGGTGTAAATAGTAGATGGTATCCTTGTGTTTGTAAGTGGGAGAGACTGAAGTTCAAGCCAGAGTGACTGGAGCAGGGTAGCGCCCTTAACAGATAATGAAGTGTAGGGAGTTGGGGAATAAGATAATTCCATTGCATTTTTGGAGAAGGCAAGAGAGGAAATGTTTAGCAGGAATTTAGAAATTGGAGGTTGTTATTCAGGGGAGAGGTTGTAGTGGGATAGGAATAAAAAGTGAGTAGGGAATTATCTGCATGATTTAGTAAAACAAATCAAGATGATAAAAACAGCTTGGATGACATCACTAAGGAAGAGAATGCAAAAAAAATGCATTTGGAGAGATACACTCTTGGGAGACAGGACTTAGTGCCCCAGTATGGCTCTGAAAAAGGCATTTTCTTAAGTATGAATTAATATCAGTACATAGCCTTTTATAAGCTAGGGCAAAGAAAGAAAGTAGCTAGTTGGTGCTGTGGAGAGTATGCTGGTCCTGGATTCAGGAAGACTCATCTTCTGGGGTTCAGATCTGACCTCACACACAAGCTTTGTGCCTCTGGACAAGTCACTGAACCCTATTTACCTTAATTTCCTCATCTGTAAAAATGAGCTGGAGAAATGTGAGACAGATAACATTAGCACATAGGAGGGCTGTTAGCACAGGTTCACTCTTCATCTGGTCAGACAGGAAAACCACTAAGACAGCTTCAGAGGGGTTAATAATATTAATTATTAATTATTTAATAACTTATATAATTAATTATTAATAAATTAGTAAAGTAATAATCTGACTTTATTCTAGTCTGATCTTCTCACAAGAGGGTTATGAGGGTTGTTGAATAGAGCCTTTCCTACTTACCCTTCTCTCAGGGGCCTGTGTCTCGATGGGGTCAGTTGAGACAGGCAGAGCTTGTGCACTTCCTTCAGTCCCCCTGAACCTTGATGGGGGCCGATCACAGCGTGCACTCAACCCTGAGCTTGCCCATTCACTGACCAGGGTCCACCTGTTTTCTGGGGCACCAGACAGTGAAGGCATGGTGCCAGCCATAAGCCTCATGGGTTTACATCCCCTACCCCTGTGGCTCACTGTGCATTCACAGCAGGTGTTTACATTATTGGTCATTAATGTAATGCTGTGCAAGCCTGGTGGAGATGTTTTGAACCATAATTGTGAGGACTTCTATCTAATGCCTGGGAAAAAGAGCTTGTTATGGCTGTGGATCCTGGGAAACTGAACTGTACAAACAGTAACAAAAATCCCTTTCTTACTTACAAGAAGGAAATGGGCAAACCCTCTAGCACGTCAACATGTTTGGCCAGAAAACCCTCAGCGGGGCCACGGAGAGTCAGGCACGGCCAGAACTTTCTGCTCAGCAACAACAGAGAGAGAAAATTGTTGGCGAAACCCTGAATCTGTTGCATAGCTAATCCCTGAACTTCTTAAAATGCTTCCATGATTCTCTTGTCTCCTCTCCTCTTGCCTCTCTCTTTCCATTATTTATCAGCCCTCGTCTCTCTCCTGACCTCAAGTCTAGCTTGCTATCGGATGTTCCATAGACACCTTACACTCATCATGTCCAGAACTCAACTCATTCTTTTTTCCTCCAACCCTCCCCAGTTACAAACTTCCCTCTTTAGAGCACTCACCATCTTCTGAATCCCTCAGGCTCTCAGCCTACGTTTAATTCTCAGTTATTTCACAGTCCTGACCACCTGTATTCAGTCTGTGGCTAAGTATTATCGCTTCTTTCTGACATCTCTGTCTTAGTCCCTTTTTTACCTCTGACACAGCTGCCCCCTCAGTACAGGCCTTCATCACCTCATCACACCCGGGCTATTACAGGAGCCTTCTCCTTCTGCTTGGTCTCTCAGACTCCAGTCAGTCCCCCACTCAGCTGTCAGTGATTGTCATAAAACTCAGGTCTGACCTTATCACTCTCCTCTTCAGTAAACTACAGTTGCTCCCCATTACTTCCAGGATCAAGTGTAAAAATTCTCCCCTTGAATTTTACAGCCTTTTGCAGTCTGACCGCTTCTTACCTTTGAGCTTTAAAAAGTCCTTGCCTTTCTTCTTAGGTTTTACTTACTTTCCTGTACTCTATGGTCCAGTTGGGCCAACATTTTTGCTGTTCCTAGCACAGGGTGGTTTGTCCCCTTACTCACTGAATTTTCACTGGCTGCCGCCTGTGCTAGAATGCTTTTCCTCTTAGCTTCTCTGCCTTCCTTCAATACCCACCTCGAATCTCCCTGAATATCTTGTATATGTCTATATGTAGACCCTTGATTGCGTGTTGTCTGCCTCATTAGAATATGAGCTCCTTGAGGTCAGGGACTGGTTTGGCTTTTCTTTGTGTCTCCAGTGCTTAACGTATAGTAAAGCACTTAATAAATGCTTACTGACTTGTTGACTTAGAGCATTGCATTTACTGTAATTTTTTAGTCATTGTACAGTTTGTTTCTAGTTCTTTGCTACCAAAAAGAGGTGATCTAAATATTGCACGGTTTTTTTCCCCAAAAGGCATTTTTCATTACATCATAGAAAATGTTAAATGATCTCTGGATAGTAAGTAGATCTAGAACTGGATGATCTTTCGTCTAGTTCAGCACTATCAGAAGACACTGAGACCCATAACATGAAAGTCATTTACCCAAAGTCTGTTTAGTCACACTGTGAGTGCCTTTGAGTCTCTGTTCTGTGTAGGCCCAAAGCCCTGTTACAGTACGGAGATGATGCTGAGTTCCTGAAGGCTCTGCCAGGGAAGTGTGAGCTCTGGCCGGCTCTGCCACACCGGGAGCTGGCTACATGTACGCCTGCTTTCAGAGAAGCGGCCCAGCCGGGCTCAGAGAAGTGGCCCAGCCGGGCTCAGAAAACGGCCGTGCCAGGACTCTGCTTTTGGTGACAAAGTGTTTGGCTGAGGCAGCTCTCTGAATAAAGATAGAGGCCAAATGTTCTTCAGTCCTCTGTGTCTGTCCCCTTCCAATTCTGAAGCAGTGATGGAAAAGAGATAGGAAGCCGTTTGTATAGGGGGATTGGAGGGGTTCTTAACCCCTTTTGTGTCACAGACTCTTTTAGTCTGATGAAGCGTATGAACCTCTTCTCAAAATAATGTTTTTAAATGCATAAAATAAGCTGTCTAGGATTAGAAAGGAAACCACTTATGCTGAAATAGTTATCAAAATACTTACTAAAAAACCCAAGACAGCAGGTTCATGGATCCAGGGTTAAGAATCCCTGATCAGAATCAGAGGCAGGGTGATGGGGATGGAGGGTCACTCTTGAATCTGGCACTCCCTGAGTTTGAAACCCACCTCTCACACTTAGTGGCAGATGGCTGGACAACGGCAGTTTGCCTGAACCGAGTCAGCATCTCTCTCTGTTAAATGTGGAGGCAGTGGAGAAATGACGGCAAGGACAAGCATTGGCACACGTTGGCACATGTCTGGCCGTTTCTTAAGGGCGTTTAACGAATGGAGCTACTTGCCAGGAGCAGGTTGGGGTGGCTTCAGAGCACCAACCCTCGCTTCCCTTATCACTCAGAGAAATAGGGCAGCCAAGGGCGACCATGGTTTTTAGATCTAATCGACTCATTTGGAAAGTCTTGCCCCAAAAGATAATGACAGTAATAGCTTGCATTTATTTAGAGTTTTAAGGCTGGCATAGCGCTTTGTGTATGGTGTCTCTTTGGATTTCGTAGATAATTCATTTATAGAATTTTAATTATTTTCCCCTAAAATAGATGAGGGACATGAGGATGCTCAGGGTGAAGTGACCTGCCCAGTCAGTATTTATTGTGTGCCAAGAACTGGGCCAAGCTGTGGCCTCCAAAGAAAGAAGGGAGGAAGAAAGGGGCAGAAATTGTGGACTCGCCTACTGGTGCTTCCTTTCCTTAGTAGGGCTCTGTCTGTTCTCGCTTTGGGATGTTTCTGGTGGCCAGTTAGACTCAGGCGAACCGCCCAGTGTCCGTCATTCTGGTTTGGGTAGATGTTGCTAAAGTTCTGCTTTCATCCCGTTATGTGGCCGCTGGGACAGGGCGCCCCTTGGACTGCTCAGGCCCTTCTCCAGGGCCCCAGCATCAGAGTCTGGGACCCCGGTCTTTGCCTGCGCCCCCCCCCCCCCTTATTCTGAGAAGCTCTTAAAGTAAAGCACAAGAAAGGTGCATCGAAAGCTCGCAAGGATTTACAGTCATTGATATCTTCTGATTTAGATTCCAGCCCTTGTCGCTGGCGTGTCTCAGGCATCTCTATAAAGCTTCTGCTCCAGCCTTAGCCCAACGTCCCTGCCTGATGCTTGGCTGCTTCTCCCTCCTCCCCCCTTCCTTCACCCGCTTTCTTTCTTTAGGGTCCAGCCTCGCTCCGTCGCCTCTTCTGCCTCTTAACCTTCTACCACACCTGGTCTGTGCCCCTGGAACACACGGAGGGTGGGAGCTTCCGACGACCCCCGGCCCGCCCCTCCCCGGGAATGCGGGAGCACAGTCCGGGGGAGCACGCAGGAGCTCTTGTATGTGAGAAGGCAGGCTCGCGGCGCTTTTGGAAATAAGGCCCGTAGAAAGCGTAGAAAGCTCGAGCTACAAATCCATCTGTGGCGGCCAAGGTGTTTCCTGCGATGCTCTTTGAGTCTCCCCATCTCAGCCGAGAACAGTTGTAGGAGAGCTCCCTCTTGTGGTGTGCGCAGATATTAAGGAGGGATTGAGATTGGGACATAACTGCTTTAGGCATCAAATCACATTGTAAATACAGCTCAATTTTAAAAGGAATCTTTTGGTGAAATCTTTTGTAAAAATCAGTATAATCACCCTTTAATTTGTGTTTTCTGTAAATCAAGGTTTGTTTGAAACTAGGTATACATGCTGTGTGCAGCCTTGATTTTTTTTTAGAGGGAACTATTACAATGAAAAAAAACCCCAAATATCTTTACCTTCAGAAGCTTCTGTCCTATTTTACACTATGTATTTCACCACATCTTGTCCCAGCCACTTTGCCGCCTTCTTTAGGAGCTGAAAAATAATGAAGAATGAAGGGTAGGGCTAAGGTGGTCGTCAGAAGTAGGGTTGGTAACTTCTGTAAACTGCCTCATGTGGTTACTGAGGAAGATCCAAGGCCAGAAGTGTGACTAGCTTTGTGGCTCAGTGGGGTACCACGTTGGCATCTTTTGTTTTAGTTACTCCGGGACTGGACCTTTCTCCTCATTGACTCCTCTAACCTGTGGTCTTCAGAGCTGATTTTGGTACTGAGATGATGACCAACTCAGGGCATCGTCTCACTTTTAGGTACCTAAAAAGATAAAAATGAAAAGGAGAGTGGTAATTATTATGATGGGATAAGGAAAGAATTAACATAAAATTTGGCTTTGAGCCTCCAAGAGAATTATTATCACTTTTAAGAGATGGAGGTGGAGAGTAAATATATTCCATGCGTTGAAGACTGCTTGTGCCAAAACACAGAGGTAGGGGATGGATGTGGATGTGGAGGTCACAGCCACCTTGTCAGGAGTGAAGAATTCAGGAAGGGGAGCCATATACAAGAGTCCTGGAAGGGTGTATGGAAGCCACATTATGGAGGTCTTTAAGTGCTGGGCTAAAAAGTTTGTGGCTTGATTCTGGAGACACTGAGAGCTTAAGATTTTTGAACAGAGCAATGGAATGGTCCAGCCTGTGTCTTTAAGACATTAGTTTTGCAGTAGGGAGGTGCATAGACTGGCAGCTATCAGAATAGTCCATGTGAGAAGTGATAGGGACCTGAGCCATGGTGCTGTCTGTGGGTAGAGAGGGTGGGAAACCAGACTGGAAGTCCTACTCAAAGGAATTGGCAGACTGGTTTTGTTGTGCCGGGGTCTGAATCCCAGGTTACCTGCCCACTGCTTGGGGTCGCCTGCCCACGACCTGATTTGTGGCCCACCTCTAGATCCAAGTGAAATGAGTGAGCAGTTATCCCCACCCTTTCCTAAACTATGCAGGGAGCCAGCTAAGAGAGCTACGGCTTGAATATAGATCTGGATATCCCACGTTCAGACCTCTTTCTTCTGAACCAAACTGCCTCCCAGGAAGCGGCTGACTTTTTCAATCTGCAACTTTGAGTGGTTTGAACTCTCCTTATTGCCCACAGTTATCTCCAGAAATGTTCTGATGAACTAAGAATTCCGCAAAGAAATGACTGTTGAACAAAGATATTTATTAGATCATTCATTCTGGCTAGCTCCTGAGATCTGTTCAAAAAGATCTATACTCTTGGGGATTTTCAGAACTCTGCTGTCCATTTCAACAAACATAGTAAAGTACATATGGATCTTTACTTTCTAAACCAGCGGTTCTCAAACTATGGGCTGCGACCCCTTTTCACAAGGGTTACGGGGGTCACGTGACCTAAGACCATGGGAAAACAGATATTACTGATTGTCTTAGGAACCCCCTCTAGCCGTCTCCAGGCTAGTCCACCCACATGCAGATACACCCAGATATGAGTGTTAAAGGGTCACGGCATTAGGAAGATTAAAGAATACTGGTCTAAAGGATGCAGATAGCTGTAGTTTCCTTTTCTTTACTTTATATTCCTACCAATTGAAACCCTGAAACAAGTGACCCTCCACTTAGGTGACCTTTGTAGTTGTAATGTGTACCATTAGTGGAATAATGTGTCAACAAGTAATAACTTCAGTAATCTTCAGACACTTTGTAATATATGAAATGAAATTTATTCTTTTTTAGAATAACAGATACCATTGGACCAACAGAGACCTCAATTGCACCAAGACAGAGACCAAAGGCTAATTCAAGCACTGCCGCTCCTAGTGTGCTCACAATTCAGAGCTCCACCACACCTGTGAAAGTACCTGTTCCTAGTGAAATTGGTAACCAGCGGCTAAAAGGTGTGTGACTTTTCCCTTGGGACTGAACAGTCAGCCGTATACCTCCTTTTGTTAGGCATACAGAGGGAGATGATTGAATTTCCTATCTTGAGCCATGTGTCACATTGTCATCCACTCAGATTCATTAAGAGATGTTAGGATGGTGACAGGGCCCCTTTCTCATCTCTGCCTTGGCCCCAGACCCTCGGCAGGAGATGGCCTCATGCCCAGGAATCAGACTGGTTTCTAAGTGTTTGCAATACTAAGTTATTCCTTTTTAAAACTTAGCATGGTTGTCCATAGCCTATGTGCTCGTCCGTTGCCAGAGTGAGTCGTGCATGTTGTTTTATAGTCACTTGTGCGTAATGTGACTTAATTTATCCTCCCTGATTGAGCTTATGAGATCTGAGAGTCAGGCTGGCATCCTTTTCCTCATTGAGCATACATGGCCGCATTTAAACAAAGGCCCCTTAGGCTCTTTCACCTTTCCATCCCAAGCTCCTTCTAATGCTCTTTGTAGCTGATTGAGGAAGGTGGGAAAGTGATATAGAGACCTTTGGCTGTTAGGCAGTAAGCCACAGCTACTTGACTAAGCATGTTTATTGGCATTTTGTAAATGAAATCACTTGTTGCCTTTTCAAAAGCTATTTCTTATGCAATTATTTGTTCCCATTAAAACTATTAAGTTGTAGTTAAGTGAATGTTGCCCTTTTTCTTTTCTTTGAGGGAAGTAAGATAAAGGAAGGCCGTTTAGAGGATCATAATTATTCTGCACCTAATAAAAGATTTAAAAATATTATGTCCTTTTGGAGTTAGTTTGAAATGCTCCAGTAGCTTTATATTTGTGAATTTTAAAGCCTGTCTTCCAAAGAATATAACTGTGAAGCAGTACAACAGCAATTATCACCCAGCTTTTTATTTATTTGAAACTATACTTGAGATTCTGTTGAGATAATTTAAGAAAAATATTTATAGTGTATGAATTAGTATTTCTTTGGTGTAGTATTCTTTTTTTTTCATAAACAGATATTCTGTTCCTTAATCTGATTTTGATTCTGTTACCAAGGCTACATAATGAATTTCAGAACAAGGCTCTTAAAAAATACTTTTGCAGTTGCATTTTCTCAATATTTCTCATCTAAGAAAATGTTCACTCAAACTCGTTTTTAAAAAGAACTTTAGAAAATACATATTTACTCTGGAATCTTTGCACTTTTAAAACATGTAACTTTATAGTTTACAAATGATGAGTTGGGGTTTGGGTCACAAGTCTTTGCCTTTGTCTCTGAACCATGAGAAAGACTATAGGAGTGTGAGATTGGGTCAGAAACATTCTAAGCTCTGCCAGTGGCAGAGGCTTCTGGTCTGGAACAATCTCAGGGGGAAACCATATTGTAAAAAAAGCCAGGACCAAGGCTGCCAGCCTGTGGAGATTGCTTTTCTTTTTCCTCCCTTCCCCATCCCTCTTTTCCTTTTTTTTTTTTTTTTTTTTTTTGGTGAAGAACTTCACTGGTTATTGCTGGGGTTTGGGAATATCCCCAAAAGCCATTTTTGTGATCTAAGATTTTGGAGACTCATTTATCTCCAGCCACCAAGAGTTCCTAACTAGGCCTGTAGTTTGACAGTGTGCAAGTGTGAAAATTGTTTTTAATACTCAAGAAAACAGTGAGTTTGAAGACTTAACAGAGTCAAGCAGTGTCCCCATTGATTATCAGTCTTAGTTCTTGTGGAACGAGTCTTTAGTGATAGCTATAATAAAGGGGAGGTTAGGGGAAAGTAGATACAGACAGGTATTGCACTGAATGAACAGTGGAGGCAAGGTGGAGGGGCTGTGCATGTTTAAAACCCGTTAACAGACGCCTTTGGAAATACGTTTTAGGAGCATTGAAACTTGGAAACAGTCAGGAGATGGTGTTGGCTCCGGGTCAGCAGCCTCCACAGCCACACAGAGTGCTGCAGCAGTTACAGCAGGGTGACTGGAGACTGCAGCAGCTGCATCATGCCCACCGTCCGTACCACTACCAGCAGCCCCCACTCTTTCAGGATGCATATGTTCAGCAGGTAATGGGCTCATTCTTTTAGCGTTTTTCACTTGGATTGTGAAGTTGGTTTATTTTGTTCAGAATTGTAGGTGCCTGTCCAGTTTTTGGGCAGTGTTTTATACAGTTTGGTACCTCAAAGGAGTTATTTTAAAATGTAGTCTGCATTTGGTTTGCATTTCTTTGTATTTATTTTTAGAACTTCTGCTGTATCAGAGCAGTGATGTTAGAACCTGCCTTTCTGGATTAAGAAACATAATAAACATTTCTCATACTCATAAGCTCTCAGGTCTTTAAAAAATCCTGCTTCATCTTGTTTTAGTAGAAATATATCTGTTTCTAGGTAGATTTCTCTCTCTATATATCTATATACCTATATATTCTAGATATTTCCATATATAATGTATATTCTATATATTTTATATATGTCCTATATATTTCTAGATATATATTCTAGATATATCTACAGAGGAGACTATGCTTCCTTTGGAGAGAACATTAACATGGTATGTGCATAGAAGCACCTTCTTACTCTCTGCCTTACTTTGAGTAAGATTGCTGGTGAAAACAACGCATTCTTTTGGTGAAGTTGTAATAATTACTATCCAGAACATCTGAGAACTGATTGCATCTGGGAGGCTGCATGTGTTAGTAATTCTTTTCAGACTTCCCCACCCTGCAAAAAAAAAAAAAAGAGAGAAAAAAACAGAAAGTCTCCACTTTGTGCCCATATGAACTAGCAGTGGGCAGAATGGCCCAGCGAGCAGGCAGAGTATGGCGCGGGGGGCAGAAGAACATGGGCAGCGCTAAGACAGGTGATAATTCTTCTCTGGCAGGTTTACTTTTTGTTAGTGTGGGAGGAAAAAGGGAGGACTTTTAATGGCTTTGTTCAGTCCCAAATCTGACTCAGGTTGGCCTGATGGTTCCAGATTGGAATGAAATGAGACGCTTGTTGAATGGCTAACTTTTTTTTTAAAGTAAATTTACTTAAAAGCATGGAAAATATTCCCCAGAGTCAGTGATTTGAGCTTTATTCCCTGAACTCTTTAAGTCTCTAGGATGGTTTCATTGTACAACAGGAAAAAGCTAGTCTGGCCTGTGTGAAAGGAACATGACTAGATGTGGCTTCTGTCACTTGCCTGGTGGCAAGGGTTTTCAGTGGCTTTCACCACTTTAGGGCTGATAGAGGACAACTCTGACCTCTCACAGGGAGCATTAGCATGGCAAGGCTAATGGAGGCACAAAACCAGAACGACATCATGTGATACATATATCCCTCTGAAGGGACAGCTGAACATGCTGGAGAATAAGGACAAGAAATCCCGGCTATCTCCTCCTCAGAAGTGCTGAACTCACCTTTTAATGATCTGGTCCATGTTGGGAATGAGGGTGGGGAAGAGAGAGTTGGTGGGTTAGGGGCAGTTCACAGTGAAAGCGGTGATGATGAGGAATAGCACCATGAAAGGACTGTGGCACAGGCAGTGACCTTTCCAACATGGTCCTAGTCCTTATGGCCCAAGATCATAATGTATTTAAGATCTTAAATGCTCCCTCTGCTGGGGCTTGAGTTGATGCCAAGGCTTTCCTCATAATCCATTACCTACTCAGTATTCTAGTATTCCCTGACCCAGCAACCAGAATTTCCCTCTGCTTTGGCCCTTACTAGGGTGGTGGTGATGAAGATATTAAATCTTTTCCCCTTTAGAAGCTTCTACTAGGGGATCTCTTCTGTGGGGACTGGGTAAAGATTCTCCCTTACCTTTATTCAGAGACTTAAGCTTGTTATCATATATATTAAAGAATTCCCTTCCTACAAGGTAAAACATTCCCCATGGTGCTACACAGAGAGATTCCCCTTCCATATGTCTTTAGAAAGTAAGATGACCGTCTCCCCCCCATACACATACCCATCCCAGGAAGAATCCAAGGGGAAACCATCCTGTTGAGGAAGACCTGAACTGTTTCTCATGGGTATATTAGGCCCTGGATGCCCAGGCAATATGTAGGGGATAGAGTAAAGGAGGTTTCTGGATACCTTTATCTTTTTTTTTTTTTAACCTTTTTTAGATTCTGGGCATCCTAGACTGTAGGACACCTGACATTGTTTTATCTTTGGTGCATAATTTCTACGTTCCCTCTAAGAATACTCTCAGTATATCCTGTATGTATCTTGTTTATAGTTGTTTGAATGTCTCCGCCCCATTGGGCTGTGAGCTCCTTGAGGGCAGGGGCTGTTTGTTGTTAACCTTTCTTTGTCTCCCCAGCACTTAGTGTGTAGTAGGCACTTGTTTTTTGGCTGATACAGGCTCTCCATCCAGAGTGCTGGTGCTTCAGCCCTGAGCCACACCTGGACCCAGAGCCTTGCACATCCCAGCGGAGAGGGAAGTCACTTGTCTTTCCTTCAGTGCTTGCCCTCCTCAGCAGACTAGGGTCTGTCCGTGTCTTTGATTTGATGACTCCCCCATTGTATACTTGGGAGATTGTTGGTTTTTTTTTTTTTTGTACCCACCTGCAAAACTTTGCCTTTGTAGCTAGTGAAATTTGTCTTGTGGGATGTAGTCTGTTCTTACCTGTCAGGGTGACCTTTTGGATCCTCCTGTCTCTTGTGTGAACTCCCTGCCATTCTCAGCTTTGTGTCATCTGCAGACTTGATGGACAGAGCATCTGTTTCTCTGTCCAGTTCATTGTTAAAAGTGCTCAGCAGGACAGGACCAATATTGTTCCTTGGATGCCTCCACTGGAGATGGCCTTCCATTGACATCTACTGTTTGATGCCAGCTATCCAGCCAAGTGGTCCCTTCTGGTTGTAGGGCCGCTTGGTAGAGTTTTAAATGTCAAATGTAGAATCCATGACAGGCTTTGAGAAAGACCCAAGGCTGCCACAGCTGGTGCACCTTGAGATCATAATCACCCCCAAATACAAAGTTAACCACATTTAGCAAACACTTTTTAGAACTGTTATCATTTTCCTGGCACAATTCTTAGATTTCCAGAGGATAATTACATTTGTCTCTAGTTGTTGCATGCCTGTGGTCTCACGAGTTCAATAGTCTCAAGCTCTCTGTCCCATTGAGAAGACTTGTGATTTGTGGTAAGAAGCATCTTACTAGACAGTTTAGGGTTTCTTTGTCAGTGTATCTCATCTCCTTGGGGATCTCCTTCCTCCTACCACACCAACTAAATCTAACAAAAAGTTTATTTAGCAGTAACATTGAAAGATGTTATGGAAAGGATACAGCTTTGATTCAGCCGGGGCCAGGTTTCACATCCTCCACGTTGCCATGGTAGTAGACTTTGTCATGAGCATGTGTCAGATTCGAGAAATACCTTACTGTTTTTGCACTGGGCTTTTTATTTGTAGGTGACCAGGAAGCTAAGATGATGTGTCCTGAAGTTCTTAAGTATCATATACACACTTAAATTATTAGGAAAATCTGGGGTCCATTGCTTGGACCTTAGTAGATGCTGCTTTTATCAAAGGTCTGGATGTAGTAGAAAGACACTGCTTTTACATGCGTGTGTGTGCGTGCATGTGTGTGTGCGCATGCATGTGTGTGTGTGTGTGTGTGTGTGTGTGTGTGTGTGTGTGTGTGTGTAAAGAAATAAATCTCCACAAAAACAAGTTCAGTTTGTTCTTAATGCATTCCTCAGTGTTAATATTTTGATATTATAAAATCTCGGCTATTCATATGTGTGTGTATATATATATTTATATATATGCTCATGATTCAAATTTAACTGTTATGACTTTAATATTTGTATATTTTAAAATCTGTAACTTTGTAGTGTGAGTTCGTTCTCTCATTGAAGCCTAGTTAGACTTGGAAGAGACTTAAGAAGCCCCTTTATATAGGTGTAAAAGTCTCCTTGTTTTGTCGATGAGGAAGTTGAGGCCCCAGGAGGCAGAGGGCCTTGTCCGCAGGAAGTGGCAGAGCTGGCTTTCTTATCCGTTGTGGCTCTGCCGTCGTGTTACTCTCAGCTGTGCTCTGGTGTGCTGCCACTCGGGCATGTGCTGGCTGCCATCCTGGCCAAGCCAGCTCCTCTCTCAGACGGTTGCCTGGTTCCCTTGAGAGCATACATTAAGCTTATAAACGAAAGCCGTTGGTTGCAGAGAAAGTGGTTACTTGTGTTAGTTCAGTGAGTTCTCTTTGGTGGTGGTTCCCTAAATCACAGGTCTGATACCTGTCCATTTTCCTATCAGTATGTATTTCTCCTGGTGGAGTGTTACAGATAGTGCTGGAAGACAGACTTTGATTCAAATCCTGTTTCAGACATAGGCAGTGTGATCCTGGGCAAGTCACTTTACCTGCCTGCCTCAGTTTCCTCACCTGCGAAGGGAATACAGAAGCTCCTACGTTATGGGGCTGTTGAAGGCCAGCTGAGAACAGCTCTCTGTAAATGCTAGTGATCACTCTTGTTTTCTTATTCTCAGCTAGTGGGGCAGTGCCTGGTGAGGTACTTAATAAATAAATGTTGATGGATTGACTTGGAAACATTGATCAGGTGCCTGTTTCTGTTTGTGTTTTCACTCTGGTATCAGCAGGCAATGCAGCAGCAGCAGATAGTCCAGCAGCAATTTTTAATGCATTCAATGTATCAGCAGCAATCTTCTGCATCCCAGTACCCTGTGATGGTAAGTGTTGTGTGATTTCTAGAATATTCCTTTTAAACATATCAGATTGTAATTGTGTGTACTTTCCGGAAGGTGTAAAATCAAGATCTTAAAATTCACCATAATTTTTTTATGTCTTCAACTATCTATTTTCTTTCTGTAATAGTATTTTTTCCAATTACATGTAAAGATAGTTTTCAGCATTTGTTTTTGTAAGATTTTGAGTTCCACATTTCTCTCTCACTCCGCCCCAGGACAGCATGTGAGCCGATAAAGGTTATATATGTACAGTCATGTTAAATATGTTTCCACGTTAGTCATGTTGTGAAAGAAGTAGCAGAACAGAAGGAAAAGCCATGAGAGAAAAACAAAGTGAGAATAGTGTGCTTCAGTCTGCATTTAGACACCATAGTTCCTTCTCTGGATGTTCAACATAGGTTTTTATAACAAATTCAGGATAGTTCTTTGGCAAGGATGCTTTCCCCAAAACGACAATAATTAAAAAAAAGATATTTCCTTAAATTTAATATAATTATCTGAACTTGACACAAATTTGTGTATGAGATAACCAGCAAGTCCTAGATAATTGCACTTTTCTTACGGCAAAAGACCACACTTGCAACTTCTTTGATATTTGCGTGCTTTTTTGATGAACTCCCAAAATCCTTTGGTACAGACACAAAGAAAAGTGTCTTTGCTTAGAGAATAATTTGGTATTTTTCACCTCCTGTGTAAGATGGCTATTTCCTTTGGTTACTATTTGGCTCAGTTGTGTGGAGCAGGCTCAGGCTTTCCATTGGCGGCATTTAGGACTGATGTTCTCCCTGAAGCCCACCAGGAGTGAGTCTCCACCAGATCCAGCCTGTCAGGATCCTGTTCTCCTGGCTTAGTCAGGGCGGCCTCTCTTGGAAGAGTGCTGTGATGTGACGGATTGTGGTCTGAGCCCCGGTGTGTCTGTGATGGTGTTTTCTTTTTTCAGATGCAGCAGTATCAGCAGGCTTTCTTCCAGCAGCAGATGCTTGCACAGCAGCCACAGCAGCAGCGACAGCAGCGTTCCCCTGAGTATCTTACTTCCCTTCAAGAATTCTCACCAGCCTTAGCCTCCTGCCCTTCTTCTCTTCCTTCCCAGGTTGGAGCCATAATAGACTCTTCTTACAGTGCCAACAGGCAAGTATTTTCCTAATAGAAAGTTTATTTGGAGGTGTCTTTAACATATTACTCCTGCTGAGGGGTCCAAGGCGATTTCTAGAGCGTGCTTATCTTACAGAACATTTTCCTCTGCCTTTCTCTCTCTTTTTAATCCTCCTTGTTTCTTAAGTTTGCTTCAGTGGTACTTACGAACGAGGCTTAACTGTCCCTGCCACCACCTTGGCCTTCGAGGCTTAAGTAAGTGGTTCAGGTACTCTGCAGGCTGCAGAATTCTGAAAAGAAAATGGAGCACAAGTGCAAGATCTATCATCTTAAAATAACATAAAATAACGAAACTTCTGCCACTTAAAAGTGTGCTTGTTTTTCCATTCTAAATTAGAGGTTATCTATTTAATTTCACCTTGTTTGTTCCTTAACCTAAGTTTTTGAGGTAACTATTTTGAATTTTTCTAGACTCATTGTTTATATTTAGCCAGCCTGATTTGGTGTTGAGTATTAAACTTGCATAGACTTTTACTGCTGTTATCCAACTCTTGGCTATTGAGATTTTCTTGAAAGTTTCTGTCTCCAGACTTCATTCACGCATGTGTATATGTTTACACACATTTTACACTGTTGAAAAAAAATCCATATAATTGTTGTTGGTATCTGGAAAGTTTAGGTTCATGGCTATGGGGAAAAAAGGTTCCTATAGTGCAGTGGTTCTCAACCTCTGGGTTGTGACCCCTTTGGGGGTTGAACGACCCTTTCACAGGGGTTTGTCACAGGGGTCGCCTAAGACTATCAGAAAACCTGTTTCTGATGGTCTTAGGAACTGAGACACTGCTTCTCTTTCCGTCTCCAGGTGGGTCCGCCCACATGCAGATACTCCCACATACGAATATTAAAGGGTCGTGGCATTAGGAAGGCTGAGAACCACTGCTGTAGTGTGTTGTTCTTGATTCAGGTTAGCAAACACCAGGATCCCTTGGAGGTAGTAGGGATACAGTGACAGAGACAAGGCTGACATTACCCTTACCCCCACGGAGTTTCCATTCCATGGGAGAGGAAGACTATAGAAAGATGGCCTATGAAGCAGCTGGAGGAATGAGAAGGACCCCTGGCTCTCTGAGGCCCAGGATCTGGCTCTGAATCCCACCCACCATGTTTACTCACTGGGGGACAGTGCTTATGGCCATGGCACCGCTGTGTAGTCCCAGAAGCATAAATGTGGGTCAGTTTGAGGGGATAAAGACAGGCGACACTACGCTACACAGAAATGTCATCTCTGGGCCTTGCTGTCCAGCGCTGGATCTAGCCAGAACTTAGTAATGGCAGAGTTCTAGCTAAGCCCTGGCAGGAGACACACTCCCTCCTTCTCCCTGTCTGCCATCTCTTCCCTCCCCTCCTCCCTCTCACAAAGAGCTTGATGTAGAAATGTGGGTTTTCTTATGACTGCACAGCCCCAGGAGGTCAGTATTGTTATTGACCTCATTTGATGAGGATGCTGAACCAGAGGGAGGGTGAGTGATTTGCCCAGGGTCACATGGCTGGTAAATTTGAACTTGGGTCTTCTTGGCTCCAGGTCTAGCGCTCTGTCTGCTGCACTGCTTACCTGACGTTATTATTGAAGAGCCCAGAATGCTTTTGTTTATGTGAGTTATACCTGTTTATATTTACTGTATGAGCAGTAGTATGAAAATGGTTTTGACTGCACAGACACTTTAGGACCTGGGCTGGAGTAATACCGTCAGCGGTCCTTTTGGCTTTGTTCATGTGGATACATAGGGACTCTCACTTGTAGGGCAGCGTCGTTTCAAGTTCAGGGAGGACGCAGAGATCCCAGCCGTTGATCCTGTAGAGTCCTCTTGGTCTGAGTCCCGCAGGCCCAGCTGGACCCAGGGAGAAGGAGTGGCGGCAATGGGGCCTGCCTCAGGCCCAGTCAGAGGTGAAGGGAAGGAAGAACATATCTTCATCTCCCTCGTGTGCTGGCCTGAGGAGGAGGGAGAGCTCTTCCCTCTAGCACTCTCCACATTATTGAGCCTGACTTCTGGAGAGAGTTGGGTTTTCTGCAGTCCCCCACCATGTATTTGTGCCATGGGCCAAAGCCCTAGTGGTCCTGGGTCACCCGCCTTCTGACTATGTGCTGCCGACTTAAGATCGAAGCTGGTTTTAAACTTTAAACTGTGAGTGAGAAGAGGATGCACATGCCAACTGCTAATTTCCCCTTCCTCTTGCCTGATTGACTCCATAGGTCAGTTCCTGATGTAGAGGCAGCTGCTACTTTCCCGAATCAAAACCTCAATAACCCCCCGGACATGTCGGGCTGGAATCCATTTGGAGAGGACAATTTCTCTAAGCTAACAGAGGAGGAGCTCTTGGACAGAGAGTTTGACCTTCTGAGATCAAGTAAGGGATGCTTGAAGGCTTATTTGGCTTCCCAGTAAAGGGGCCTGTGGTTGGGCCCTGAGGTCTGGGCGTGTGTGGGAAGTTCTTTTGGAGCTTTTGAGGGCAGTCTTAGGGTCCACCTTCTCTCCTTGTGTCTATCACCCAAGTGTGTTGCGTCCAGAAACCAACCATTTGGTATCAGTCTCACATAGCAGAAAACCGCCTTGCTCTCTTAACTCTGGAATACTACACATGGATTGATGTTAAAATGAGACTTTCTCAGTATGGAAACAGTGTTCAGGCATAACCAGTGGGACCCAGAGTAGTCGCTTGCTTTATTATTTCTTTACAGCTCTCTTTTATTGTACATCTGAACAGGAGGTTCTGTGGGGGAGCAAGAGGGGAGGTTCTGAAATGCCCTTTGAAAGTGCCTGAAAGAAGATACGGTCTACTACATTATGTTAATGTTCTGTAACGTCCTTTTGCTGAGTGGCTGCTTGTAAGGGCTGCTTTCTTGTTCTGACGTGGCAGTAGTTAAATAAACTCCTTTCTTCTTTGAGTCAGATATCTCAATGTTTTTACTTATGATTATTTCCATATCTCTAAATCCTGATGCATTGTTTTAGGCTTTACCACATACATATGTCTTTTTACCTGTGTATATGCATACACTTATAGTCTTATAGGCAAGGTTTTTTGGGGTGGATGGGTTAGGACATGGGTACAAGGAGAATATTTGGTTCCTTTCTAAAAAGCTGAGTCTGAATAGATGGCAAAGAAGGAGACATGATCCTCTTCCACGATTTAAGTTTTTTGATATCTTAGGACAGAGAGACATCTTACCAAGAAGAATGAGATTATGGTCCCTAGTTTTTAGTTATTTCTCTTTGGCCACTTGTCTCATAGCACAATTCCAGATTAAGCTCTTTACTACACTACATTAGATAGGTGCACCAAAAATGGCGACCAGGTCTGGGGAACCTGTGGCCCCGAGGCCTTCATGAAAGGATTTGTTCTGTGAAGTTTGGATTCAATCGAAGGGCTGCACTTGAGGACCTAGAGGCTCACATGTGGTCAAGGCTTCAGGTTCCCCATCCCTAGAGACCAAAGGATTGTCTTAAAAACAGTTTGGGGTGAAAATTTTGTTGAGTCATACTTTCTGGTTACTTGGTTAAAAACAGTGAAATTAACTGCAAAATGCAATTGAGAAAATGGGTTTTATTTAGCAAAACAAAAAGTTTCTAAGCTTCTATGGCAAAACCAGCATCAAGCAACATTTTGACAGTTCCACACCAAGTAAGAATTCTATAAAGAAAGGCTAGTAAAGTACAGCTTTAGGGCCTTTGAGCTGAGAATGAGGTTTATATTTTTAAATCAAATAAAACTTTTTTTCCAATATGTAAAAATTCTTCTTAGCTCTGTGGCTTTACAGAAACAGTGCCACCCACCATTTACCAGCACCTGTTTTAAAGGAAAGAAAACCTTAACTGTTGGGGAATATTTAAGTCATGATGATAATATTATTGTGAAATTCAGGATTATTTTAAAAGGAAAAAAAGACTTAATTAGATTATCCCATTTCTGGCATTCTAGTAATAGTGTTTAGACATGGAAAGGCTGGATTTTATGGCAGAAGTGCTTTGCCATTTAGCGGTCAATATCCTTTTGAACATTTCTATTGACAATGTAGATGGCAAAAGTGTTATTATTAGTCTGTGTCACCATCCAACAGCTTTGCTTCTTCCAGACTGCGGGGAAATTTTGTATACTCAGTTGCTCCTTTCACTCATTATAAGCAAATGTGGCATTTATGGGTCAGTAGGTTGCGCAGTGAGTAGAGTGCTGGGCCTGGAGACATGTGAAGACTTCCATTGTGGCCCCAGAAGCGTAGTAGTTGTGTGACCCTGGACAAGTCACTTAACTCTACATCTGTAAAATGAGCTGGAGAAAGAAATGGCCAAACACTCTAGTACCTCTGCCAAGAAATCCCTAACTGGGGTCACAGAGGGCCGTGACTGAAGCGACCGCGCCACAATGTGGCATTTATGTCTGTGACATTATGTTTGTAGCATAAAGCTCAGCTAAAATGTTTGCCTAAGGCCAGAGTTCAGTCATATGTTTTAGGTGTTGTCATCCCATGACCAAATATTAATATTTCATCTCAATATTCGTTAAGGTAAACTAAATTCCAAATAAAATATCTCTGGGTCACATGTCTTTTATTCTCAGTAGCACTCAGAACCTAGACCTGAATGAGAAAGCAGACACAAAAGAAATCAGAGCCTGTCACATGCATATGCAGGTGAAGTCAAATATTTGCATTTTGTTTCTTAATTGATAGTTCTGACAAGCCCCAGATTGAGTTAAAGATCTTAGACCCTTGCAGTGATGTAAGCAGTGATGGCAGTGGGAGATCATAGCAGTCTACGTAATGATGACGGAATCATTGAGAAGAGTTCTGTTTGGTAAAGCCTGCTAGAGAAGAAAAGTATCTAATCCATTAGAATGACATATTTCAATCTGAAGTGGTTGCTGTTAACTGCAAAACTTTTTGAAAATGATAATAATCATAGAACCCAGCTATTCCGCACATAATTTTTCTTTGAGAGGTTCTAGATGTTTAAAAATGTAGGAATTATCTGATTACTAGACTTTGACTCTATATATAAATTTTAATTCATTATAGGGGCAGTAACACTGCCATATAATTTTTTTATCTTACAAATTCTACATTACCCGGAAAAAGCAATGTATCTGCTATGTTTTCCAAAGTACAGAAAAACTTTGAAAATTTCTAATGATGTTCTAACATCTTAGAATGGTAGCATCTATTTAAGGGCCAGTACCGCTAGTCTTACTGTATGCATCAAGATAATGCTTGATCGTGTGCGGTTTAACATTCTTACAGTAAATTGGATTTGTCATTGCTTTGTGTTTCTAGCTTAATTTAAGTTTATCTAATTATAGGTTATGACAAATTTGCTGTCTTTGAATGTATCTCACCAGTATAAATTTTTTTTAAATTACATTGTGTTTTTCATCACTTTTTGAGAATTTAGATTAAATGAATTTATAGAAACCCAAAGATAAATAACAAATGCATTCTTCCACAGCAACTAGATAGATGCTTTCTATGGGAACAGTCTTTTTTGAACTTAAAACTTGTATGAACAGCTGCAAATTTTGCTAGGAAACAGCTGAGTGCCTTTTCACTTGTTTGGAGAGTGTTTGGGTTTGGCTGCTTAAATCTTCATGTAATCAAACATACTGTGTAAATAGCAAATTTGGTTAATTAAAAGTGCATGTACATGACATTTAAAGCAGAAACAATTGAATTCCATAATTGCATTTTCTATTGAAATAACAAATGGAGCATATACAAGTACATGCTTATCTGTAATTGACTGTTTTTGACAAGCATTTTTAGTTGTGACACTTGGATGTGTGACTGCCTTCTGTTACTGAGGTACAGTAGAACAGGGCTAAAGGCCATCTGTTAACTAAAGCTTTTTATCCTTCCACTATTAAAACTTGTTATTCTTTCATTTAAAGAATATTTTAAGTTGAAAGCAAAGATTTAAAAGGCCTGAAAAATGAGAGATTAGATTTCTAGCTCCACTTCTTATTTACTCTCTTATTTGAATGTTTAGGTCATATGTACAAACTATTGAACTTGACTTGAAGAATATTTTGGTTATCTAGGCAGGCATTATGGAACATGTTGATCTTAATTCTTGTAAGGTTCTATTTGTATTTTTATATAGTCTGTTACACAGAATTAAAAATCTTGAAAAGAAGTTGTTGTTTTTGTTCACCAACACAAACTTTTAAGTACGTGATTTCTTTGGTTGAGGAGAGTGACAAGATCTCAGATTTCTGGTATTTTAAACATTTCTGGCATTAGAGAAATGAATATGGAAACTAGAACTCTGAAAACAGATAAATGGATGGGGATATTCAGGTGGGCATTTCATAGTACGAGGAAGTTACCTTCATCTATAAATGAAGGCTCTTTATACTTAAAGAAAAGAAACTTTCCTAGTGCATTGAAGTTTGTATTTAGAGCATTAGAGAGACGAAGAGAGAGGCACGTCATGGGAGGGGGCCAAAGTTAAATCATTAGGAGTTTACCAAAGCCTCTCAAGGAATTTTGTTACTGAGATTGTGAAATTTATTAATTTGTTAAAATAATAATCCCTTTTCATGTTAACCTAAATGCTCTTTGATGAAAAATAAGCATTTTCCAAACCAAAAATAATAATTAGAAAAATGGCATCATTTTACTTTTTTTTTTTTCTTTTTGGAGGGCAGGGCAATTGGGGTTAAGTGACTTGCCCAAGGTCACAGGGCTAGTAAATGTTACGTGTCTGAGGACGGATTTGAACTCAGGTCATCCTGACTCCATTCACTGCACCACCTAGTCACCCCTATTTTACACCTTCTTAATCTGCAGCTTAATAGAATGCCATTTGATTCTCATGTCTATAGAAGCATTTGGTGTATTTTAATATCTTGTTTTGGTTGAAAATTAGAGGAAGAAAATCTAGCCTCACAGAGACATGTAGTTGGAAAAAGGAGATGTATTTCAGTAAGCAAATAATAGTATTATGAAAACAGTTTTGAACTCAGATCCTCTGCAAACACCTCGGGGAACCCCCATAGATTTGTCAGCCACACGTAGAGATCTGCTGCATTAGTCTGTTGAGTATACCTCAATAGAAATACTTAGGGGACAAATTCAGAAAATAAATTAACCCAAATAATTTGTGTAACCCATAAATGAATACTGCAAATTTAGCCATGGGCTTAAAAGCGTACTTGTAATAGGGTATTTAAAATTAATGTTACTGGTATGATTCCACAGGGACATTTAACACTTTCAAGATTTTGCAGGGTGCCAAGGAAATGTTTCTTAACTCTTTCACTTTGCACTTAAAACCTTGACCTTTGCTGGTAAGTTTAAGACACATGGGTGAATCTGCATCTTTTTGGGTGTAGAGTAGCTTAGGAGAGACTGCTAGAAGCTCATAGCTGCATTTCTGTGGGATGTGTGAAATCTGAAGTAGAACCTGTGACACAGATATAAACAGAAGCTGTGGTGCCAAGGATCTCTGTCTTGTTCAGAATATTCAGGAAGAGGGAAGAATGAGTGACAGCCATTCCAACAGAGAAGTTCAAGCAATGCAGCAGTAGTGCTGACCAGCATTGCTGAGCACCCACTGTGCGTACACCACTTTCCAAGGGGCTGCAAATGACAAAGAGACTGATAAATGCGTTAGGGCACAAAACCTGCACTACTGAAATGAACGACATATCCAGTCACTTGGCACAAAATAATTTAACTCAAAAGCCATTTTTATTGTCCGAATTAGAAGACAGGGCCTACCTACTTCCTAGACTCTTATACCATGTGCTATGATTCTGGGAGGAAGTTTTAATTTGATGTGTTATTTCTAAATTTGTGTAGTAATTAACTGTTATAATGTGATCTACTGTATTATGAGTTAAAGTATCAGGAGACTTTGAATAACTAAGGGCATGAAACAGACTTCTGAGACAGCAAGTTGTTTATTAAATATATCTAGCCTACAGTAAAATAAATTGACTCAGGATTGTCCCCCAAACATCTCACAATGGATTTCTCATATATTTTAAAGGTTTGAAGAAATTACAATGTAGAATGTAAGCCTCCTGAGGGACAGGGCTAATTAGTTTTTGTGTCTCTATTCCTAGTGTGTGGCAGACTGTAAGCGCCTAATAAATGTGTGTTGATTGGTTGTATTTACTTAGCACTTATTTGAGAAAAGGACCACCATTTTTGTTTTTATTTTATTTTATTTTTTATTCTGTTTTATTTTATTTTTACAGACAGGTTCGAGGAGAGAACATCCTCAGATAAGAATGTAGACCCACTTTCTGCTTCACAGAACCACCCTCCAGAAGATCCTTTTGGTTCTGTACCTTTCATTTCTCACCCAGGCAAGTTATGGTTGTAACCACATCACTACCATTTAAAAAAATAAGTAAATTCATTTAACTAAAGTCGTTTCAAATTGAATCAAATCTGTAGCCACTGAAAGCAGATTAGAAAATATTTCTCAGCTTGACATTTTCATCCTCTTCATGGTGACACAGCATAGAGTACCCAGGAGGTGCTAGCCCATTCAGTTGTGCCTTTGCCAAGGTATGAAATGCCAGTGCACTTAACAGGATCCGTACTCTTTCATTCATTTTTATTATTCAGTCATGCTATAAATGAAAAATAAATGTCTGGAAAAACCCGCATTCTGTTTTTAGATATGTGTCAAATGAGCCAGAAAGGATCCTGGATTCTTCTCCTTCGTCCCCATCCTGAAGCCTGTTCCCTGGCTCGAACATAAGAGAAGCCAGCCCTTGTTTCTTTCTGGCAGTCTTTTTCATCTGTTTCAGTTTTCACTCATCTGTGTTTGTTCCCGCTCCTTTTTCAAACTCTTCCTCTTGTATGTTAAATGTCGTTTACAATTCCCATATTTGGTAGTGCAGTACTTATTCTTGCACATCATTATATTCTACAAAATCATAGCTTCCTCCTCTCTTCCACAGACACAAAGGGTGTTATCTAAGTATTTGTTGAATTAATAAGTTATCCAGCAAGCAGTTTTGGTTGTAGAGAGTAGAATCTGATCCTCTGACAGCAGTAAATTGTTTCTTAATATTATCAATAAAGCTTAAACTAATTAAGGAAAATCCTCTAATTGATGGTTATGTTTTTGCATAATATACCCACATGAGCATTTTCAAATTTCTCATTGTCTTGGACTTGATATTTCAGTACTTATATGGAACTCTGAGGTGAGGAAAAGCCCCTTATCAGTGCGGGTCAGCCCCTTCTCTGACTTGTCTTGAGCAATAGGAGGTTGTGATTTGCTCAGGGTTATATGACTAAACATCAGCATTAGGACTTGAACACAGTTCTCCTGGTTGTGAGACTGACTTTTATCCACATGTTGTTTAAATATTCATGTCATCTATGTACTTGGGGAGGGTGAGGAGTCTTGTCGTTTTTATTCCTGAGTCCTTGGGACCAGCTGTCATAGAAGGTAATATTGTGGGAGTTCTTGAAAACACTGCTTCTCTTTTTCCCTTTGTTCAGAGTCAGCTTTTTGTGTTGATGATAAAATTGATGTCAAAATAATAGCAGAAAAAAAATTACACTGCTGATTTATGTGTTCATGGACACCATTGTTCTGGGGGGCACAAAATTGAGTGAGCGAGAGCATGTTATTTTAAGTTTGAATAGTAGTTATAAGCTTCCACGATTATAACTGTGCTGCCTGAATGCAGGGTCCTCCGAATGGAATTGGAGTGCTTAGCCTTTTCCCCCCTATGCTTCAAATGAGTTGCTTCCAGCCTCTTTCTTCTGCAAGCATCCCAAACAGCCAGTTCTGGAGGCCTGGTTTGTTAACGGCCTCCTCGGCCCTAGAGCCTTCTCTCGGATGTACCCTGTTTACGCACAGTTTGCATGTTGTCTTCCCAAGCGTACTCAGCAGGGCTAGGGTTGGCCG